>VONZ01000560.1:65000-495864 GCA_012976165.1 Labeo catla | reverse complement strand
TTTTTTTTTTGAAAATTGTCAAACAACGTTATTTACGGTGTTTTAAAACTAGTTTAGGCCTTCAGGTTACGTCGGTATTTGGTCATGCAGCAATTTAATTGAGGTTACCACTACTAACGTTACTACTTTTGTTGCGGTTGTTGTTTAACGTTACAGTTTCTCACTCACCACAAGACAGGACCGGCTGACTCTTCTTCTTCCATCAAATCCGCGAATCCGTGAGTTGCTGGCCTCTAGTAGACATTCATCGCACATGGCTTTGTTACTCATGGTAGTAGCCGCGTCGCTTAATCGCTCGTTTGCAGCGTTGATTCGGGCGTATTTCTTCTCTTCACTATAATCATCGTGTAGCGTGCGTTGGAGAGGAGATTCTCCCAGTCATACCACTTTTCGTCCCATTGACTTCCATTCAGAAAAGCAAACGCGTGCAAAAGTTTGGCGTTTCGCTGCATTGCACATTTAAAGCTTTCGTGACCTGCCAATTCGTATCACGTGAAACCGTGTGACCAATAGCAGATCGATACGTCACCGCGTGACGGGGTACTGGGCTTGCTACTGGGCATGCGCACATAAATCTAACGTTATTTTGTCACACTGTACAACAATACTTTTTTTTATTATCGTGGTTGGGGTTGGTGTAGACGTTATAAAACACAGTCTAATAGCTAGAACAATTAATTTCATTGTTAGTTTCCGGTCGGAGTTGTACGCCTTGGGAGAAACGAGTTTTTTTCGAAGCTTCAGCCTTTGTGAACACCGATCACCTAAGATGGCACATTCGAGATGGTAAGAAAAAAAAATAATGTCCAGTTAGTAACTGTAAAAAGTATTTTAGACTAAAGTCATTTGTAGAGTAAAGAAATCTGTGTAGATATTAATGTTACTGAGCTTTCTGCTGCTGTGCCAGATGTGAATACTGATGTAACTGTCCTGTTGTTGATGGCCCACTTTAAAATAAGCAGAGGATTTGCTATTACTTTTAGCCAGTGTAAGTTTTTTTCATCTGTGTAACTGACAACTGATAATTTCTACTTTATTCTTGGCTCTCTATATCTAACTTTCTACCTAGCATCTTCTCAGATACATTTTGAATAACAAGGGTGAGTAAATAATGATAGAATTGTCATTTTTGGGTGAACAATCCTTTTGAACTAATGAGAAATCTACATCTACTTTTACTGGCACCATAATCAAATGTGAAAAGTTTTTTTGTAAAGTCACAAATATCACTATAAAAAAACATGAATACAATAAAATAATTGACTTTTTTTTTCTTTAGGAGATTCAGTTCTACACAGCAAAAAAATGGATGCTGCTGATTGAAAGCAAAGTCTTCTTTCCTGTGATTGACCTACCAGATACGTCCTCTGCGTTTGCTGTTCTCTTCATTTATGTGCTTAACATTAAGTACTAAGTGGAAGCCACTACTTTGTTGTTTATTTAGAGGTAAGTACATCTTGCAATATGCTGAAATATTAAGTAAGTAATATTAAGTAAGTTTTGATTATCTTGTCTATCATGCGTTTTAAAACCACATCAGTTTAAACTCATGATGTAAGTTTTTCTAAGTGCACATATCCAAAGCGAACGCACAGGAAGTGGCTGTCAGACGGCATGTGAGCACTAAACTGAGTTCTTAAACTGTGCTTAAACTGTGGAATACATATGTGTATGTTATAAACACACAGGAGTTACAAAAACAGTCGGTTATGTCTGTGAAGGTAAACAGCTAGGAAAGAAAGTGCATGTTTATGTTAGATATGTGTGGCAGCAGCGCAATATACAGTAAATAAGTCCACTTGTTGTAATGGCACTAGTTACCCGGATGAGTGGCTATATTGGCGATACTCGGATGTACTACTGAATACATTGTTCTGCTAATTTATGCTGTCTAAACCATGTAAAATATGTGTGGAATCTGCTGAATCATATGGAGAAGGACTTAGTAAGCAGGAAAGGGTGCAGTATTTTGACTAACTAAAGTTAATAGGTGGTAAAGGTACGTATGAGCAGTATTAATTAAGATATTAGCCTAATATTTCACCTACCTGACTGGAAATAATAACAACAAACATGAATGTTGTCGAGATTTTTGCCCTGGAAATCCTGGTTCAGTTTGGCAAACCACAAACACCTTTTGTTCCTCAGTTTTTTGCACTCTTCCTCTTGATTCGTTACAACAGTAATGTTTTAGTACAGCCCAAAACATAACAATAATTGACCATTTTCAGCAGTAATAATCATCTAAATGTGCGAGTTTTATTCAGGTCAGTGTCATTATTTACGTTCAGTGCCGCCAAAATGGCCAATTGATGACGCGTCGTGAAAACACTGTATTATATACTATGTCAAAACAAAGTTACTGGTTCTTTTTCACATTTTTTGGGTTGGTAGATACACTAAGGACCCAATTATAGCACTTAAACACTGAAAATGTCAGATTTTCATGAAAACTGTCAAACATTCACAGCTTTCGAAACTGATTTGTGTAGTGGACACTGTTAGAGACACACAAACACACTTCAAGAGACATATTTCCATAGAAGAATCACAAAAGAGATGTTTTTAATATCTCGGTTGTTTCTTGTAAAATGATTTTATGATTGTCTCTCAGAAAAGAACTTCATGAAATCTTTATTATCCAAAAAAGGCAACAAAAATACATACATAAATTCATTTTTAAACAATTATCTACAAATGTTGGTCATATTATATTATTATGTGACTGTTTACATGATTGCTAAGTGTGTTCACAAGTTTGTGTGTGTGTGTGTGTGTATGTGTGTGAATATTTATTTTTTAATTTCTTCTCAGCTGCTCCACGTTAGTCTGAACCCAGACGGGAGGACGGCAGACTGGGCTGAGAACTGCACGAATACAAGGTTTGAAGATGCTCTGAAAGGGGCGATATTCGTCTCCTGCGAAAAAAAACAAAAAAAAAACGCAAAGAATAATTAAATATCTGTATATAATTTTAGTATATACAGTACACACTACAGTTCAGAAGTGCATTTATTTGGTTAAATATGCAGTAAAATATTGTGAAATATTATTGCAATTTAAAATAACTCTTTTCTATTTGAATATATTTTAAAATGTAATTTATTGCTGTGATCAAGGCTGAATTTTCAGCATCATTACTTAAGTCTCCAGCGTCACATGATTCTTCTGAAAGAAACATTTCTGATTATTATCGATGTTGAAAACACACACCGTTCCACAGTACGGCCCAACAGCTGGTGAATTAGCATCTGGTCCGTCATACAGCTTTAAGTAGTTGTTCTCACAGTCTCCTGGATCGTCAATGCTGATCTGGTTGAATGTGACAGTCACTACTCTGCCACTAGGGGCCCTTATTCCCCACTCACAGGAAGTGCCGTTGGCGTAAGTGCCAGGGTAGTTTGGACTGGTGAAAGAGCCGTGATCTCCATATAACACACCTCCACAACCTTGATGCACAAAAGGAGCACAATTAGGACTTGTATAAAACTTTCAGCAGTATAAGCAATTGTTGTAATATAATAAGCATTGCATTCTCACCCTGTGGAGAGGAAGTCCAGGTGATCTCAAAGCCGTTGCGGGTTGTAGTAAAGTCACTCTTGAAATATATGAAGAGCTGGTTGCTTCCCGGGAAGACAGGACTGGGAAGTGTGCTTCCACAGTACTTCCCTATCAGAGGCGCTGTGGCAGTACTGCCATTTCTGATCTACATCAGCAGAAAAAAAAACATTAGAAAGCTCATCATCATCATAATCAGGTGCTAGCGCTGCTTAGTAACATTCTACTTTTATTATTTCAGCAGTATTTATGAGATATGCAATACTTTTGCATGTATGAAATATTCAGATGACTTGCATTTTCCCAAATGTGCATCAACAGTGCAGTACTATATCCCATAAGGCAATGCACTTGCCTTGACACCAAATTACCAATGTAACAAATAAAGCTCAAGTAATATCAGCTATGATTAAAAAAAAACAAAAAAACAAAAAACAAATACTAGGATTTTTTTCTACATAAAACTGAAGTGTGCATTATTTTTAAATTAATTGTATTTAAGGCAATAACTAAACAGCTTGCTGAATTAAACATGAATGTATTTAGGTAATATCAATGTTATTTTAGAATTATTTATATGCTATTAAAATATTTTGAATCAGCTTTTATTTTTTTTTTTTTTTTTGATTTGATTGCTATTTGTATGTGTTTTTTTCAATTGTATTAGTTTTTTAATATTATACATAAAATGCCAAAAAATCCTAATAAAATTTTATATAAATATTTATTAAACAATATATACATTTTAAATACCCTTGTAAATATTTATATTTACCCTTTAATATATATTTACTTCAGTTTTTGTCATTTTAGAACTTTTTTATAATAATAAAATTATTATATTATATATAATAATTTTATAACTAATATTTAATATTATAAATACAATTAAAATTGAAAAATATTAATTACATTTTATATAAATATATATTTATCAATATATACATTTTAAATACCCTTGTACATATTTCTATTTACCTTTAAAATGTTTACTTCGGTTTTAGTCATTTTAGAATTTAAATTTCAGTTGTTTTCTAAGACAACATTTCTAATTTCCATTTATTTTAAATTTAAAATTTTCATCTAATATTTACTATTATAAAAAAAAATTAAAAATATTAATTAAATTTTAAATAAATAATTTATGAAACAATATATACATTTGAAATACTATTACTGTTTACTTTTAAAGTATATTTACGGTTTTAGTAATTTTAGAACTTCATTTTCAGCTATTTTCTAAGGCAACATTTCCAATTTTCATTTATGTTAAGTTAAAAATTTCCATCCAATATTTTTGTTGTATTTTATTTCAGAAATTAAAAAAATATATATTTGTAATAGTTTTAGTTTTAGTAACACTGGGTCATAGTTAAACAATGCAGCTCACTACTGTATAAAATGTTTAATGTTTTAAATAAATAGATAGATTAAAAAATGCATATTTTAAAAATAGTATTTAGTATATACTGCACAAATGTAGTAGTGTGCTAATAATTTAATCTGATCAGATTCTACACAGAGCTTTATCCTGTCTTCCAATGTACATATAGTATGTTCAGGATTCCCTCATTCTGTAAATGTTTTTGCATTTATTTCTTCACATTGCTGTTAATCTGGTGCCATTTCACTATGTTTATACTCACTTCAAGATAGTCAAAGTTGCAGGAAGGATGATTTTCCACATCAAAACTGGTGAAGAACAGAGAGATGTAGCTGTTCTGTGGGGCCTGCAGTACGATGCTGCATTCAAGATTATGAGGATATACGTCAGGCCAGCCTGGGCTCTTAAGGTAACCATATTCCTGTTCATACACCCTGCTGCATCCTGCAGATACACAAAGTTCAGACATATACACACACAGTGACAACATAATCACAATACGAGTAAAAACACTTCCAGTAATCACAGGAAAAGGACTCACCTGCCACCTGATATGTGAGACTGAATCCATTGCCAGTCATAAAGGCTTCTGATTTGAAGGAGATGTGCATGGTGCGGCCGTAACTGTAGAAATCTGGCACAGTTGAGTCACTGCCACAGAACTTGTGAGCCTGTCCATAATCTCCCTGAAACACGACACACACACACACAAAAAAAGGTAAAGACGTTCTGATGCCAAAATACAAGATGAAAGTAAACTTCAGCAAACTTCAATAAATGCACATTACCGTATGATAAATGGCAACGGCATGAAAAGAAAAATGTTAGAATAAAGGTTACAAAAAAACTTTATAAAAAAAAAACTAAATTTATTTTATATTGTATATTAAATTCACATGCAATAAGGTCAATTTTTATTTTAAAAAAAGGTGTGTGAGGGTGTACACATATATGTGTGTGTGATTAAAACACCGAAAACGATTAAAAACATTTGTTAAATAAAATAAAAAGAAATCTAAAATTAAAAAAAATAAAATGCAACAAAAAAATACAACTGAAAAAAAAAATTAAACCTAAATAGTAATATTTAAGAATAAAATAGAAATGACAAAAAAAAATGTTTTTAATATTAACTTAAATTTTGTTCTGCAATCCAGTGTGATCCTGGGATAATTAGGATTGAAAGAGTTACTATTATTAACTGAAATTAAAACTATTAAAAACATTTTTGTTAATTCAAATAAAGCATTAACAATTACTAGAAAGAAATAAAAACTAACTAAAACTGAAATAAAAATAAATTAAACCTAAATAGTAATATCTAAGAAAATAACAGAAATGACAAAAGCACAAAAAATGCAACTAATATTAAATTTAAAAACATTTTTGTTAATTAATATAAAGCTGATGTTTCAGCTGAAGCATTAAAATGACTGGAAAGAAATAAAAGCTAAAATGCAACTAAAAATAAAACTGAAATAAAAACAAATTAAACCTAAATAGTAATATTTAAGAAAATAATAAAAATAACAAAAGCACAAAAAAGCAACTAAACTACAAAATAAATTTTGTTCTGCAATCCAGTGTAATCTTGAGATAATCAGAATTGAAACAGTTACTATCATTAACTAAAACTATTA
Source organism: Labeo catla (assembly GCA_012976165.1). Taxonomy (NCBI): domain Eukaryota; kingdom Metazoa; phylum Chordata; class Actinopteri; order Cypriniformes; family Cyprinidae; genus Labeo; species Labeo catla. The sequence goes on along the minus strand of VONZ01000560.1, from coordinate 489,282 downwards.
AAAACATTTTTGTTAATTAAAATAAAACTGATATTTAAGATGAAGCAAAAGAAATATAAACTAAAACTGAAATAAGAATAAATTAAACCTAAATAGTAATATTTAAGAAAATAATAGAAATGACATAAGCACAAAAAGTAACTAATTAAAATTACAAATTAAATTAAAAATAAAGATTTTTTTTTCTACTACTAAGGCCATGTCTACATTAAATCAGATATATGTATATACAACACTCTCCATCCACACTAGTGTTTTCAAAAACTTGCTCATCCATACTGACACGGACCATATTGTCGTTTTCACATACATACTACAACACGTAAACACTCCTATTTCAATGGACAAAATCAATGTCTCATTGAGGACGAAAAGTCAAAACTAAGTAAAAGATGTGTCTAGTCTAAGAAAATGATGTGCCGTTGTGACCTGAGAGATTTTATATTGTTTTAGTTAATTAGCAAGGCTGCGGTTGAGTCTCACCAGAGGGAAGTCCTTCAACTCCAGGAAGTTGCTGGTGCAGCTCTGGCTGGAGTCCAGATGAAACTGCTGAACAGACACTTTCACCACCTCCTGAGAAGGTGCATCCAACACCCAGCGGCAAGAGGTGAACGGCGGGTAGGCGTTGGGGTAATACGGGGATGTGATAGTCTGAGATGATGCTGTGGCGTTGAACGCACCTCCACAGATACCTAAAGTGTGAAAAAGCATTTTAGCATGACTGATTCAACATGAAATGACCTGCAATGATAAAACCATTGAGGCCAACGTTCAATCTTACTGTTTATTGTGCTGTAGGTGGCATTGAAGCCACGACGTTGAACGGTGCCGTCCGAGATGAAGTGCACGGTCAGGAAGTTACTGGCCGAGATGAAGGGGGCAGGTACTACATCTCCACAGAATGTGCCACCCAGTGGATATATAGTACTGTCACCATCATAGATCTACAGATGGGTGAGACGCAAGTATAAATATATAGTGTGTTTTGGACATTATGCTGCATTTTAAATTGTTGTGATGTTTTTACCTTGACATAATCGTATCTGCAGAGGGTTCCAGTGGGGCCCTCGACATCAAAGTTTGTGAATGTGAGGTTAATGGCTTTATTGACCTCCACAGCAATGATCCACATACAGTTCAAACGTGCCTCGTATTGCCCATTCATGTCAATATCAGGAGAACCAAACAGTCCGCTGGGGGACGTCAGGTAGCCGCCACAGCCCTGCTGAGGACCTGGAGAAAACAACGGGTGAGGAGATGGAAAGAGAGAGTGAGAGAGATTTACAACTACTATAGGATGTGCTTTCAAGAAACCACCTGCAGGAGGCAGCAGAGTCCACAAAAGTGACAAAATGTGACTTTTTGTCTTTGAGAGATTCAAAACCTAGTATACTCTTAAAAGTTGTCCAAATTAACTATTGGCAGATTTATTAAAATAATAATAATAATAATTTCTTTCACATGATACCATGTGTCTCTGATTAAAAAATGTACTAAGACTAAACTAAAATTTAAATTAAAAAAAATTATTTGAAGTTAATATTATAATAACAATAAACAAATATTTAAGTTAATATTGTACGAAGTGAACATTACAATTACATTTATAATAAATAAATAAAAATATGTATAATATTAATTATATATAATGTAGATTAACATTCACAAAAATAAAATTTAATCTAATATTACTGTAAGAAAGTGAAAAAAATAATGTAAAAAAAATGTAATCTCAAATCTCATTCAATAATTGAATTAAATGTATATTATTGATACCTTGTGTCTGACTAAAGGTAAAAAGTTGCTACAACTAATCTAAAACAAAAATTTTAGTTAATATTATATGAAGTTAATATTATAATAAGAATAAATAAAATTATATAACAGCATTATTTACAATTATATAAGTAAATAAAATACTGAAGTTAATATTATATGATGTAAATATTACAATGACATATAAATAAAAATATGTGTAATATTAATTATATATATATATATATATATATATATATATATATATATATATATATATATATATATATATATATATATATATATAGATTAACATTCGCAAAAATAAATACAATTTAAGTTAATGTTATTATAAGAAAGTAAAGCATAATATTACATATATTAATATTTATAATATATAATGGTAATACAAGTTAATATTATATTAAGTTAATAAAGTTTAGTTATTAACTTTGCAATTAAAGTGAAGTTAATACAAAAATGAAACTAATATAATATTTTTAAAACAAAAATGAATGTAAAATAAAATCAATGTAATCTCAAATTTCATTCAATAAATGAATTAAATGTGTCTGACTAAAGGTAAAAATTTTCTAAAACTAAACTAAAACAAAAATTTAAGTTAATATTATATGAAGTTATTATTATAATAGGAAGAAATAAAAATATATAACAACATTTATTTACATTTATGTAAGTAAATAAAATATTTAAGTTAATATTATATGACGTGATTACAACGACATATAAATAAATAAATAAAATATGCACATGTAATTATATATAATATAATGTAGATTTACAATCACAAATAAATTGAAGTTAATAAGTTAATATTATTATATGTTTTTTTTGTATATAGATATAGATTCTATAGTTATTTCTTTTGTAAGTCGCTTTGGATAAAAGTGTCTGCTAAATGTAAATGTAGATTACAATAAATATTATAATAATAAAGTTAATATAATATTGTTTTTTAAATAAATATTTATTAATTTAAAATAAATGCAATAACGTAATGTCAAATTTCATTCAATAAATGAATTAAATGTATATAACTGTTAATGTAAATTCGTCCTAAAATTCTAACCAGCCACAAAAATACTGTGTTAATTTCCATATAAATTGTAGAACACAACAAAAGAATTAGGAGTACTTTATTGGCTGTTTGACAGCACTGGCCAAGAGTTATGTCTTGTTTTCTGTCAGGGCGAGGGAACAGACTCTTGTGGTCTGAATAAGCTGTGTTGTTCTCCAAGAACAACAGTGGCGGTTGTCGGACGGGGCGGTTCACTCACACTCCCAGAGATGGGCTACAAAAGTGTTTACAACTCAGTTCTTAAAGAGCCTGGTCATCCTGAAGTGACTGGTGCATCAGATGCTTTAAAGCACAAAGCTGTTACAAAGAACACTGTTTATGACCCCTGAACTCTTTGTTCAGTCCTCAATGAGATCTTTGTCTTTGTGATTCACTATGAAATCATCCTTCACACTATCCCAAAATGAGAACCATAAAGGAACAAGGTCAAAGTATCACACATCTTGACCTGTTAGTAACATGTCAGATACTGTCTTTTGAATCAGATGATGTCATAAAAGAATCATCTTTGGTTCCACAAAGAACCTTTCAGTAAACGGAATCTTTTTCTGTAGAATTAAAAGGTTCTATGGATGTCAGAGATTCCAATAAAGAACCTTTAGTTTTAAGATCACTATGTTTTGTAACAGGGCTAAAATAAGATGTGATTTATTTACTGAGAAGATTGAGAAACACTACCTAAAGTCTCGCTGTAGGTTGCTCTCCAACCCTCCGCCGCTATCGATGCGTCTGTAACGAACTCAACAAACAGATTCTTGGATGAAGATCTGAGGTTGGGCGGCAGTTCACGTCCACAGAACTTGCCCATTAGTGGTGCCAGTGTGTTTTCTCCATCATATACCGCCACATAGTCATAGCGGCAGTTCGAGGAGGCTTCTAGACCGAAAGAGTTGAACCTTTTGGACCGGAAAAAATAAATACAGTTGATGAGGAAATGTTGCAGAACAATCCAGTTTGTCAAAAAGTGATACCACTAATGAGAAAGGGGGGTTTCCCTGAAAGAAAGCCTCTAGGGACAGATTATGGGTGAAGGGTTTCCTGTCATCCATACAGGATCTCAGTGGGGTTTACTGAACAAAGAGAAAGACAGGTGATCAATACCAGAATGCTTTTGTCTTTGAGCATCTGTCTCTCTCTGGTGGAACACAGCGAGCATGATGGATACCTAGTAGGATTTGAGCTGGAAAGATTTTTACTTTTATTGCTGTTCTAATTTGAAACCAGATATATGTGTAGGCAATGTGGGTGAGGACGAGGGACCTTCGTTTATCATCGGAGCACTAATTAAGATATATCTGATGAAATCCGAGAGCTTTCATAGACAGCAATGCAGCTACCATGTTTATGGCCCAGAAAGGTAGCAAGGACATTGTTAAAGTAGTCCATGTGACATCAGTGGTTCAACCACAATTTTGTGTGGTGAAGACTGACACGAAAGAGAAACTGTTGAATAAAGTCATTGTTTTTGTTTCTTTTGCACACAAGAAGTATTCTCGTAGCTTCATAACACTGTGGCTAAACCACTGATGTCACATGGACTATTTTAACAATGTCCTTACTACCTTTCTGGGCCTTGAACGTGTCAGTTGCATTGCATCAAAAATATCATAATTTGTGTTCTTTTTGAAATTTAAGGCCTGGAAAATGCTTGAAAAGTGCCTCTAAAATGTATGAAATAATTGTTTCCTTTTTTCAATCACATATCTTTTCCCGCAAAATTTATGCAATTCAAAAAACATCATACCTTTTTCGCTTATTTCAGTTAATGTCATAAAACTAGCGAGCTAAGCCAGTAGTAGTACTGACAATTTTGTGTAAACATGGCTGAAGACAAAAACCAGATGAACCAACTCAATGAGCCATTTATGCTGGAACCGATTTGATTGATTCAAACTCATGGCTTTGATCATTCATTTCAAGCGATTCACTAGCAAAAATCAGATCAAATTAAAAGAGCCATTCATTTTCGAATTTCAACATCGCTTGAAATGTTTTTAAAAAGCATGTGATGGGTGAAACGGAGCTTTTCGAAACTCAGAATCAGTTAAATTATTGTGTCGCAAAATGACTCACTCTTTCGAAGCGCTCCGATCGGATCGTGCGTCACGAATCATTTGTTTCAAATCGGGACTTGTGTATCACGAATCATTTAATTTAGATCGGGACTTCAGGACGGGATCGCAAATCATTTAGTTTTGGAACTCCGCATATCGTGAATCATTTAATTAAGATCAAGTCAAATTTCATGATCCGTGTTCTGAGTCCTGATCTGAAATGATGGTTTGAGAATCATTATTGAGACAAATCCCTTAAGAATATTAACCATGGTTTTTCTATAAAAGTGTAGTATACTTTGTAACACTTTAGTAGTGATACTTTGCATGTGCTTCACTTTATTTTTTGCCATTTTTTTAGTATATTTCTATTTGTCTATTTTTAGAATTTAGAATTTGAAAGAGAAGACATTGAGTTTTAGTGAGATCTCTGATTAAATCCTTACAAATCAAACAAGTAGTGCGTGAAAAGTCCATTTTATAGTATCTGTGTGAATCCTGTAATTATGTCTATAACAATACGTTTTCAAAACCTTTCCTAATCATATGACTAATTCAGATCACTTAAATTGGATCAAACTCACTTGAGATCGATGACACGGTTGTCACGCACAATTATGTGGTATGTGCAGTTGATATTGTGATGGTAGTTGGAGATAGCATGAGATGGACTACTGATTGTCCCAGCAGTACCATTATACACGCCACCACATGCTGTAAAGAACACATAAATACACATATTGTTATATATACACACAGGAATCATAGACATGGAATAATCACACATGGAATCTTTTCTTCAAGAAACTTAATTTCTTTGCGACTGAAGAAAGAAAGACATGAACATTTTGAATGACATGGGGCTGAGTAAATTATCAGGAAATTTTCATTCTGTGAATGAAGTACTTCTCTTTTAAATGTATTTAAATGTCTTGTTCATGTGCTTGAGGCTGGCAGCTATTCTTTGAGAAATTTGGGCTGTCTTCCCATACAGCACTAAGTCAAAGAGCACTTGACTGTGCATTTCTATTGTGCACCATTTACAGTGAATGAGTTTGTTTGTGGAAGTAGCAGTGGAATCTGCAATGGAATTCTCTTGCATATTTGCATATTCTCCCAAATCCCCTCATATTGTTTGAAAAGTGCAGCGTCCTCTCATTCCACATTTGTGGGCTCAGTGAATCAGATCATCATTACTGCAATGATAAACAACCCAAACTTACTCTAGCATGCACTTACATCCAAGCCACACCCTTTATCAGCACACAATAAAGAATAAAGACAACCAAAAAAGTATTGCATTAAATGTACAGTTTGCTTTGAGGTTGAGGCTTACGTATGCTTCTGTATTCTGCCAGGAAGCCACTGTCATTGATGACAGAATCAGAGTAGAACTTGATGAGCATTGGTCCAAATGTGGTGAAGGTGCCTGGGATGGTATGTCCACAAAGAGTAGCCAAGGGAGTACCAGTGGCAGTGGTGCCACTATAAATTCTCACACCATCGTAGACACACACGGAGTGTGCTATAGAGGAGATGGAAACCCATTTTTTACATTTTTTTTTTTTAGATCTCTCATGTCAAGATGTATAAAACAATTTGTGATTTTTGAGGAAGTCCATACCTTCTAACTGGAAAGTTTTAAAAGTAAGCACAATCACAGACTGATCTCCAGCATCAATGATGTAATCACAGTTGGAGTTACTCGGGTAGAGGTCTGGGTAGTTTGGAGTTACGACACGGCCAGTTGAGGCTGTGAAATTGGCCCCACACCCTAAAGAATGATGTGAAATAGAGACGTTATGTTATTTCAATTATAGACGGGACGAAAACCTTTGAAGAACAACCAATACGATACATACTAGTGTAGAATGCAGCAGAGAAGCCTTTGCCGAGTGTTTCTGAGGACTGGAAACGAGCCTTAATAACATTTCGGGGTGCAACAACTACAGCAGGTGCTGTAGTGCCACAACCAGTGGCTAAGAGATTATCATCATTCTGTACATTGTCAGACCACATCTGTATGTAGACAATAAATATAGATAAAATGCAAAAAATAAATCACCAGATGGCTCTTAGAAAATACAACACTGGGAAAGGTTTTGAAATGGTTATCTGATTACCTTGATGTAACTGCTTTGACACTGTCCACTCGAGTCTGGGATCTCGAAGTCACTGGCAAAGCCCATCTCTAGATGGTTTCCGTCGTGGGCGATGATAGTCCAGGTACATTCAGTATTGGCTGGGAAATTCTGAGGGTAATTGGGAGATTTGATGGTGCCTGTATCAGCATGGATAATTCCTCCACATCCTGAAGAAAAGAAAGAAATTTTAGGAAAAAGTAATTCGATATTTGACGTATTACACCTTCAGAAAGAGTATAAATAAACACACATACCTGATGAGTCTGATGACCAGGTGGCAGTAAATCCTCCTCTGGACACTGTATGATCAGCAAGGAACAATACAACTAACTTGTTAGAGCCTGACTGAATAGTTCCTGGAGAGTTGTTGCCACAGTATTGACCAATAACTGGGGCTCCCGATGAGGCTCCATTGAAGATCGTCACTGAATCCCAGGTGCACTGGTTGTGTTCCTCCACTTCAAAGTACGTAAAAGTGAGCTGGAATGGATGGAAATTATGTGATGTTAATGATGAACTTCACTGTAAAGGTTTAAAGAAACCAGCAGACCCAAGAAGCAGTCTTGACTTACAGTGATAGTGTGGCCCACCGGAGCCTCAAGAAGCCAAGTACAGCGGCTCGGGCCGGGGTAGTTATTGGGATATCCAGGACTAGAGATGGCACCCTCCTCTCCACTTTGTGATCCTCCACATTCTGAGGAAAATCATAATTTGAGCTCATGCAGAATTTTAAAGAGCAGAGATAGATCTGTCTAAGTGTCACCAATTGAACGACGGTACCTGAATAGTAGTACGTGGCTTTAAAGCCCAGATCACCCACAGCCTCATCAGACACGAACTGAACCCAGAGTTCAGGGGTGGACACTACTATGGGGTTCCTAGGAGGGGACTGACCACAGAAACGAGTCAAGAGCTCTCCATTCATATCTCCTATAAAGAAAGAAAGAGACAAAACATCCCACAAATGGTTGCTCATCAGTAACAGCTTTAAAATAGAGTGAAGTGTTAAGTCTCTCTTATTGGATTTGGAAACTCTTACCCAATCTGAACTCCAAGAAGTCCCAATCACAGGTTTGGTGATGCTCTAGATAGAGCTCTTCTATAATGACCACAATGGAGGAATTCGTATGATGTGGGTTCTGGATCAACCATTCACAGTTCAGGTTGTTGCTGTAGTTTCCATTGCCAAAGTCAGGCGAGGTGAAGTTTCCAGGTTCACGGAGTGTCCCACCACAGACTACCAAAAGGACAAAGATTCACCAATCAAATCAGGACCCAAAAAACATATACACTAATGTTCAAAGCACTAAGTTCTTCTTTCTCACCTGCGTCCTCTTCTGAAGAGTAATCTGCCGTGAATCCACCATTAGACCCAGCTGAATTAGTTTTGAAAATTACAAGCATAGTATTCCCAGAAGATTTGATCTGGGTACCAGCAGTGACTGTACCACATAACCGATTCAGTCTTGGGCTACTGGGTGTCAGACCATTTATGACCTACCAACCCAAGAGTCAGGCAGTGTTAAAGCACTGAATTAAACAATATTCAGAGAAAGCAATACATAGTTTGAATGCTGAGTTAACAGAAACATACAGATGACCTCACCTCCAAATAGTCATATGCACAAGTGCCATGGTCCTCCAGCCTCAGATCATTGATCGTAAGAGTGACCCTACGACCCTGAGGAACAGTGATTCTCCAGCGGCATACTCGGCTGTGAGGGTAAAGATTGGGGTAGTTGGGAGATGATATGGTGCCGAATGGTGCGTTCAGATCCCCTCCACACTCTACAAGAGCAACAACAGCTTATCATCAGTTACCCATGGAACGGCTCCATAACCAACAGCATAACTATGTAAGTAGTCATGAGCTTTATCCACTGGCAACACACTTGCCTTCAACACTGGCTTCAAATGATAAACTAAACCCTCCGGCATTCCCGCTGCCATCACTGACAAATTTTACATAGGCAAAACTGTCTCCAGTGTCCATGGGAGCAGGAAGGCTGTTTCCACAGTGTTTCCCCAGTAGGCGACCTGGTGAGAAAGAAGTTTGTTTTACTATCCCTAACATTCAGCAAGACTCTCAGGTCTCTTTTATGTAGAGAGAACCCAAACCTGAAGCATTGTATTCACGTATCTCCACATAGTCATTGTTGCAATTGGAGGAGCTCTGCAGGTCAAGGGCAGTGTAGGTGAGGGTCAGATAGTGTCCAGTGGGACCTTCCAAATACCATTCACAGTTAGAGTTATCTGGATAATTTGAGTCTGGATAACCAGGGCTTTTGATGATACCATTCTGGCCGACGTAGGTACCTCCACATGTAGCTAAGAAAGGAAACAATACTTTTTAAACCATTGAAGATTAACCAAAAACTGTTGGAAATGTCATGGATATTGCATACCAATGGAGTACTTGGCTTTGAAACCAATATGCGTGACGCTGCGATCAGTTCTGAATCGTATATACATGTTGGTGCCAGATGAACGCTGCGTGGATGGGCGGGTGTTGCCACAAAGCCTGCCCATCAAATCAGCATTTGATGTGGGACCATCACGGACCTCGATGTAGTCAAACAAACATCTAGGAGAGAAGATTGTGATTACGTTCAATGGTCACATGGTACCAAAAGTGAGCATTTTGATTGTTTAAAATATGTTAAACATACCCAGAATGAGGCTCAATGTAGAAATCATCCTCGAAGTCAAGTCGTACAGCCTCTCCATTGGGTACAGTGACTATCCATACACAGTCAATATTTTGGGGGTAGTTCGATGGGTAGTCAGGAGATGTGATGTATCCTGGTGGATCTCCATCATTGAGCTCAATGAGACCACCACAAGCTGAAGACAAACATTGAGATTTTCTCTCATTTACTCTTCATTATCCAACGAATCCAAAATTACTGGAATATTCTATATTAGATAAAAGTATTAACCTAAATTGTGGGCTTCAAAAACCAGTTTGAAGCCATTCCCCTCATTGGAGCCATCAGAGACAAAGTGGGCATAGAGGCTATTATCTGAGGTCTGAAATGTGGATGGAGGGCTGGACCCACAAAGACGCCCTGATAGAGTCGGTGAGTTGCCATCAGGTCCATTCCGTAACTAATACAAAACAATCAAACTATTCAAAGCTTTTCCTTCATATGTAAAAGGACATTTTCTATAATCCTCTTCTATAATAACTCACCTCCAAGTAGTCACCTGTGCTGCAATGATCGCCATAACCCTGTATTTGGAAAGGACTTTGGAAAGTTACAGACACTCTGAATCCTGGGGTGACCATTACTTGCCAGTTGCAGTTCATGTTGGGCTTGTAGTTCTGTGGATACTGAGGAGAACTTAGAACCCCTCTGTCTGTATGGAGGTAGCCACCACAACCTGATGGAGAAGGCAACAGCTCAAAGTCCAACTAAATGTATAATACACATCATGATAAGAAGTTGGCTCATGGACTTGCTGTTTACCTCTGGAAAAGGTGGCATTAAAGCCTCTGCCATTAATGCTGCCATCAGAGGTGAATTGAAGGAACATGGCATCACCGGTAGAGTGTAGAGAGCCGGGCAGCTGCCGCCCACAAACCCTTGCAATCAGTGGAGACAAGTTGGTGTCACCTTAAAAAAATAATAAAATAAAATCGTGAATGTCAGTTTAGAGTTGGGATTAATGTTGAAGTGACTCCATTTGACAAAACCTACCATCCCTGATGGCCAGACTGTCATGGAGACACGAAACCTCATCTTCCATGTCCAGATAGAGCAGATTAAACTCAACGATAGAACTTGGAGACCGGATTACCCATGAACAGTCAAGGTTATGCTGATACACCTCGGGCCACCCAGGAGAGAATAAGAACTGGGGATTGTCTCCTGTCATCAATGCTCCTCCACATGCCCCTGAAAAGACAAAAAAATGGTAAACAATTGGGATATGAGACCAAGCATCAACGTCAAGCAAGATTTCAGAGGCAGATTCCTTAGGGAACTAACCTGGGGCTATAGTTGGCAAAGGACCAGAGCCCTGAACAGCCGTCCACTCAACGAGGAAGCCTTTCCCTCCAATCACATTGTCAGATTTAAACTCAAGCGTTATAGAGCTGCCTGAACTTCTTACAGAGTTGGGCAGGTTCAGGCCGCAGAACACACCCAGAAGGAAAGCACTGGTGCTCGGACCATCATATATCTAAGGAAAGGGAAGCCATGATCTTTAACCTCATCTACATAATTGACCTGCATATTATAGCATTTAAAACCTATGTTTTAAACAAGAGTGCAGACCTTGAGCTGGTCATAATAGCAATTGAATAGGTCCTCAATGTCGATGTCCAGGAATTGAATCTGGACGTAGGAACCTGAGTCCACTGTGACGGTCCAGCGGTAATCTGCATTGTTTGGGTAGGTGCGGGGGTAAAGCGGGGAGGCTATCTGTCCCGAACTGCCCGTGATCTCATTTCCATACACTGAGGATGCAGAAAAAGAGTAAATATATTCCCATGTAAGATTTTAATTCAGAAAAACTTCAGAAGAACCAGCAAGACTTTCTTGTACAACCAGAGCAAAGGTTTTTGGTGAACAGAAAGACCGTTCAGGCCCAGGAAACCAGCATTAACCAACATAACCACTCTAGAATGGACTAGAATCCATTGCTCTGACTTACAGTGGGAGAATACTGCTCTAAATCCAGCTCCGCTGACTGAGGAGTCAGAGACAAACTTGATCCAAAGAATGTGACCCATTATAGAGGTGTAGTTGGAAGGAAGGGAGTTGCCACAGAAACGACCAACCAAAGAACCAGTGGAGTGTTCTTCACGAATCTCTAGGTAGTCATTATTGCAGTCTGAACTTTGTTGCAGCTGGAACATTCTGTAACACAAAGTATAGCACTGTTTGTTTTGATGAATCCATTACAATTGTGAGATCAATGTAACATCCTGACTGGCTTACATGAAGGATAGTTGTAGACGGTTCCCAGGGGAACTGGTGATGGTCCACACACACTCCACATTAGGTGGATATACATCAGGATAGTTCGGACTGTTAAAAGCACCTGACTCCATATGCAGAAGTCCACCACAGCCTGGAAAAGCAGGTAACCGAATAGTGTTAAATCACAACCTAAATGAAAATGAAATTACTTGAAATAAACATTGAAATCTAACCTGAGGTTGAGGCCATGTAGGTTGCCCTAAAACCTTTCAAACCTACTGAAGCATCTGAGATGAAGTTTACCACCAGGCCATTGCTGAATGAAGTGACTGGATGTGGCAACTCAGTCCCACAATAACGACCTGGAGAAAGGTTACTTGTTACTACTAACCACTTCATCAGCATTCAGTACATCAGTACACACATATTTAGTTTGTATCTTTGACAGGAAGAGATCTTTACCAACAGATGGGGCATTGTAATTGTCTCCATCCAGGATCTCCACACGATCATGAGAGCAGTTACTATTCAACATTTCAATCTCAAAGTCAGTGAAGGACAAAGTCACGTGGTTGACTAAAAGGAATATAGGAGATCAGAGAATCTGTTAAGATACAATAAAGGCAATACAACGGAGTGGTTTTGTGAATTCTAAGTACAAAAGGCCTTGGTTTTGACATTGAGATTATGGATACTCACATGGCTCCTGTGGCCGTATGATCCAGCTACAGTTCTGATTGGGTGGGTAAGAGTATGGATAGCGAGGAGAAGCGATCTCTCCACCCACGTCGTCAGCTGTTATAGTGGATCCACATGCTGGAAGTCATAAGAGTACTTAATGAGGTTTAACAACAAACAAGCCATGTTAAAATCTTGTGGGCTTGTGAATGAAGATGGCACTCACCTTCTGAGAACTGGGCACTGAAGCCTTTACGGTTCTGACTGTGATCTGACCTGAAGCGAACGTAGATGACATTTGTTGTGGATGTAACGGGAGGAGGCCTGGAGGGTCCACAAACTTTACTCAGGAGTGGAGAAGACTCATATGGACCATCATGGATCTAGAGAGTAGAACATGATACTTTAGTCCATAAATTAGTCTAAACCAGGGCTGCCCAAACTCGGGCCCGGAGGGGCGGTGTCCTGCAGAGTTTAGATCTAACTTGCCTGAACACACCTGTCGGGACGTTTCTACAGTAGTATGCCTAGTAAGAGGTTGGTTAGCTGGTTCAGGTTTGTCTAATTGGGGTTGGAGCTAATCTCTGCAAGACATCGGCCCTTCAGGACCGAGTTTGGGCACCCCTGGTCTAAACTTCATCCATTATGCACACACAAAAATGTAGGTTACTCACAGCCACGTAATCGAAACTGCATGACATGGCATTTTCAATATCCAAATCAGTGAAGTTGAAGAGGACTCGATGCCCTACGTCCACGGTGATGACCCAGGAACAGTCCACATTGTCAGGATAGTTGTTGGGATACTGCGGAGAGTGGATCTCTCCATTGGGGGCTGTGACAATCCCTCCACATCCTGAATTTTCAAGGAGATGATTTTAAGGATAATATAACGGCATAGTATTCAACTAGAGATAAAATAATTCTATAGTTGACACAGGTGACTAACCTCCAGGAACCTCTACCCAGGTTGCGTTGAAGCCTCTGCCACTTACATATGCATCAGATGCGAATCGAACGGTGACAGTGTTACCTGTGCTGGCCACCTGTAGAGGGTTATTCGGAGGCCTTGTGGTGCAGAGCTGAGCCAATCGTGGGGATGAAAGATCAGGCCCTCCGTACACCTGGATAAAAGGTCATAAGTGAGAGGATACTTAGATACTTATATATGATATAGATACGTTTATTGACATCAGGATTTTTAAAGGATTAGTTCACTTCCAGAATAAAAAAACTGTAATGCAACTCTCTGTCCTTTTCAGCATCCCTGACCACATTTACACAGAGACTCTTTAAGTCATATAAGATGAAAATACCATGGTGCTTTCACTAGTGTCCAAATAAGTGTCATAGTGGATGATCGTCATTAAAAAAAAAAAAAAAAATTAATACATTTCTTAACCACAAATGCTCATATTGCACTAGATCTACGATGCGCATCCGTGACTTTACACATTACAGTACATAATAACGTTGGAAAGGTCATGCGTGGTTCTTCATCTGTGTACTTTGGTTCAAAAAAATAGGTTAGTGTGAAAAACTCCCATCACATTTCTTCCTCCAACTTCAAAATCGTCCAACATCGTTTTACCTTTTTTGTACAGGGCGTCTGACTTTCTTTGCATGTTTGCTTTGTAAACACTGGATCAGATGTGATTGCATAATGTGTACAGTCGAGCTATAAGTATTTGTGGTTAAAAAGTGTCAGTTTTAAGAAAATGACTGATCGTTTTGCTAGATAAGATCCTTATTCCCTGGGTGGGATCATGTAAAGCCACTTGAATCTGCATTGAAACTGCAATTTGGATCTTCAATCCATTGGCTCCCATTGAAGTCCACTATATGAAGAAAAATCCTGGAATGTTTTCCTCAAAAACCTTAATTTCTGTTCGACTAAAGAAAGACATAATGGATGACATGGGGGTGAGTAAATTATCAGGAAATTTTTATTCTGGAAGTGAACTAATCCTTTAACCAAAGATGACATTTTCCACCAAGTCTGACTACCAGAAAGTGTCAAAATATCAAATTTTATTGTTGTTTTGAACAGTAGCCCACATCAGCTGTTTTATGTTGTGAAATGTTTTGCAAACGTGTGCTTGTGCTGTCTCTAAGATGAATACCCCTTTCTTTTAAGACAGTAATTCATACAAACCTATCTGTTGCGTAACTGTCCAAATATTGCAAACTGCATTTTGTCTCTGTTGTGTCATTTACTGTAGAGTACATAATGAACAAGCAAACAAGACACATAATGATAAACTACAGGGCACTAAAATTATTGCCATTTTAAAGCAATGCCTGGATTTGGTCTGGCATCTGTGTGGCACATAAAGTGTATGTTTGTGTGCATGTGAGACTGTCTCTAAGCCCTCTCTAAGCTCTGATTTCCAGTTAATTTCTGCCCTGTTGGCTCCATTCAGTGCTACAGTGGAGGTCAGCATTCCACAGGTCTACGCTACAAAACATAAACCCACAGAGCCTAGCAGATGCCAACAGGGCACACACCCACATAAACACACGCACTTGAATTTTGATCTCATAATGATGGACAAATGAGCCATTGTAAATGTAATAGAGCATATTCAATGCATACAGACATTTTGCATACTGTTTTTATTTATTTTCATACCTCCAGCTTGTCATAGTTGCAGTCAGGATGATACTCCACATCAAACTCAAGGATGGTGATGGAAATGCTACTTCCAGGGCTTGTCTGGATGTGCCAGATGCACTCACGGTTTGCTGGGTATCTGTCAGGATAGCCTGGGCTGTTGAAAGCACCAGCGGGACCAAATAGTTCCCCACCACAACCTGCAGGGGGTGACAGTGAGGTACTTTGACTTTTCCTTTCCCTGTTTTTAATCAAGGATCCACATGAAATTTCACATCTGATTCACATATAACAAGTCTTTTGTATAAACAGAAGGCAACCCAAAATTACTATGACACTTATTTGGGCACTAGTGAAAGCACCATGGTATTTTCATCTTATATGACTTAAAGAGTCTCTGTGTAAATGTGGTCAGGGATGCTGAAGAGGACAGGGAGTTGCATTACAGTGTCCAGACAGAAAAAATGTCTCCCGTCAAGCTTATTAGAGGAAATATGAAACCACAAGGCAGTAGCAACAAGACTAAAATGCGGTCAGTGTAATGTGATATTCACGAAAGATCGGTCAGAACAGATTCATCTTCTCCACCCCCACTGTCTTAATCAATAACATCAATCTCAACAGCGTCCACAGGTCTGTGAGAGGACAAAGGAAGGGTGGAGCTACTTTTTTAATTTTCAAAATGGATCAACTGGCTTGTGGCCATGAAATACTTTATTAAATTGAGGAATCTCCACAGCACCTACATTATTCATCCCTCAATTTTATGTTTAAGTTGTCTTTTATTATAGGGACATTTCTATCTTGTCCGTCCCTGTTGTTTTTTACTCTCTGCTTGTCATTTTCCTCTCCGTCAGGAAGGTTTTTATAGCAGTGCTGTGCACATTACATAATAACATTAGTGTTCATTCTCTACACACTGTGTCTATGGAAACCAAGACCATTTCCTTCCAAATAATGACATCATCACAGACAGAGGTGCATGAATAATTAAGGTTCAGAGCGTACGTCTCTCTCTCTCTAACTCTGATCCTGCTCTCTGTGCAAAAATAACAGTCCACACCCTTGAGCAATGTTACTCAATGTCTCACAAGGACAGAGAAACACACAAAACATTAGTTAGTGTAGGTTATCGCACTAATATGTGGCCTTGAGACATTTATGTCAGTGTTTCTTCTTTGAGATGTTAAGTGTGACATTGCAAGAGTTAACCCTCTGGGATCTGAGGGGGTTTTGTTTTTTTTGTTTTTTTAGTATTTTAAACAGGGGCGTCTCCCAAGACAAAGAACAAGGACAGAGCTTTATTGGTCTGTTCTCTGTAGAGGAGCTTATAGCCTTGTTTTCTGCTGGTAGTAGGCTAAAACATGTACATTTACTCTTTCCTTTCTTTCTTTGCTAGATTCATTCATCACTTGCACTCAGATCTTTCCCTGCTGGCCAATCACAGTGAAGATTTCCTAACTGATGTCACTGTTTTGCTCATTAGGACTGCTATTTGTCTAAAAGATTTAGTGACATCATCACTCAGTAGATTACAGGTCGCTGACCTCTGGCTGCCCAGTAATGACTCTGCATGTTATTTCCTTCTGTTCTGAGTACCTCATATGTCTTTCCGCTGTCATACACATCTAGATGTTTCACATAGTGTTTTCAGGCTGGCACATGTCCTTGAAAACGTTTCCATGAATGGTGGTACTTTCCATGAATATTTGGACGTGCTCTGTGCTGTGTGTTGGCTCTTACCATTCTGGTACCAGTCCATCTGAAAGCCTCTGTATGAGACAGACAAGTCTGAATGGAACACAATGTGGAGGCTGGTACCGGTGGTGGTGCTGGCTGGAGGTGGTGTGTTTCCACAGAACGTACCGATCAGAGTGGCCTGATCGTTTGGACCATCGTACAGCTAGATTGGAAACAGAAAGGAGGATTATTTAATACAGTAAAAGACTGTTAACTGTCATATCTCACAATTCTAATTTCCTTGCAATTCTGACTTTATATCTTGCAATTCTTTCTTTTTTTTTTGTAACTGCGACTTATCTCGCAACTCTTTTTCCCTCAGAACCGTGAGTTTATATCTCAAAATTCTGTTTATTTCTCAAAATTGTTGGTTTATCTCTCACAGTTCTGACATTTTTCCTCAGAACCGTGAGTTTATATCTCAAAATTTGGCCTTTATTTCTCAAAATTCTGTTTATTTCTCGCAATTCAGCCTTTATTTCTCAAAACTGTTGGTGTATCTCTCACAGTTCTGACATTTTTCCTCATAACCGTGAGTTTTTATCTTGTAATTCAGCCTTTATTTCTCAAAATTGTGTTTATATCTCGCAATTCTGACGTTTTTCCTTAGATACGTGCGTTTATATCTGGCAATTCAGTCTTTATTTCTCAAAACTGTTGGTTTATCTCTCACAATTCTGACGTTTTTCCTTAGATACGTGAGTTTATATCTGGCAATTCAGTCTTTATTTCTCAAAACTGTTTGTATCTTGCAATTCTTACTTTTTTTTCCTCGGAACCGTGAGTTTGTTTCTCAAAATTCTGTCTTTATTTCTCAAAATTGTTGGTTTATCTCTTGCAATTCTGACAATTTTCCTCTGAACTGTGAGTTTACATCTCAAAATTCAGCCTTTATTTCTCAAAATTGTGTTTATATCTCACAATTCTGACTTTTTTTCCTCAGAACCGTGAGTTTATATCTCAAAATTCTGTCTTAATTTCTCAAAATTGTTGGTTTATCCCTCACAATTCTGACATTTTTCCTCAGAACCATGAGTTTATATCTCGCAATTCTGACTTTTTTCTTCAGAACCGCAAGCTTATATCTTGAATTTTCTGACTTTTTTCCTCAGAGCCATGTTTGTATCTCGCAATTCTGACTTTATTTCTGGAAATTGTTGGTTTATATCTCGCAACTCTGACTTTTTTTTAAGAACGTGAATTTATATCTAGCAATTCTTTTGACAATTTTAACTTGTATCTTGCAATTCTGACTTTATTTCTCAAAATTGTGAGTTTATATCTTGCAATTCGGACTTGGTTCCTCAGAACCAAGAGTTTAGATCTCTCAATTCTGACCTAATTTCTCAAAATTGTGAGTTTGTCTCTTGCATTCTGACATTTTTTTTGCAATTTTGACTTATGTCTTGCAATTCAGACTTTTTTCCTCAGAACCTTGAGTTTATAGCTCGCAATTCTGACTTTACTTCTCAAAATTGTTTTGTACCTCACAATTTTGTCCCTTTTCTTCAGAACTGTGAGTTTATATCTTGAATTTTCTGACTTTTTAACTCGAAATTGCGAATTTATATCTCACAATTCTGACTTTATAACCTGCAAAAAAAACTGAAAATTATCTAAAAATTCTAACAATTATACTATTTTTCTGACAGAGTTGACATACTGTATGATTGGGACACAAAAATGGACAATTACTTATTTTTTTGAGAAAAAGTACACAGCTGTGCCTGATCATGTAATTTCATAACCTTGACAAAATAACAGAAAAATAAAACAAGGTGAAAAAGTAGTCAAATTAAAGTGTGAAACACATTTTCTGAAAAATCAGATCAGTGACCTTTCACAGGAAATACAACCAATGACATCACATCAGAAATTCAGACCATCTGTTCCACAGCCTTAGGAACAAAAGTGTGCTGTAATATTGTTGGCTTGTGCACAAAATCTCACATTCCATTCAAAAGAAGTCATCAGAGTCCAAAATATCTAACACAACAGTCCATGTATTTACCCAGCTGATGAATGCCTATCTATGGAATGAGGTTTATGAAAACAAGAGCGTAGCCTTCCTCAAGTCTGCCTAAGGGAAAAGGCAAAAACTCAACATCTCTAAAAGAGGCCCCAATGATGTCATCACTGTTTGGATCGCCATGGTGATGAGTGTATGGAGAGGAACTCAAAGGCCCATTGTACATTTTCAAAGACTCTGCCAGTAAATCACTGTAGTGTAACTGAATGACAAACTGTCCAGCATGAATTAGACAACTTGACCCCTTCACAGGGAAATAATATGATGATACAAGCTTGAAAAGACACGTAGATGGTCCTCGAGTCAAAAAAACCCAACTCAGTCTCTCAAAACAGATCAGGAGCCAGCATTCACAACCCATTTTGCTTTAACAACGTGACATATTTCAGCGCAAAACAAGATAATCAATGAGAAAATTAACGGGGCTTGATTCAATCTATCAGAAACTGATTTCATATCAGTATATGAAATCCAACAATGTAATAACATGCAAAATATAACCATGAAGTGTACTAAGCAAGCAAATATATTCAATTTCGATTTCATGACAGAAGGAGGTGCTGGTCCGGTCGCTTGCTCTTAAAATAATGTCATTTTTGGTCATACAGATTAAAGCAACACATTTGTCGAATCTGTTAAGACTCTACATCTATTTGTGTGCACCCAGAATAACAACAAAATGTTGCGCTTTTGTAAAATAATGAAACCAAACAGGACGAGCTTTCAGCTGTTTCGTTCTCTGTAAACTTCAAAACTCCGTGTAGACTATATAGAATATAATCTATAGAGAGTGAAATGTCTACTTTTAAATGAATTAAGTCAAATCGAAAACAGATGACGAGTCAGTGTCGCCGAAAACAAATAAAGCACTAATTTATCAATAAATTATTAAAATGTTAATGCAGTCTCCTTGCTTTTTTTTCCCTAAAACATTCATACTTTTTATATCTGCCGGTGCACTGTGGCAAGCTTTTATTGCGTGCACTGTAGGCAATTAAAGGCTCACTGTTATGATTTATATGGTTTATTAAATGTGCAACTAATAGTCGACTAATCCTTAAAATGAACGACTACTAGTCAACCAGAAAAATTTTTAGTCGATGGCAGCCCAAGATGACAAATTGAGCGGGTTTTGGTTGTAATTTTCACTCAAAGGGCAACAAGAGAAGCGATGCAAGTCTTCATTGACTCCCTAAAGACCCATATCTTTGTCCTCTCCACTTTAGCCCTGATGCCTTTGAGGCTTTTAGAAGACCACAACTAAAAGAGTTTACAAATGGCAGAGAAAAGAAACGCTAGATGCCATCCTGGCAGGATATAAACATGCAACGCTTGTCATGATGCCGCAGCCACTGAAGAAGTTTCTTAGCACGGATCTCACTTGATATCTGGGGTTTAGACTCCTTGTAGGGAAAAACTGATGTCATGGCACCACCTGTAAGCCCTTTACGTAGCTGTGGTCATCCTATCAGTATTTGATTTTCCAAGTTGTGTTGCGGTAAAAATAGCAACAGGAAGTGCCAGTAGCTTACCGAGTGCATCCATTTCACGTCATCGAGATAATGGCGCACCCCATAGTCGAAAAACAATGTTTATTTTTAAAACAACGTAAATCATTCATGGGTTTTCTAAGTAAGTGACATCATTTATGTTATATTAAGCAATACATGTTTAAGGTTGTATAATTTAAGACAAAGCATGTACTGACCTTCACGTAGTCGTAGGCACATCCGATGTGGTACTCCACCTCAAAGGTTATAAAAGTGTAATTGATGGTGTTGCCCATGGTGGCCTGAATGGTCCAGCTGCAGTCGGCACGAGATGGATAGTCGTTGGGGAAGTTCAAGCTCTCAATCTTTCCCCGGCTCCGATTGGCGATCAGCACACCCTGGCAAACTATAGCAGAAAAGCCGGTCTTGATTAAAAACATATTAATAATACGAGATGCGAAGAATTATGTAACTTGTTGAAGACTTGGAGAATATTTCACACTAATTTTAAGGCAGGAATGCATTAAAATTGGTGCAAAGCTGAACTTGACCCTGCAGTAAAGTTTTAGAGTCTGGGAAACACACTGGCATGTGAACATTGACAGCCAAAAGAAAAGGCAAACGCCTGAGAGAATGCACAAGAAAAGAAGACAGATAGTGCACTGAGCTGTAAACTGTGACATTTAACCTCTACAAACATAATTAAAACAAGACTAAAATGCAGAGATCCAAAACAAGTCTATGTCCTCTGGGTGAACTTAACTGCTAAATACAAAAATACTTAACTTACAAAAAAACTACCACCATGGTAATACCTTTCTTTGAAGTACCACTGAAAAATGGAATTCACTGCAAAAATGTTTTCTAGTACTAATATATTTATAACATTCAAATCTTTCAGTTAATTTTCTTAAATCAAGATATATTTACTTGAGAAGCAAGATAGCATAAGATCATCAATGCGAGTTTTCACTTAAAAATAGTGTCTGACAGTGAAAAACAAAAACGTAATCTTTTTTCCCTTTTAATTAGCATTATTTTTCTTCCTCATTTGATGTTTCCCTTGTTTTTTTTAAAGCATAAACTCAAATTTGGTCATTTTTCTGGAAAAAAAAACAAAACAAATGTCAGACATAATACATTAAGCCATTTTGTTTCTTAAGTAAATGTATTTTGATTTAAGAAAGCTTACTATACCGTAAAACAAGACAAAAATTCTAGGAAAATTATTTTTGCCATGTATGAATATGTTCCAAACTACCACAGTACTTATTTTGTATAAGTTTACATCAAATATAAAATAAAAATAAACTATATTTTTACTTTTTTCAGAATTTTCTAGGTTTAACGGGCCTTGGTGTTCAGTGTAACTCACGGGTTTGGTAGGAAGCCAGAAATCCGCCTGTGTGGATGACGGCGTCTGTACGTAGCTTCACATACATGTTCTCTCGGGAGGAGTAGAGTGGGGCAGGAATCTGATTTCCACACAGTTTGGCCATCTGTGGAGCACTGGTGCTGTTGCCATCATACACCTGGTAAAACATGTACACATCAGGGAAAGATACCTCAATAACTCAATACCTTATAGAGTAGTCTACAATTGTGTAGTAAATCGTTTAAGTCGATGCTTTCTAACCGCCACGTAGTCATAGTAGCACACGTTGCTGTTCTCCAGGTGAAAGTCTCCAAAGCTGAGCGCGACTATGCTTCCTGCACTGGTTTTGATGTGCCAGTAGCATTCGGCGTTGGGGTGATAGGGCAAGGGGTAGTTGGGCGAGCTGAAACTTCCAATACTTGTGGTCAACGTCCCACCACAACCTATAAGAGAGATACACGGTAAGTCTGAGAGAATATAGTCTATTGATCATCTAATCCATAATAGACACAAAACTGGAGTGCAAACTTTTTGTTCCAGTTAAAACTGCTATGATTTCTGGGATGTCTGAGTTGTAATTAGGCCTTCTGGAAAACAAATTAGTGTGTATAAGGTAACAGGTTGATAGTAGCACTCAATTAGTACTTACTACGTTTGGATCTAAAACTATAAAATTATTTTTTAATTTTTTCTGCTGTATTAAAAAAACATTTTTTTTTTACATTTTTTGTTTTGTTGTGTGATCATTGTTTTTATGATTGTTCTACTTCCTTTTTTGTGATTGTTGTTTTTATTATTGTTTTAATATAATATTGTTTTTTATGATTATTCTACTTCCTTTTATGTAAAGCACTTTGAATTACCTTTGTGTATGAAATGTGCTATATAAATAAACTTGCCTTGCCTTGCCTTGCCTTTTAAACTATAAAAATGTTTTATTATTATTATTATTATTAAAATAAAGTTGAAAACTAAAATAAATATTACATTAAAAAATATAAAAGTTGCTTAACTAAGTTGAAATACTAAAGTTGAAGTACAAAATTGTTCACACTGAAGTGCTAAAATTGCTGAAAACAAATTATAAATGTACATTTAATATTAGAAATATGATAACATTTTAAATATTATAAATTATAAAAAAAGCAAACAAAAAACTAATTAAAAAAACAAAAATCACAAAAGCACTAAATTACTAAAACAAAAACTATTAAAAACCCTTTTTTAATACAGCAGACATAAAATTAAATATAAATATTAGAAAAGTTGAACTTAAAACAAACAAAAATTATAAATGTTGCTTTGGAAACTAAATGAAATAAGTTTAATGTACTATAATATAATACAAAATATATATAATATACAAAATAAATATAAAAAACTAAATTAAAATATTGGAATATAAAAATGAAGTATTAAATATAAGTTACCTAAAATAAAGCAAATATTTACAAATAATAAAAAAGTTTGACTAAAAATGAAAACTGTAAATATAAAAATAAAATTTAATATTAAATATTAATAAATACTATAATCGTATGTAAGTAATACTAAAAGAACATGGACATACAGTATAGAAATTATGATTACAAAGACTACACTCCAAATTATCTGCCGATAAACAGCACTAAAAAACAAACTGCAGTTGGTCCTTTTAAATGACAGTCAGACATGTGGGCAGTCCTTGGCCAGACTTCATGCAAACGGTCTGGCTGATATTTATCTGGCTGATTTAATACACAAGCAAATAGGAAACGCATACCGGTCTGTGTGCCATCCCAGTGGGCTCTGAATCCCCTGAAGGTGACTGAGTGGTCGGATCTGAATTTAATCCACAGCCTGTTGCTGTGGGACATTATGATGGGTGGACCATTTGGTCCGCAATATTGACCAATCAGGGGGGATGTTTCATAGCCACCATCTCTGTAAAAAGAAAGGAAAGTGTTCGAAAACCAAAAAGTGACCAAATCAGGGTCTCAAGATGCTGGAAAATTTCCTCACCTGATCTCCAAATAGTCAAAACCACAAGTACTGAACCCTTCCAGCTGAAAATCTGAGACATTCAGCATGATCTGCATGTTGACCTCCACTATGATTTTAAAGATACACTCCCGATTGTTAGGATAATTGTCAGGGTAGTTAGGCGAGTAGAACTCCCCGGTGGGTGAAGTAAATATCTCACTGCAATCTGCATGGGTAAAACATATGAGATATGAGACAACATTTAGTTCCTTTGTATATCTCCACATACTTCACTATGAGGCCTGTACTTTCATGGCTTTTCCAATTCAATTTTCATATCCAGTTACTGGAATAAATTTATACCTGTGCTTGCATTGATGGAGACATATTGTGCAGAAAAGCCTTCGGCAGACAGACTGTAGTCAGAGACCAGCACAACGGTCATCAGACTATCAGTGCTGGTTAGAGATGGAGGAACGGAGCGCCCACAGAACCTAAGCACAAAATAACCAATATTTTCCAACATATTCATTTACACATCTATAATTAAGTGATGACTGTAGCCTAAAATGTCTAATGGCTGGTTTACCTGCCCATAAGGGTGCCGGTCAGTGCTGTGCCATTATCATAGACAGCTACATAGTCGTATGCGCAGTTGGTGTGATACTCCAGGTTGAAGGTTGTGAATGACAGACGAATGAGGTTGCCGGGCTCAACGGAGATGTACCAGGTACAATTGGCTCCGTGAGGGTAGTCAGTGGGATGTCCTGGGCTGGTGAATGAACCCGATAGTTCTGTGAGAGTCTCTCCACAACCTGTAAAAATGAACACAAATTGAAATAATATGAAAATGCTTTTAACAGTGGAGAAAGATTATGCGCTGCTCATCGTGGGAATCAAACCTAGATCTTTTTGGTTTCCAGGCCAAATCTTTAACTAGTATGTCTCACCATCACTGGTATACCAATATCTGTTTACTCTGATTTACCAAACATAAGCACGAATATAGCTGCAAGCAGTGATTACCAGGGTTCAAGCGCATTTTAGCACATATGAAAAAAGACAATAGATATTATTTAGTAAGCTTGTAACCAACTAAATCAATTATTAAAAACAGCATTTCTGGAAATTCCAGGTAATTTACCACAGAAATATGATGTTTTTTTAACATTTTAGCTGAAGTTTTCATGAAGTTTTGAGTTTTCATTTAGGATTTATAGGCTTTTCGGCTTTTATAGGCTTTCAGGTATATTTGGTCACGCCTATATCGTAAATTATGTCTTATAGCTGTCCAAATGCAAAAGTTCAACTTTGATAATTATTGTCCGAGAGAGTCCAGAATTGCATTGCTGTGTTTTTTTTTTTAGTTCAGCAAAAAACCTAGGACTAGTTCGCAAAAGAAGGTTTTTTACATAATTGAGAATATTTAATGAATGATTTGATTGACATCAGTGGTTCTTGAGGCAAAGTTGCTTGGTATGAAGAAATGTATCAAATGATATGAATATTGTGTGGATGTGTGAAACACCACATGATAACAAAGGCGTAAAACTTGTTAGTGCCACCTAGTAGCCGATTTCACTTAAAAAATCCAACAGACCTCGAGGACCATGAGTTGAACGTGCCCACCGAGTTTTCTTCCGATCAACCTCCGTTAACCCTGTAAATAAAAACCTGCTCACAATTCATTGGCCGATGACGGCCGTGTTTTTTGCGATATTACGCAAATGTCCTCATAGACACTTGTGCCACTTTGGACAAAGACACTGCATACCAATTTTCAAGTCAAGTCGAACTAATGGGTACATACTTATAGATGTTTTTAATGTTTTTTTCCCTATTATAGCGCCACCAAGTGGCCAAACTTTGCCGTTTTTTTACTGTGACATCAGATTGAGCTTTTACATACGTGTTCCAAGTTTGCCGAAAATATCTCTTTCCTATCAAGCGTTTAAGGTGTTTTAGTAATAGTGGCTCGGCTCCTTTCAAACAGTTTGGCGTCCCGTCACGACGGTGAGTCGAAAGTTCAGCTTTTTTAGATAATTATTGATATTCACTCTCCAGAGAATCTTTATGCACTGGTTTGGTTCCTATCAGGTGAAAAACCTAGGACTAGTTCACAAAAGTAGTTAAAAAAAATAAAAATCAAGCCTTCAACTAACAGTTTTAGAGTTATGAGCGATTTCGTACTTTTGTTTGCTGTAGCGCCACCGTCAGGCCGATTGGGTCGAGCCTTGGTGACATTGTAGACCGTGTGAGTACTACCATCCCTCCAAGTTTCAAGTCTCTACGACTTACGGTTTGGTCTGACCAATCAGTTTTAGGTGGAGAATGCTGATCCTTGGCCATTCTAACAATTATAAAAGGGTTTTATCGCTATGCACTCAAACCCCCTAAATACAGAAAACTCAATTGTCAGTTGATTCCAATAAAAGTTGCTAAGATGATAACTGAATACTCTAATTAACATCTTAATAGTCAACTAACAACTTATTTAGTTTATTTTTAATGCATTAGATTACAGCCATTTTACATTTACTGCAAATGTAACATTTTTACAGTGAACACTTTCACATTGAGATTGTTGCTGTTTAGTCTAGGTAGGCAGCTCACTAGATAGTATATACAATATGTATAAATAACCTACATTCAAAAAGAACAAAACAATAGTTCACCTTGCTCTGCGGATGCGAACTCAGCAGTGAAACCATGGTTGGACACTGATGAATCTGTTCTGAATCTGATATACATGGACCTCTGGGTGGACTCCAGCATGGGAGGCATGTTAATTCCACAGTATCGCCCAATCAGAGGGGAGTCTACGCTGGGACCATCTCTCACCTGAGAGATAGAGAGTGACGTTTCAAAAAAAGTGTAATGTGCAATCTGTATGTTGGCTGAATAGGATTAGCACAATATTAATGTTGTACCTCAACATAATCGAAGGCGCAGGTGCTGCTTCCCTCAACGTCAAAAGTGAGGAAGTTAAGAGTGACCACATAGCCTTCGGGTTGGTTAATGACCCACTCACACACCTTGTTGTGGGGGTAGGGGTCGGGGTGCATGGGAGTGCGAATTTGACCGGTTCCAGAGAAGGTTCCTCCACAAGCTAGAGAAAACAGTTAAACTCTGAGATCATGTTGGGGTGGGGGTGCACTTATCATACTTATAGTTGAAGTCAAAAGTTTACATACAACTTGCAGAATCTGCAACATGTTAATTATTTTACCAAAATAAGAGGGATCGTACAAAATGCATTGCAATTCTTCAGAAAAATCCTTCAGGTCCCACAAAGTCTTTGGTTTTTCAGCATTTTTATGTATTTGAATCCTTTCCAACAATGACAGTATGATTTTGAGATCCGTCTTTTCACACTGAGGACAACTGAGGGACTCATATGCAACTATTACAGATGGTTCAAACGCTCACAGATGCTCCAGGAGGAAACACAATGTATTAAGAGCCGGGGGGTGAAAACTTCTAGAATTTGGATCGGGGTAAAATTAACTTTTGTCTTCTGGGAAACATGATCAAATATCTTAAGTAGCTTCTGAAGAGCAGAACTAAATTAAAAAAATATGATATTTAGGCAAAATAAAGAAAATGTACACATCTTGATTCTTTTCAAAAGTTTTCACCCCCTGGCTCTTAGCACATCGTGTTACCTTCTGAAGCATCAGTGAGCGTTTTAACCTTCTGTAATAGTTGCATATGAGTCCCTCAGTTGTCCTCAGTGTAAAAAGACGGATCTCAAAAACATACAGTCATTGTTGAAAAGAGTTCAAATACATAAAAATGCTGAAAAACCAAAGAATTTGTGGGACCTGAAAGATCTTTCTGAAGAACAGCAGGCAGTTTAACTGTTAAGGACAAACAAGAGACTCATGAACAACTATCACTAAACAAAAAAACAGCTGTGGATCATTCCGGTAACAACACAGTATTAAGAATCAAGCGTATGTAACTTTTGAACAGGGTCATTTTTATAAATTCCTCTATTATTTTCTCTTGTGGCCTATATGTAAACGTCTTTTATAATAAATATCTTATTCAGGTCAGTACTAAATAAAAAAAAATAACATGCATTTTGTATGATCCCTCTTATTTTGATAAAATAATGAACATTTTGCAGATTCTGCAAGGCGTATGTAAATTTTTGACTTCAACTGTACATTGTTTGCATAGAGTATGTTTCTGGTCTTGTTTTTACTTTTTGGCGTCATACACTTTACATAAAAAGGTTTTAGTGTCTCACCGATTTCATAGGTGGCCCTGAAGCCAGCACGGGACACAGAGCTGTCAGACTTGAAACGGATCCAGAGTCCATTAACAGAGGACAATATTGGTGCTGGCAGGGTGGAGCCACAGTACCTCCCAATGAGTGGGTCGGTCTCGCCCGTCCCGTCTCGAACCTAAAAGACATTCGACGTTATAAGATCAAAACGTTATTTACTTCTCCTCTCTTCAACACTAATTACACAGATCATACCTCCACAAAATCAAAAAGACAGCCACTATGAATCTCCAGGTCCATGTGGGTGAAGTTGAGCGCCACTTGTTCACTACGTGGCATTCTGATGACATATATACACTGCCTATTGTGAGCATAGTTATTAGGCCAGTTAGGAGAGATGATGATGCCTTCTGTGTTTGTAAAGACGCCTCCGCAGCCTGGGTCAGCTGGTGGCACAAAGTAAATAGCATTATACTCAAGCAATTCATCCCAGTATTGTAAGATAACTAGGTTTGCCCATTTGAACCTAGTGTTGTTGTACATCATAAGTTTACAACATTTGTAATGTGACTCCTGACTTTTAATATCTATATAACGGCAATAAACTGTTTTATAAGCATTCGAAAGGACAGTATTCCACTGATGGATCCATTAAAATGATCCATAATTCATTTACTGGAACTACTGCTAATGCATTATGATTAGAGTACTTCATTTACATAACCACTGACTGCAAACAAGAACATAATGCTGTAAAATTCAAATAGGTTCAGAAAACGGTTCACAAACTTCAAAATATGGGGCCAGTTAATACTTTTATGCATGCATTATAAAGGCATTCTTGTTACAAAAGATTTCAGTTTTAAACAAATGCTGTTCTTTTGAATTTACTATTCATGAAAGAATACCATTTTTACAGTTTCCAAAAAATATTAGGCAGCAAAGCTGTTTTCAACATTGATAATAATAAGAAATAAGTCTTAAGCAGCAAATCAATATATTACAATGATTTCTGAAGGATCATGTGACACTGAAAAGTGATGATGCTGAAAATTCAGCTTTGCATTACAGAAATAAATTCTATTTTAAAACATATTTAAATATTTTATATTATTTTCTATTATAATATTATTTATATCATTTAAAAATGTAATAATATTGCTCAATATTACTGTTTTTACTGTATTTTTAATCCAAAAATGCAGCTAAAAAGATACTTCAGAAACATTAATGTAAAAAAAAAACGAAAAATACAATCCAAGCTTTTGAATGGTAGTGTAAAGGTGTATTATCCTGCCTAAAATATCCCATAATCCCCCTCTCTCTGTGGTTTGACAGCATGGGCTTTACTTACATGGTGAAGTTGTGTACGTAATGTGAAATCCCCGATCGCTGATGCTGAAATCAGAGTGGAAGTGGATCCAGGCAGATGGTCCTGTCGTCTGTAAAGGCGGTGGTGATGCTGTACTGCAGTATTTTCCCAGAACTGGGTCTTCTGGGAGCAGTCCGTCTCTAATCTGTAAAATAAATCTGAAAACTGAAGCATTTTAACACATATGCAAAAAAAGTGGATTCAAGATGCAACAAGCTTTACCTCCAGGTAGTCAAAGTTACAGTTATCATGGTGCTCCAGACTGAGGGTGCCAAAAGCGAATGTGATTAGCAGACCAGGGTTCACATTCACTGTCCAATAGCAGTCCCGGCTGGGTGGATAGTTACCTGGGTACCCGGGTGACTTGATATCACCGTATGTATTGGTCAACTCTCCACCACACACTGGAAAAGAAAAAAAAAAGTATTGGAATAGGAAGTAATTTGTTACTATAATCACAAGGGAAGCAATCATTTGGACCATTCAGTAAAGGTTTTTGTTTTCACATGCATAATCCACTAAATTCAATAGGAATTGGGAATTTTCACATGAAGGCGAAAGATTTCAAAATCATGCAGATTCGCCACACTGAACAACACAAAGCAGCTTGGTTTGAAAGTGACTTCTGTGTAGGTAATTGATGTTTTTGCCTTAGAAATTTCACTAATTTGAGTTTATTTTAAAGGATAAGTCCACTTCCAGAACAACAATTTACAAATAATTTACTCACCCCCTTGTCATCCAAGATGCTCATGTCTTTTTGTCTTCAGTCGTAAAGAAATTATGGGTTTTGAGGCAAGCATTTCAGGATTTTTCTTCATATAATGGACTTGATTGGTGCCCCAATTTTGAACTTCCAAAATGTAGTTTAAATGCAGCTTCAAAGGGCTCTAAATGATCCCAGCCGAGGAAGAAGGGTCTTATCTAGCGAAACGATCGGTCATTTTTTTTGAAAAATAAAAATGTATATACTTTTTAAGCACAAAAGCTCGTGTAGCACTGGCTCTGGGATGCACGTTCATGATGCTATGAATTAGTGATGGGTCGTTCTTGAACGATTTGTTTATTTTGAACAAATCTTTAATGTGACTCGGGAAGAACGAGTCGTCTCAGGGAGTGATTCGTTCAGTCGTGCAAGCACAACATCCTATTAGGTTCTGTACTGGAATTAGTTCACCTGTTTTGAGTCTTCAGGTTTTTCGAGAAAAAGATTCGTTCATTTTGCTGAACGAGTCGGTAAAATGATCTGAACTTCCCATCATTACTACAAATCATGTCTAAGTTCGTAGTCTGTGTACTCCGACTAAAAAAGGTAGAGTATGGAAAAAACTCCATCTTATTTTCTCCTACAACTTTTTGTTTGTAAACAGCGTTTGACTTACTTGCACTTCCTTAGTCTTTGCACATTCGCTTTGTAAACATTGGGTCTGTGGTTCCACGTGACCTTTCGAAGTGATTCAATAGTACGTGAACGCGCATCCAGAACCTGTGCTACACAAGCTTTTGTGCTTAAAAAGTTTACAAATTTTTGTTTTCTGAAAAAAATGACAGATCGTTTCGCTAGATAAGACTCTTCTTCCTCGGCTGGGATCATTTAGAGCCCTTTGAAGCTGCATTTAAACTACATTTTGGAAAATGTTGAAATGTTTTCCTCAAAAACCATAATTTCTTTATGGCTGAAGACAGAAAGACATGAACATCTTGGATGACAAGGGGGTGAGTAAATTATTTCTGAATTGTTGTTCTGAAAGTGGACTTCTCCTTTAAGATCATTCTTGGTTTACCTGGTGCTTGGGATTGCCAGGCCACTGTGAAGCCGCGACCACTGACTGAATGGTCGGAGCGGAACCAGAAGTACAGAGAATTGTAGGAGCTGAAGAGTTCTGCTGGGGCGGCGGTGCCGCAGAATTTCCCAATTACGTAACCTGCGGCGCTCTCGCCATCGTGGACCTGCAGGAAATCGAAGTTGCAGTTGGCGCTGTTCTCGATGTCAAAGAAAGGGAAGGTAATCCGCAGAATCTGGGAAGAAAAAACACAAGAAAGCACAAAATGCAAAGTTTACTTTCATGGATAATTGCATCATGCATCTTGAAAAAAAAACTGCTGATTTCCAAACAAGGCCTAATATTATCTAATCTGATGATGCAGAGCTTAAAAAATACAGTACCAATCAAAAGTTTTTGAACAGTAAGATTTTTAATGTTTTTCAAAGAAGTCTTTTCTGCTCACCAAGCCTGCATTTATTCAATCCAAAATACAGCAAAAGCAGTAATATTGTTAAACATTTTTACTATTTAAAATAACTGCTTTCTGTTTGAATACATTTTAAAATGCAATTTATTTCTGTGATCAAAGCTACATTTTCAGCATCATTACTCCAGTCACATAATGATGATCTTGATTTGCTGTTCAAGAAACATTTATTATTATTATTATTATTATTATCAATAATAACATTACACACAAATAACATTATATACTATACCATTCAAAAGCTTGGAGTCAGTATTTTTGTATTTTTGTATTTTTTTTTTGGGAAAGAAATTATAAAAAATAATCTTACTGTTCAAAACTTTCCACCACTTAACTTTTTCCTCAAAATAAGAATGAAAATTATTCAAATTATATATGTATTAGTCAAATGCAAAATTAAATTAAATAATAAAATAAAATAAAAAGAATTCAAAATGTTTAATTTCACTTACAGTCTGCAAAGAACAAAAGTATATTAGGCATATTAACAACACACTGATTTATTTGGAGAAAAGTCTTGAAAGAATATGATTATTTTAATAATATAATCTAAGATAATAAAAATTATACTACACATATGAATAACTTTAAAAATCAAAGCATTCTAATAAAATGTGTACTTTTTTAGAACAAAATGTAATTATGCTATTAATTAATTAAGATTATAAATGTTAATATAAATTAGCAATGTATATACTATTACAAACTTATACTGAAAAAATACATTGTCTGCATGTTTTGGTTACTTTGGTTACTTATTTAAAAAAAATTAAATGCAAAAAGGAACATTTAAGAATAATTATGCACTATTTCATAATTAAAAACGGGTCTAATATTACCTAATCTGATAATGTTCAAAATATTAATAAAAACGTTTCATTATGTACACTGTTTTCACAAAATAAAAACAACAAGACTTTTCAAATTATGCATATATCAGACAATTAAAAAAAAATAAAATAAATATATATATATATATATATATATATATATATATATTCAAAATGTATCACTTAACTTACAATCTGCAAATGTGTGGAAAAAATGATCTAATACTAGATCAAAGAACATTATAAACAAATAAGCTTTTTTCACAAAAACACATTTTTTCTGTCACTGTTTGGATGTAGTAAAACACCCACAGATGTAACATCTGTGAAACCTGAAACATCTGGGTCATGTTTGTATTTTCTTCTGTCACTGGCCATAAAATAATGTCTTCAGAATCATTCATACATGTGAAAACCAGCTAAGAATTGAACAAATACAAATCATGTCTTTGTGGCATTTTTTCTGATAATTAAGGGATAACACAAGATTTCTTCTCCTTACAAATTGTTGTTGTAAGCAAAAATGCACATCAAACAGGCACTATTTTTGAATCAGCATGCCAAAAAAATTGGAAATGATTTTGGATTTCATTCAGCATGTATGATGTAGGATCAGATTTTTAAAAAGGTCATTGATGTATCTTTACTAACCTGGTTGGGGTTGGTTCTGACGACCCATGCACAGCTGACCTGATGATCATAATCGCCCGTTCCAGGATTCGTAGGGTAGCTAAAAGTGCCGGCTGGACTTTCCAGAACTCCTCCGCACTCTGATGCACACAAAAGGTCATGAAGTCACCGTATGGAAAAACATACACTATCACATACATCACTTCTCCAATAACACACACCTTGCTGTGGAGTCTGGCACTGCGGGCCCGTCCATTGGGAGGTGCAGGTACAGGTGTAGCCGTTGATGCCGTCGGTGCAGGTGCCTCCATTCTGGCAGGGATTGCTAGAGCACTCGTTCACGTTCTGATCGCAGTTCTGCCCCGTCCAGCCCGGGTCACAGCGACAGATGTAGCCGGTCAGGGTATTCTAGGAAAATCACAGACAAAAAAACATGCTGACTACTGTAATTTGATGGAAACAGAACAGAGAGGGAAGTCAAAGAGATAAACACTTACCTCACACTGACCATTTACACAAGGATTACTAGTGCCACAAATGTCAGTGATCTGAGTGCAACCCGCAGGTCCGTAGCCATTACCCACATAACCAGGAGGACAGGTGCATGATGGGATAACGCTTCCTGAAAGGAGAACAAAAATGAACCCATTTATAATTCAGAAATGATACTTCTACTCACTATTATTTTTCATCTACACACAGATTTGCCAATGATAGAAAGATGTAGAAAGAATATGATTATTAAGACCCAAAGATATTATCATAGATAATACATAATATTACAGATATATGAAAAACTACTTTTTTATTTTTTAAAAAAGTGTACTTCTTCAGGAACAAATATAGTTTTTAAACTTTAAAAAGGTTTCATTTTTACCATCAAAATGGTATTAATTAAAATTAGATAGCATTTTATTCTGAGTAAAACTGACTGAAATTAAAGAATATGACAAAACATATAAACAGTACACATGACATAAGTAACACTAAAAATAACAGTATTTTATTATTAAAAAAACTGCACTTCTTTAGGAAAAAATATAGTTTTTTGTATTTGTTTATATTTTGTTTTATTTTAATTTACTAAAATAATGAGGTAAATGAAAAAAAGGACCAAAAATGATTAATTAAATATATATATATATATATATGAATTTGAAAAATGAAAATATAAATATATTTATGATTATTAGACACATTAGAAAAATCTAGAAAGTATATAATTAAGACTATAATCAAAGATACACAACATAATATTACAGATATATGAATAACTACTAAAAAAAAAATCACAGATTTTTTTTTAAAGTGTACTACAAGAAAAAATATAACTTTTAATTCATGCTAGTTTTGTATTTTATTTTATTTTATTAAAACAAAGATAAATGGAAATAAAAATATATTAAATGGACATAAAATATATTAAAAGTATATAAAATATATATGACATAAGTAACACACTAAAAATAACAGTATTTTATTTTTTAAAAAGTGTACTTCAACAAAAAATATCGTTTTTAATTGTTAGTTTTGTATTTTGTTTTATTTTATTTTACTAAAACAATACAATAAATGAAAAAAGGTTTAATTTTCAATTTCAAAAATGTTAAGTATTAAAATTAGATAGCATTTTAGTCAAAATAAAACTAACTGGAATTAATGAATATGACAAAATATTGACAAATATATATAAACCATATATAAGTAGTATATTAGACACATTAGCAGCACACTGTTTTTGAGAGAATATGATTGTTAAGAATATAACCATAGATACACAACATAAACGTAATAATAATTATATATGAATAACTACTAAACACCACAGCATTTATTTATTATTTTTATGTTCATGTGTTAGTTTTGTATTTTATGTTATGATTCTTTACTTGTTCAAAATGTAAATGTAAAGTTAATAACAAAAGGTTTGATTTTGCCATTTTTTGTCAACAAAAATGTTTTCTAGAATGATATGCCCATTTAGTCACAGTAAAATTGGCTAAAATGAAGGAATATGACCAAATATTGATACGATTTGAAGAATATTTCCATCAAAAGACAAACGCTATGACTAAAACAAACAAACTTGTAAAAACCGACACATACAGCAATAACATCTTTTACTGTATACTAAAGTTCAACACCTGTTTTATTGATCCTGTTATAACATACCTTAAATGCTACTAGTCATGCGCTGCTGTAAAGAATAACTACAGTAAAAGTATGCAGTGATTGTGTGTGTGTACCTGGAGTAGAAGTACAGGTAGCCAGTGGATGACATCCTCCATTGTTGGTGGAGCAGATGTCAGCTTGAGTGCAAGTCTTCCCGTCTCCCTCATAGCCTGAGGACACACACATGGGGTCAGCAGTCTCATCTTACATTTAATGGCTATTTAAGCTCAATCATTTCAGTGCGTCTGGTCTTCCTCTGCAATCTAGCAGTCAACTGAGACTTGTAAAGCTGAATATATTAGCAGGACCCGCAGACAGCACTGTCCTCAATGAACCCAGCTAATGGATCTCTCCACCTCTCCTAGCTTTCTCTCTCCATCTCTCCCAGAGGGACTATAATGAAACTGAAGATCACACAAGCATCTGTCTCTCATTTGAAACATACTACAGTGAGGAAAAAACATGATTCAGCAGGATTTTACAGGCCAGCCTGTGCAGAAAGCAGGACAGAGGAGCAGCAAATATGAGAGATGTACTAAAAATAGGCATGTTTCTTTTTCCCAGCCATCTCTACAGGGAAATTATGATCTAGAAATGATTCAGATACTGAATATTAGGATATCAAATGCATAGTTCACCCAAAACAAGCCAAATTTTTAACCTTTGACCTTTGATACTTTTACTAGAATCCATTAAATTGATCAAAAGTGACATCTAAGACATTTTTATTGTTCAAATAAATGCTGTTATTTTTATTCTATTCATTAAAGTAAACATATTTTACGTTTCCACAAAACCATAGTAAAAAAAAAAAATACTAAAATGTATTTGAAATACATTTCTTTTGTGCTAAGTATACTACAAATGCATGTACATCTTTATGTGCTTAATAAAAATACCCTAAAATCATACTTTTGGTATACTAAACTGGTATACTTAAAGTCTGCCACATTAGAACGACTAATTTTGTGCTTAATGCACTTTAATTGTGCGAAAGTAGTGCTAAGGTCCAACTAAAGATACAGTTGAGGTTAAAAGTTTACATCCCCCTTTCAGAATCTGCAAAATGTGAATTATTTTATCACAATAAGAGGGATCAAACAAAATGCATGTTGTTTATTTAGTACTGACCTAAGTAAGATCTTTCGCATAAAGATGTTTACATATAGTCCACAAGAGAAAATAATAGCTGAACTGAAAATGACCCTGTTGAAAAGTTCACATACGCTTGATTCTTAATACTGTGTTGTTACCTGAATGATCCACAGCTGTGTTTTTGTGTTTGGTGATAGTTGTTCATGAGTCCCTTGTTTGTCCTGAACAGTTAAACCGCCCACTGTTCTTTAGAAAAATCCTTCAGGGTCCCACAAATTCTTTGGTTTTTCCAGCATTTGTGTATTTGAACCCTTTCCAAAAACGACTGTATGATTTTGAGATCCATCTTTTCAGACTGAGAACAACTGAAGGACTCATATGCAACTATTACAGAAGGTTCAAACACTCACGGATGCTCCAGAAGGAAACTAGATGCATTATGAACTGGGGGTGAAAACTTTTGATCAGAATGGGAATATGTAAATTTTTCTTATTTTGCCCAAATATCATATATTTTTCATTTAGTACTGACCTTCAGAAGCTACAGAACATACTTGCATGTTTCCCAGAAGACAAAATAAGTTACATTTACCCTGATCTTCAAATTCCTAAAGTTTTCACCCCCCAGCTCTTAATGCATTGTTTTTCTCTCTGAAGCATCAGTGAGCATTTGAACCTTCTGTAATAGTTGCATATGAATCCCTCAGTTGTCCTTAGTGTGAAAAGATGGATCTCAAAATCATACAGTCATTGTTGGAAAGGGTTCAAATACATAAAAATGCTGAAAAACCAAATAATTTGTGGGACCTAAAGGAGTTTTCTGAAGAACAGCATACAGTTTAACTGTTCAGGACAAACAAGAGACTCATGAACAACTATCACTAAACAAAAACACAGCTGTGGATCATTCAGGTAACAACACAGTATTAAGAATCAAGCATATGTAAACTTTTGAACAAAGTAATTTTTATAAATACAACTATTATTTTCTCTTGTGGACTATATGTAAACATCTTTTATGTGTAATATCTTATTCAGGTCAGTACTAATTAAAAAAAAGATCATGCATTTCATATAATCCCTTTTATTTTGGTAAAATAATTAACATTTTTAATGATTCTAAAAGGGGGGGTGTAAACTTTTGACCTCAACTGCAGGAGTTTAAAAACATTTTAAAAATCTTACCAACGCCAAACTTTTGTTCAGGAATGCACAAATTCAGTTTTGGGTAAACTATTCTTGTTACGACAACAGGTCTTATTTCAAATTGCATGAGAATCAGGATGTGAGCTAAACCTGGAGGACACTGGCCGCAGTGGAAGGAGCCCATGGTGTTGAGACAAGGCACCATGGGGGAAGTCGAACAGCCTCCATTGTTTGTGGCACATTCATCGACATCCTGGCAGCTGTAACCGTTCCCTTGCCATCCTGGAGGAACACAAAAGAAATCACTTGAAAATTACATGAAAAGACGTCCTTGATAAGAATCTGTTAGTCTATTAAATGCCTTCAATGTAAATACACCCAAGAATATTATACATAAACGATCTAAAAAAAATTACATGACTGACATTTGGCAATAATCATATTTGTCATGGCTCAGCTTTGCTGAGTGCTCTAACCTGCAGGGCAGGCGCCACAGTAGAATGAGCCCAGAGTGTTGAAGCACTGCACAGGGGGGTTTGTGGAGCAGGGTTTGTTCGGGAGGCTGCACTCATCAATATCAGCTGTGCATGCTGACTGTCCGGGTGGAGACATCCAGCCAGCATCACAGATACACTTATATTTGGGCTGAAATGGGATGTTAAAGAGATGCATGTTGTTCTGAAGCTGTATGACTTTATGTAGAACACAAAAGGAGACGTTAAGCAGAATGTTCACGCCGCTCTTTAGTACATAATGAAAGTGAATGGTGACCAAAATGCCCAAATACCATAAAGTATTTTAAGTCATGTATACACACGCTACCAGTCAAAATTTTGTATGGCTTTTTTTTTTTTTAGAATTGCATTTGTGATGCAAAATACAACAAAAGCTGTAATATTGTGAAATATTTTTACTATTTTAAATAACTTCTTTCTAATTCATTCCTGTTATTAAAGCTAAATTTCCTGCATCGTTACTCCAGTCTTCAGTGTCACATGATCCTTCAGAAATCATTCTAATATGTTGATTTGCTTCTCAAGAAACATTATTATTATTATTAATATTTAGAACAGTACATTTTTTCAGCATTCTATGATAAATAGAAATATCCAAAGATCAGCATTTATCTGAAATCAAAAGCTTTTGTAACATTATACACACAAATTACAGAAATCAGTACTTTTATTTAGCAAGAATGCTTTAAATTAATCAAAAGTGATGATAAAGACATAATGTTGCAAAAGATTTGATTTCTGAAGGATCATCTGACTGGAGTAAAGATGCAAAAATTCAGCTTTGAAATCACAGTACAAAATTACATTTTAAAATATATATAATAATATAAAACATATTTCAAAATTGACTGTCTTTGCTGTACTTCGGATCAGATAAGTGCAGGGTTAATGAGCGGAAGAGGCTTCTTTAAAAAAACATTAAAAATCTGTTCAAAAACTTTTGACTGGTAGCACACACAGGAAATGTATGTATGTATGCATTTATTTATTAATTTAGAAAATTAATAAATTTATTTAGCAACAATGCATTAAATTGATCAAAAGTGGCAGTAAATTATTACAAAAATTAAACTGCTACAAACTATTTCTCAAATAAATGCTGTTCTTTTGAACTTCCTATTCACCAAAGAATTGTGGAAAAAAAAAAGCTTTGCAGCACAAAAATAAATTACACTTTACTACATATTAACAGAAAATAGTTATTTTAAATTAAAAATATTTCACAATATGGTGAGCATAAAGGTCCTTGCACACTAAGTCCGAAATTTTTTGTATGTCAAGTGTGTCAAAACACCTCACAAAATGCTTGCTAATGATGTGAAAAATGCAGAAAATTGAACCAGATCTGTTTTATATAATATAACATAATATAATATATATATCTGGGGGCTTTTATGCCTTTTTTTATTAGATAGGATAGTAGATTGCAGACAGGAAGGTGTTGCATGGAGAGAGGGGGGTGGGATTGGCAAAGGACCTCAAGACAGGAATCGAACTCGGGTCGCCGCAAGCACAGTTGTGCTACATGTCAGCGCACTAACCACAAGGCTATCAGTGCCGACCAGATCAAGTTTTTCATGACGAACGAAAGCTTTGGAGGCAGTGTGTAAGTGTGATTGAAACATGAGGTAGATTTATTTTTTAACATGCAAAAATTTTGGATGAGAATTTCGGACTTCATACAAGGACCTTAAGAGACTACTTTCAAAAACTATATGAAGCCATATTTTAACTTTCTGTGAGGAACTGACTCAAAATTTAACCTGTTCCTCCAATTAGAGCTGTTATGCAAGTCAAATGGACTAGTTTTTATGGTGCTCTTTGTCTTTTTTGGATAATGAAAAATGCATGTAAAAGGGTAACGTCCCGTTAAATGGTTTTTATTTTATGTGGGTCATGATACAATCACATGGAATGATAAGAGGGTAAGCCAATGCCTTAAATTTTGGCGTATTCATCACGCAAAGCTATTTTATGACTTTAGAAGAGATGTAGTTGTATGAACCACTATTATGATACTTCTATGACAAAGCATCTATTTTGAATCGTAAAAGTCCTTATTAGGATCTTATATTTCCTGTTTTTTGTTCTATGGGACAAAAACATCATACAAGTACAACATGAGTGTAAATTATGAAAGAATATTAACTTTGTGGCGATCTACTGCCTTTCACTGATGATTACTGATCAGTATGTGTAAAACTGAGAATAAATAGACCTAATTTTGAATCACCTCATCGGGATTGACTCTGTCTGAATCGATGCACACGCCGTGAACACACAGATCCTGACTTCCGCCTGTGCAGTCATCATAGCGAGTTGTACAATGTGGACCGTACCATTCTGGAGTACAGGTACAGCTGATAAACAAAAGAAACGTAGAATATGAACAAACAAGTCTCTCAGGCTACGTTCACACAATCAGTTTTTGAGACTTTACTTACAGGTGTGAATCAAGAAATGTTCCGTTCACACAGCAGCTTACAGAAGCGTCTCGAATACTGTCCGTATGAACGTGCAACGGGCGTCAAGTCCATATTCCTTACCAGTAACCATGGCAACAGTGACCAAAGTAATATCAAAGATGGCGACGTCCATAAAACTAAAGTTTTATCTCTTTCTGGCACGACAAGAGTCCAGTCGAGCCGCGAGTTCATCCATCAAAACTTCATTAAAAGACACCAGCCTTTAAACTTGGATGAAGAGGGGAGCATTTGAGTCACAGAACACAAAACTGGCGGGAGCGACGCCGGTGGAGACTGGATATAAAACTTTAAGATGACATGCAGCTCATTTGTCTGTCACCGTAAGTTACCGAAACCACACATGAACGCACTCAACACACGGTAGACCCGCGTTTGTGCGGTAGAACGGCTTTCTCTCAACGACGTGAGTCCGGTTCCGTTCACACAGCGCGTGTGTTCCGAGAATCCGGTTGTGAGCCCTGAAAATGTACGGGTGTGAGTTCGGTTATAGAACGCGGCTGCCACAACCGTAAATAACCGTATTAAGGATTCAAATGCATGACTGACAGTCGTATTCTGCTGCTGTGTGAACGTGGCCACAAATACACCTAAAACCCCACTCAAGAGAAATAACGGACGATTACGTGTAAGATCCGGGTGTGTTTACACATGTGGCTCCGTTTTGACAGCCCAGCGGAGTTCCTGCTAACACCTGACACTCATTCACGTCCACAGCACATGTGGGACCCTGTAGAGATTGAACCAAGTAGCAGTCAGAATGACATACGGTATGAACGGGACAGAAGGACAGATGGATATCTGAATGACTGACCTGCCAGTTGTCAGGACAGAGGCAATGAAAAGCGTCTAACAAGTTCAAGCAGGTTCCTGCATTTTGGCATGGATTGCTGCTGCATGTCTTCCGCTGTATTGTCTATGAAATACAGAATGTTGTAAAACCGTAAAGGCTGTAATGGAAGGCAATAATAAGCAATAAGAGCCTCGAGTGAAATTGATGATTACAGCAATACCTGCTCAATTGTCTGAACTTTTGTCTCGAGTGTCGTCACTCTGGTGTTGAGCTGATTGAGCTGGTTTGTAATATCTGGAGACGGGCCACTGTTCTTTATGGTATCGATGTCATCTTTGTTAATTTTGATCTGGAACAAAATGGATTTAATTTGATTTAAAATACACACAGATGGAAAGTGCTTCAATAACACAGACAAAATGCTTGCTATGAGCTGACCAGAATAAAGAAATTGAATCTCAATGGAATAAAACAAAACTAACACAATCATGGAATGAAATTAAAGTAAACAAATTAATACAAGTCAAAATAAAACAAAAAATTCAGCAGCAATATTCATGGCAAAATTAACATTATCATTTCAATACATCATTTACAACAATATAACATTTTCTTAAGAACCAAGCACTAAATGAAAAACATACAAGTAACAACAATAATACTGATAAAAATCATATAAAATCCTTACACAAGTCACAACTTGTGTAATAAAACAACAAAACAAAAATGCAATTAAATGTAAAAGAACAAAACCAAACTTATAAAGCAAAGTGCTTCAAACAAACTAAACACAGTTATGGAATGAAATGAAATTAAACTTAATGCACACAACAAGAAACAAAACAAAATAATACAAGTAAAAATAAAACAACAAAACAAAACCAACCCTAAACAAAATGCACAAAAAGACAATGAAACATAAGTAAAAATAAACAAAAAAAACAGTAAAATAAAATAAAAAAAAGCAACACAAAGGCAAAAAAGCAAATAAATAAATAAACAAACAAATTAATAAATAACTTAATTAATTAATTAACAAAGCAACACAACCAAATAAAATAAAATAAAATAAAGATTTTGGGATTAAAATTTAAATTTCATAATTCAAAACAATTAAATATAACAAAATAATGAAATAAAACCAAACCAAACCTAAACAAAATGCACACAAAAAGACAATGAAACATAAGTAAAAAAAAGAAATAAATAAAACAAAACAAAAAAATAAAATAAATAAAAAGCAACACAACCCAAGAGCACAATTAAATAGGTAACAAAATAAAGCAAAATCAACAAAACAATAAAATAAAATGTTTGTTTTGTATATTAAAATAAAATAAAATGCCCTATAGACATTTTGGGTTTTTTCTTTTTTTAATCAAAAAATCAAAATTTTCGATTCTGTTCATAATACCGACACCATTACAGCATCACAATATGCTTGACCAACCTAAACCTTAAGTCTTGCAACTCTTAGCTCTTCAAATACAAGCCATATTTTTACTCAGAAACCTGATGTTTCAACCTCATCATGAACTTACCTGATTTATCTGCTGGATGAGGTCTTCGGTCCCCACTTTCACACTTCCACTCCCTGAGGTTGTGAAGCGAATGTCTTTGTTGTAGCCAGCAGAAAATGTGAGGTGACCATTCTCCGATATCATACGAGGCCTGCAAATCAATCACCAGGTAACTTTGGAAGACACTTCCACGTTTAATTTCTAACTCACAGTAGAATTAAAGTATTATTTATTATACTGTTCAATAATATCATCCCTTTCATGTTAAAAAGAGAGTTGCAGCAGAGGAAAACTCAAACTCAATGCAAGAACTGATTTCAAATGTCAGGTAGTCTTTAACAAGGCAACATATCAGTCTTTCAAGCAAATGTAAAATAATTTAAAATACATACTGGTCAGTGCTTTCCCTTGTTTGCCTGTTGTTGGATTGTCCATGGTCACACTGCAGTCCAGAAAGGAAAAGCAGAAAGACTAAAGGCCAGTAGAAGTTCAGTGTCCGAGCCATGCTGAGAGAGCTCGTCCCAGGACGCTCATCAGACACTGGACTGTACCTTCAAACCTAAACCTGCCTAAAACACAACCAACCGGAGATGCACTTTGGCCCCGAGGAGTCCTAACGCCACCGAATTTCCTAAAATCACTCATAAAGAACACATAACTGTCTAGAGGGCATTTAACTCAGCTGCATGCAAGTGATTTGACTTTTATTGGGCAAGTGTCAGCGGCTGTCACATGTTTTTTGGAGATCAGTAACCAAAGTTAAGACTGTGAACCTGCGGCTATTTAAAATACACTTTAATCCATATTTCCACAGATCTCCACATTTCCACAGATAACAAAACCTAAAGAAAATTCACATAAAAATAAATAAATAAATAAACAAATAAAATAAAAAAAGCAACACAACCAAAGAACAAAATAAAATAAAATTTTTAATTTGGGATTTTTTTTTTAAAATCAAAACACAATTAAATATATATATATATATATATATATATATATAAAACCAAACCAAACCTAAACAAAATGCACACAAAAAGGCAATGAAAGATAACAAGTAAAAAGGAAAAATAAACAATAATAATAATTATAAAATAAAAAAGCAACATAAAAATAAAAAAAAAAAAACAAAACAATAAAATAAAATGTTTGGTTTGTATATTAAA
The DNA here is from genome assembly GCA_012976165.1 of Labeo catla. NCBI lineage: Eukaryota > Metazoa > Chordata > Actinopteri > Cypriniformes > Cyprinidae > Labeo > Labeo catla. Next base: position 445,205 of record VONZ01000560.1, on the reverse strand, counting down.
ATAAAATACAATAAGAAACAAAAACAAAATAATGCAAGTAAAAATACAACAACAAAACCAAACCTAAACAAAATGCACATAAAAGACAATGAAAAATAACAAGTAAAAATAACCAAAAAACAATAAAAATAAAATAAAAAAGCAACACAAAGGCAACACGACCAAAGAACACAATTAAATAAAATAAAGCAATACAAAAATCAATAAAACAAAACAAAAATAAAATAAAACATTTCCACAGATCTTGAAAGATTTTTTTTTTATTTCACACACTTTGTGGCGATAATAAAAAAACAATTGTTCTGTAAAAATAACATTTTATTTATTAGTATACAAATTTACAGAAAAAAAATTTGGGGAAAAAGAAAAAAAAAAAAACGTGTTATATATACTGTATACATATATTTTCCCTGTATACTGTTGTTTTCTTTCAGTCCATTTAATGTCTAATCTCAAAATGTCTATTTTGAGATCATGAGACGTATAAGTTGTGAAACCACATGGACGTTCAGGCTGTTTCCCAGCACTCGGTACTGCTGCTTAATGGAAATGTGCTTTGGAAATGCTGAAACACACAAAAAATGAAAAAAAAAACATCAGGTCCAGTGAATGATATTTCATTGACAACTACAATAATGTAATATATTTCACTAAATGCGCAGTACACCCTTAAAATGTATAAAAACTGGTTGAATTTTTGACTTTTATATGGTAAAAAGTTTAGGAGTCTGTCTAAAAATAAACTGTGCTATCATATGCAGCTGTTTTTGAATTGAATCGAATCCTGAAAGAGCTTATTATCTGCATGGAAGCTGAAAGTGAATAATGGTAAGTTATTTATTAACCTTTTCACACTGGAATGACAAAGTGGACTTTAAAGCTTATGTTGCTGTTATAACAGCATGCAAGGATATCTGTGCCTATCTGTTTATACTAATTTTAAGTTTGAGAAGATTTCTGTTCATTCACGTAACTGTATTGTGTGCTATGAGGGGTGAATGGGGTTGAAGTCTTACTGAAATCTGCTGGAAAGCCCATGAGGTTGGCGATCTCTCTGGGTGTGAAGTATCTCAGCTTTAATTGATGAAGCTGCTTTAGTTTGTCTTCTTCAGAAAGGAGTTCTAGGTTCTTAAACACACTCTCGAGCTCCACATCCACACAGGATTGCAGGACGGAGCCAGTGCCTTCCACATAGTGACCATAACTACACAGAAAAAAAATCAACGGTTATATTCAACAAGGATATTAGCAGGGGAATCATTTTAAATATGGTAAAACATGTTAAATAGTGGTACACTCCTACAGATGGCTGAAAACATTAGTAAATTAGTATATATTAAATACATTTTAAAATGTATTTATATACAAAATTATAATGAAGATAATCTTATTAAAAATCTTATTAAAAACACATACATATATATATATTTATGATGCAAAAAAAATGTGTATATATATATATATATATATATATATATATATATAGATAGATAGATATTCCCTTTTTTTATAAAATATATACATAAATGTATAAACAAAATAAATGAAGTATATATTTAATGTATACTAAGATTACACACTCTATAACGTAAAAAAGCAATAAACAAATAAATAAACAAATAAAAAATAAATAACATTATATATATTTCTAAGTTAAATTATTTAGAAAAATATAACATTTTTATACATAAATACTTATAAATATATATATAAATTATTAATATATAAATAATTATTATAAAATATAATATAAAATAATTAAATTAATTAAGCATATTAACTGAAATAAAACAAACTATTTAACTAATTAAATTAAATTTGATGTATATAAATATTTATAAATTAAATATTATAGATATATATATAGATACTATATATATATATAGATATATATATACACACACACACACACACTCAAAATAAGTAGTATATATCATAAAATATTTTCTTGTTGTATTAAATATTAATTATAAATATACTATATTTATTTATTTTCCTTTTTATCTTTTTCTTTTTTATAAAACACATAATAAATAAAGGCACACACCCTATAATGCAAAAAAGACAATAAAATAAACTATATATATATATATATATATATATATATATATATATATATATATATATATATATATAAAACTCATATAGTAAGGCGCACACACTATAATGTGTGTGTGTGTATATATATATATATATATATATATATATATATATTCTTATAAAATACATTAATAAATGTATAAACAAAATAAATTGAGTACATCTCATAATATATAGTAATATAGTAAGGCAGACACCCTTTAGTGAAGCAGACTGATCTTCTGCTGCTGGGCTGAACTACATCCATCAGTAAAGCGTATCTGAGCAGGGTTTTAGGGGGCAGCAGATACTGGTCCATGTCTTCTTCATCCTCCTGCAGGAAGTCCTGCAGCCTCCGTACTGTTTCCTGACTGTCCTGGATCCTCTTCCTTTCCAACTCTTGTTCTGTCTCCAGCTTAAAAATGATAGTCCCAGTCTTTTCTGTCTCACTTTCAGATGATGTAGGGTGATTGTGTGGAGCAGCGGGATTGTCTGGGGATCCAGACATTGGGAAGCCTTCCATAATCTACCAATAGAAGAAAAGCTTTAGTATGCAACAGCAAATGCATTAGTTAGAATAGAAAGACAGAAAACAAAAAATACCTCTGCTGATGTCAGGAATGAGAAGGATCCTGGCGGTCTCTTTGCAATGAGGAAGTATCTGAGCCTAGAGTTTGGTATTCCAAGCTGAGACAATAAAAACCATCATAAAAAAGTATACTCTATGAGATTTTTAAGAAATGACCAGACATACTTACAGATGTTGGTGAGATTAGAAACTCCTGAAAGCTGTAATCACACTCTCTCAGTGTCTTCAGCAAAGCATCCCTGTAAATCAAATAATCAGAAAAGCTCAGTTATGTTTTTGATACTTATTAAAAGCAAATAAACTAAACTAAAGTTTCTTTATTGGCTTTGATGGTTACATGAAGTACCTTTAAAGGAGAAGTTCACTTCCAGAACAAAACTTTACAGATTTACTCAGCCCCTTGTCACCCAAGAAGTTCATGTCTTTCTTTCTTTGTCGTAAAGAATTATATTTTTTTGAGGAAAACATTTCAGGATTTTTCTTCATGTAACACCCCCAAGTTTGAACTTCCAAAATGGAGTTTAAATGCAGCTTCAAAAGGCTCTAAACAATCCCAGCCTAAGAAGAAGGGTCTTATCTAACAAAACATTTAGGGTGTCGAAAAACTCCCATCTCATTTTCTCCTCCAACTTCAAAATCAGAAGTGTCAGAAGTACCGACCCAGTGTTTACAAAGTGAACGTGCAAAGAAGATCAAATGCCCTTTACAAAAAAGTTAAAATAGCAATGTAGGATGATTTTGAAGTTGGAGAAGAAAACGAGATGGGAGTTTTTCGACATACCCTTACTGTCTTGAACCGGAATACACAGTGTTCACGCAGAGCTAGACAAGACGAGCATTTGAGGTTAAAAAGTATATAAATTGTAATTTTTTTCATTAGATAAGACCCTTCTTCCTCAGCTGGGATTGTTTAGAGCCCTTTGAAGCTGCATTTAAACTACATTTTGGAAGTTCAAACTCATGGGCACCACTGTAGTCCATTACATGGAGAGAAATCCTGAAATGTTCTCCTCAAAAAACATAATTTCTTTACGACTGAAGACAGAAAGACATGAGCATCTTGGATGAAAAAGGGGTGAGTAAATTATCTGTACATTTTTGTTCTGGACGTAGACTTCTCCTTTAACATCCATGGAAAATTTAAAGAGACAGTTCACTCAAAAATGAAAATTCTGTCATCATTTACTCACCGTTACATTTTTCCAAAACAAACAGTTGATGGTAAGCATTGACTTCCATAGTATTTAAATACATACTATGGAAGTTAATGGCTACCGTCAACTGTTCGGTCACCAGTATTCTTCAAAATATCTTCTTTTGTGTTCAACAGCTTATAGAAATTCATACATTAATTTTAATTTTTTGGGTGAACTGTCCCTTTAAGGTTCTTTAAAGTGGAAAAAGGTTCTCTCAATACTCTTCTAAGAATTGTTCACTGTAATGTTCTCGAAAATAATTCTTCTAATGCATCACTGCAAAAACCCACTGTTGAAACCTTTGTTTTTAAAAGTGTAAGACCAATTTTAAAGTAACGTTTTACTTGTATCATTTTTAAAGGGTTCGTTCACTTTCAGAATAAAAAATTCCTGATAATTTACCCTCATGTCATCCAAGATGTTCATGTCTTTCTTTCTTCAGTCAAAAAGAAATTAAGGTTTTTAAGAAAAACATTCCAGGATTTTTCTCTATATAGTGGACTTCAATGGGGATCAACAGGTTGAAGGTCCAAATTGCAATTTCAATGCAGCGTCAAAGGGCTCTACACACTCCTACTCGAGGAATAAGGGTCTTATCTAGCAAAACTAAAAAACAATTATATTCTTCTTAACCACAAATGCTCATCTTGCACTAGCTCTGCAATGTGTGTCTTCATGCATTACATAATGACTTTGGAAAGGACACACGCGCTTAGTTCTTCATCTGTGTATTTCGGTTCAAAAAGGTAGGGTAGGGCAAAAAACTCTCATTTTCTCCTCCAACTTCAAAATCCTTCAACGTTGTTTTACCTTTTTTTGTAAAGGGCGCTCGACTTTCTTTGCACATACGCTTTGTAAAAATGAGTGATTGTTTCACTAGATAGGACACTTATTCCTCAGCTGGTATCATGTAGAGCCCTTTGAAGCTGCAATGAAACTGCAATTTGGACCTTCAACCCATTGGCTCCCATTGAAGCCCACTATATGGAGAAAAATCCTAAAATGTTTTCCTCAAAAACCTTAATTTCTTTGCAACTAAAGACAGAAAGACATGAACATCTCGGATGACATAAAGTGAATTAACCCTGTAAAATACTTTAATGCATCCAACGTTCAATGTGCAGAGACAACTCTAAGATTCTTGTTATCACAATCCATGGTGACAGAGACACATGGGGGAAACCGATGACCTCGTTGGCTCATAGCCATGTAACCATGGTGATCTCAATGCTCCTGCTGGTTACCTTGCAGCAGAGGTTTCAAAGCCCTTCACATTCTCTAGCAAAATGAAGCGCGGCCGCTTGCTGAGCCTGCGGGGAGGAAGAGAGGTGCATTCTTTCACAAACTCACTCTGGGAAAGGACAACTCTGGCAGAGATCGAGAATAACACAGCGGACTTGAGAAAGGGCAAATGGAGAGGGAGAGAGAGGAAGCTTTTTTTTCTTTCATTAGAAATCATGAATTAATAATGTCAGATGTGCAAAAATACTGCAGAACGTACAATGGCAGGAAATCTGGCTTGTTCAAAGGAAGAAATATAATTTTGGAAATCAATATCAGAGAAATAATGTTTAAATGACTTAACAAGAGCACAGATTGATCAGTCTAACCTTGGCAGAAGGTCTAGGATATAGAGGAAGCTCTTTGTTCTGGGGTCAGCAACATCTCCCTGCAAACCAATCCTGTTGAGAAACACACATTAGCTTTAGTTTAAACATTACAAAAGTTTGGAAAAGTCTCTTCTGCTCACCAAGGATGCATTTATTTGATTAAAAATACAGTAAAAACTGTAATATTGTGAAATATTATTCCAAATTAAAATAACAGTTTTCTATTTAAATATGCTGTAAAATGTAATTTATTTGTGTGATGCAAAACTGAATTTTTGGCATCATCACTTCAGTCTTCAGTGTCACACGAACCGTCAGAAATCATTCTAATATGCTGATTTGATGCTCAAGATACGTTTGTTATTATTATTAATGTTCAGTATTGTGGTTCTTAAAACTTTTGTGGAAACTGTGATCATTTTTTTTTCCTCAGGAGTTTTCAGTGAACAACAACAACAAAAAAAAAAACATTCTGATCACCTGGTGAATGGCTGACATGGTGGGCTCATCAAAATCACGTCAAAATTCAGTTTGTCAAAATCCTGTAACGTCATTCCCTAATAAACAAAACCAATAGAGCTATTATTAAACAAATTTAGTTCACTAAAAACAAATAAATTACTGCTCTTTCTTATATATTTGGCTGTCAAAATATATACACTCCCAGTCAAAAGTTTTTGAACAGTAAGATTTTTAATGTTTTTTAATGAAATCTCTTCTGTTCACCAAGCCTGCATTTATTTGATCCAAAGAACAGAAAAAAACAGTAATTTTTAAAAATATTTTTACTATTTAAAATAACTGTTTTCTATTTGAATATATTTTAAAATGTAATTTATTCCTGTGATCAAAGCTGATTTTTCAGCATCATTACTCCAGTCTTCAGTGTCACATGATCCTTCAGAAATCATTCTAATATGCTGATTTGCTGTTCAAGAAACATTTATTAATATTATTATTGTTGTTGTTGTTGTTGAAAACAGCTTAGTAGATTTTTTTCAGGTTACTTTGATGAATAGAAAGTTCAGAAGAACAGCATTTATCTGAAATGGAATTTTTTGTAACATAATAAATGTCTTTATTATCTTTTGATCCAATTAAAGCATCCTTGCTAAATAAAATAATTAATTTCTATCACTCAATCTTTAAGCTTTTAAATGCAATAGTGTATAATGTTACAAAAGCTTTTTATTTCATATAAATGCTGATCTTTGAATATTTCTATTCATCAAAGAATCCTGAAAAAAATGTACTTAACAGTTTTAAATATTGATAATAATAAAAAAAAAAATCTTGAAGAGCAAATCAACATATTAGAATGATTTCTGAAGGATCATGTGACACTGAAGATTGGAGTAATGATGCTGAAAATATAGCTTTGTCCAAAGGAATAAATTACAATTTAAAATATATTCAAATCAAAAGCAGTTATTTTAAATAGTAAAAATATTTCACAATATTACTGTTTTTGCTGTACTCCGGATCGAATAAATGCAGGCTTGGTGAGCAGAAGAGACTTACTTAAAAACATTAAAAATCTTACTGTTCAAAAAAATTTTACTGGTAGTGTACGATTAGCTAATCAGTTAGTTATAAAGGCAAAAGATTGATCTGAAAACATTCATATGTTTTTAAAAACATATTTAAATTTACAACAACACTGTGATTTAAATATGTAATCCATCATCATTATCATTATTGAGGCCAGTGGCAGGTACATCATTACCATGCTGACGAAGCACAGAACCTTTAACCACCACAAAAACCACTCAGTTACACTTTTACCTCCTATTGCTTTTAAAAACGCAGTCATGGGACTACATGTCAGTAGGATTAACCAAGAAACATCATTTTCAGGATGTTACAAAAGATGTTACATGTTGTTAGGAATGCAATAAATCAGTTAAAAAAGACAGATTTTGTTTATACAAGCTGTTTGGGTTGCAGAAAGGTCAACTATCACTGATAAAAATCTATCAAAAATGCATACGTCAGTCATAACTATCTTCCTTGTTAGATTATGTATATTATGGTCTTATAGGAGCCACTTACTGTTACGTGAATGAGTTTGAACTAAATGTGTCTAAACATTTACATAACCAATTGAGCTTCATAAGGACAACGACTGACCTCGATAGTTTTTGGCAAGAGTGCGGTATTGGGGAAGTTGTGTTTGTAGATTTCATTGGCTGTTGTGTTGACATCCACAGCTGCCACAACTTCAGCAGGAACTGAGCTCTCTGAAAGAAACACACATTTGAGAAATTAGCTGGTTTAGACACAACTCTAAAGAAACAAATGAACTTCTTACAGTTTGTGAATGACATATTTTATGAAGTAAATACTGTCCAAATATACAGTAAGGGAACAGTGACACCTGTGGGAATCATATAACAGAGACTCGAACGCTACCAGCGTGTTAATAACTTTATAGACAGAAAGCTTCTGCAACTGATCCTGTGTCAGGTACAGTAAGTGTCCACAATTGCTACAGATTTAGATCAAATAACGTACCCTTTAAAGCATAATGCATCCCTCCTATACCGCTGTATAACTCGAGAACACGGAGTCGCTCCATGTTCTCCATTTTCACTGCTAATATGATGTTTTTAATATTTTGACAGCGTCTCAAACATGCCACATGTGTGTGATCCCAAATACATGACCCTCTAGAAACGAGTGCACAGAAGAAACGTTCCGCTCTTAGTCTTCTTCCTCTTCTTCTTCATAGTAAAAATAAATAAATAAATAATCCATTAAAATTTCAGTTGCATTTAAATGTTGTTGATGATGTTACATTAAAAAGGTCATTATCTTAGCGACCGAAAAAGTCGTTTTATTTGTTTGTATGTTTTCTTCTCAGAAGTTTTCACCTAGGTATATATGTGACCCTGGACCACCAACCAGTTAGAAACGTCAATTTTTTGAACTGAGAATTATACTTTATTATATTTTGATATATTTACGGTAGGAAATTTACAGAATCTTCACAGAACATGATTTTTTACTTGATATCCTATTGATTTTTGGCATAAAAGAAAAATCGATTATTTTGACCCATACATGTATTTTTGGATATTGCTACAAATACTGTATACCTCTGCTTTATTTATTTATAAAAATAATTTATAAATATATTAAATAAATTAATATTTAATTAAATTAATAATAAATTAATATTTAGCAGAAAATTATATATATAATTTGTATGAAAAAAAATCAATTATTTAAAATGTAAATTTTTATATAATTGTTATTTTGTAAAAAAAAAAAAATATATATATATATATATTAGTATATTAATATTTAGCTAATAAATGTTAATAAATTATTTAAAATTGTATTTAAAACAATTGTATATTTTCTTATATTTTATATATTTTATTAAAAAGAAATGAATAATATATTAAATAAATCATTATTATATTAATATTTAGCAGAAAATGTTATATGGTAATGATATATAGTTATATATAATTTACATATATATAATTTAAAATAATATATATATTATAAAAGATAAATTATTATATTAAATAAATTATTAATATATTAAATAATTAATTTTAGATGATGTATACTTTATATTTTTATATATTTTATGGATTTTGTTAATATATTAATATTTAATTAATAAATATTAATACTTTATTTAATATAATTATAATAAATATAATTTTATATGTATTTTTTAGTTTTATATATTTTATGAAAAATCATTTATTTAAAATGTAATTTTAAATAACTTAATATTTATTTTTTATATTTTTATATATATTAAAAAATAAATTATTAATATATTAAATAAGTTATTAATATATTAATACTATATTAATATTTAGTCAATAAATATTAATAAATGTAAAATAGTATTGAAAATAACTTTATAGATTTTTATATATTGCTGAATATAATATTTTGCAATTGATAATAAAAATCATAGTTTGACTTGAATAAACCTAATACATTTCGATGTAAGCCTTTTTACAAATACATAATATTTAAAACTATTTTATAAAGTAGCTAATAAATTCATACTGAGTGGATAAACGACTGAATCGATAAAAAATAAACTGATTTTTCCTGTTTGCTACGGTCAGTTTATTAAATAATATTTTAAACTAAATTATAAGAAATTAAATTTATTAATTAAACGGACAAGCGAATAAATGCATAAACAAATAACACATTTTCTTGTTGTTGCCACAGTCAATCTCTTTCCCTGATAGTTACTGAGGGGCACATCCTGCTCCTCCGCCCCGACGGCGCTTCTACGTCACTAAAACTCCCTGCACCGTTATGTCATTAGCATAGGGAGTGGACTATAAATACAAGCCAAATCTCTGCAGTGGTCTCGGTTGGTCTGGACAGGGCGCGGTAGTTCGTGAAAGTAGACGCTGACTTTAACAATAACCCAGAACTAAAGGATTACAATGGCCAGCCGAACAAGCACATCTTCTTACAAAAGGATGTTCGGTGGGGAGCGACCAGCTGTGGTTCGGTCCACTTACTCCACCCGCCAGTACACCAGCCCGGTGCGCGCAACCTCTCGCGTGTCCTACAGCAGCGCGTCCTCCGCGTCTCCATCCATCTATATGAGCAAGGGGGCGAGGGTGCGCTCCAGCGCGCCCCTGCCCAGGCTCGCCACCGATACGCTGGATTTCGGGCTCGCCGAAGCCATCAACACCGAGTTTAAAGCCAACCGAACCAATGAGAAAGCGGAGATGCAGCATCTCAATGACAGGTTTGCAAGTTACATAGAAAAAGTGAGGTTTCTGGAGCAGCAGAATAAGATCTTGATCGCGGAGCTGGATCAGATGAGGGGCAAAGGCTCGTCCCGGGTCGGTGATCTGTACGAGGATGAGATGAGGGAACTCAGGCGACAAGTGGACCAGCTCACCAACGAGAAGGCCAGAGTGGAGGTGGACCGGGACAATCTGGGAGAGGACATCGAGCGCCTCAAAGAGAAGTATGTCCAAACATTGTCCAAGTGACTGTGCAAACAAATAAAAACGGGTAAAAGTGTAAAATAATATTACATATATGCAAGATAGGCGTGCATAAGTTTCTTAAAAAATAATAATAATAATAATAATAAATATAATTTCATATTGCAAAATGCAATATATATAAATACAAGTGTATATATATATATATATATATATATATATATATATATACATATACACACACTGTATATATATATATACTGTGCAAAGAAATAAAAATGGGTAAAAGTGTAAAATAATATTATAAAAAAATTATATATATATATATATATATATATACACACACACATTTATTTATTTATTTATTTTTTTGCAAACAGGTGTATGTGCATATATATACACTGAAAGGTGAAAATGCTCTGATCCTTAAAATTATTTCTTAATATTTAATAATATTTTTCAGTTTTACATTTAGATGTTACCCCATTTTATTTTATTTTATTTATTTTTTATTTTATTCTTGGCATTTATTTTATTTTATTTTATTTTGGCATTGTAATATGGTATTGAATTTCTCTTGACAAAGCTCTCTCTTTACCAGGTCAAATAAAACCAAAATGTTGTCTTAAGTTTTATATTTCATATGAACAGCACATAAAATGTGATATGAACTGTATAAACTGCAGGCTAATGAGAAAAATGTCTATAACTGCATTTTAATGATGCATTTATGCAACAAAGACTATATAGATTTTATAATCCTATTAAATATATTTTTTAAAGTAACCATTATTAACTTTTAAATGTCAAAAATTGTATACAGTTATAGTAAATTAATAATTAACTGGAAACATGACTGGGGAAAAAAAAACTTTTCTTTTTCACTATGTAAGATAAATCTAGTTGAATTTTTGTCAGGACAAAGGGTTGTTTTTAACCTGGTAAAGAGAAAAATCTTTAAAGAAGTTATAGGTTTTACTCTTTACCAGGTTAAAAACAACCCTTTGTATGTTTTTGATACAGCCAAAGAAGAAATTAATCTTATTCAGTTTGATGTCAAACCTGAGAGATGCTCCAGTGCCGTGTGTATTAGAGTGGGTTTGGTTGTGTTCTACAGGGTGTGGCTCTGCTTTAATATTCATATTATTTTCAGACTCCAGGAAGAAATGCTTCAGCGGGAGGATGCGGAGAACAACCTTCGGGGCTTCAGACAGGTACATCTTTGCATATTTAGAGAAACAACAACCATTTTTATACATATTCTTGGACCTGATGCTTGAGTGCTACCAAAGCCACTATTACAATGCGATCTGTTAGCGTTCCAGCCAGTGTTTGCAAGACACTACCGATTGTCTCGTCACAATAAAAGGGTCAGTGCAGGCCTGGTCAAGCTGCCCTCTTGTCCGGCATCAGATTTAGACACACAACTGAAAAGAAAGCTTTGTCTGAGAGCAGGCTGGGCATTCATGACAAAGCAAACTGTTGTACGAGTGGGAGGGGCCAGTGTTAACCAGGGGACATTAGTGACTTATGGACACAGAGGAGAGGATGTGTGTGTGTGTGTGTGTGTGTGTGTATGAGCTTTAAAGGGTGTCTGCCACCACCAGCTGCAGCACTACAAACAGTTAGCAGCAGGCAAGCTATTGTTATTTAATTAAAAAAATAGCTTAAAAATTTGCATAAACTGGGGTCAATAAGATTACTGTAAAAAAGAAAGCAGTACTTTTGTTAATACAACTGCAGGGTTGTATTAAATTGATCAAAATAGACAAATTCAAAAAATAGCAAATTCAGTGTTTTTCAGGATGTCTTGTGGCTCGCACAAACATATTAATCAGCACAACTGTCTTCTACTTTGATAATAATAATAAATTATTCTTGAGCAGCAAATCAGCATATTAGAATGATTTCTGAAGGATCACATGACACTGAAGACTGGAGCAATGATGCTGAAAATTCAGCTCTGTATCACAGGAAGAAATTACGTTTTAATATATAAAACAGAAAACTATGGAAGCTCACCGCTGAATTTTAAAAAAGGTTATTGCAACTTTTTAATCTCACAGTTCTGAACTCTGTGTTATAAACTCACAATTGCAAGATATAAAGTCAGAAATGAGAGATATAAACTTGCAGTTCTGACTTTTCCTGAGAATTGCATGATATAAACTCACATTTGCAAGTTCTAGTCAGAATTGTGTGATAAACTCACAACTGCGAGTTATAAACTAAAAATTGTGATATAAACAAAATTCTGACTTTTTTTTCTTGCAATTGCGAGTTTATACCACACAATTCTGACTTTTTTCTCAAAAATGTGTGAAATAAACTCGCAGTTGCAAGATATAAACTTGCAATTCTGACTTTTTTCTCAGAATTGCATGACATAAACTTGCAATTACGAGTTATAAAGTCAGAAATGAGAGATATAAACTCGCAGTTCTGAATTTTTTCTGAGAATTGCATGATATAAACTTGCAATTGCAAGTTCTAGACAGAATTGTGTGATATAAACTCACAACTGCAAATTATAAAGTCAAAATTGTGAGATATATTAACACAATTCTTGGAAAAAAAACTCGCAATTTTGACTTTTTTTCTTGCAATTGCAAGTTTATATCACACAATTCTGACTTTTTTTCAGAAATGCATGATATAAACTCGCAATTGCAAGTTATAGTCAGAACTGCATGATATAAATTCACAACTGCAAATTATAAACTCACAGTTCTGACTTTTTTCTTAGAATTGCATGATATAAATGCACAATTGCAAGAAATAAAGTCAGAATTGTGAGGAAAAAAAACTTGCAATTCTGATTTTTATTCCTTGCAATTTACAAGTTAAGTCACACAATTGTGACTTTTTTTCACGCAGTTCAGATTTTTTTTCTCAGAATTGTGAGATATAAAAAACTGTTTTGAAAGGGAAAAAGACTGATATGTTCTCAGAATTGCAAGTTTATATCTTACAATTCTGTCTTAATAACTCACAATTGCTATTAACTTGCAATTCTGAGAAAGAAAGTCAGAATTGTAAGATAAAAAAAATCGCAATTACCTTTTTTTATTTTATATTAAGTGGCAGGAAGGGGCTTTCATAGAAAACTATTCTATTAAATTGTAATAATATTTCACAGTTTTACTATTTTTGATATAGTATGACTTTTTTTCCCCAAAAACCTTAAAGAATGACCCCAAACTTTTGAACTGTAGCGTATAATGTGATTGTTTTAGTGCAAAGAAATAGAAGATGAGAATGTGTAGAATTCATAGGAAACAAGTGGAGGTTTAAAACAGCATTTTTAGGAAAAATGTCTCCTATGTTTAAACAAAAAGAACTGATGAATATTTTACATGTTATGCCCACAGGATGTTGATAACGCCTCTCTGGCTCGTCTGGACCTTGAGAGAAAGGTGGAGTCCTTGCAAGAAGAGATCGCTTTCTTGAAGAAGCTTCATGATGAGGTACTCAACCACCTGAAGAGAGAAACATCAAAAATGAGATCTCTTTAATATCTCAGGTGTTTCTTTATGACAGCAATAACATTAAATGCAAAATGGCAATTTTCACAGATTTTACGCCTGAGAAAAAGACCCTAATATTTTCTTGTTTCTCTTCAAGATCTCAATGATCTTCTGAGACCAAATTATCTGAGCAGTGCTAGCCACAGTGAAGGGATAGTTTCCTAAAAAATGAAAATTCTGTCATTAATTACTCACCTTTATGTTGTTCCAAACTAGTAAGACCTTTGTTCATCTTCCGAACACAAGTTAAGATATTTTTGATGAAATCCGAGAGCTTTCTGACCCTGCATAGACAGCAACACAACAGTATTCCTGTAGCTTCATAACATTACAGTTGAACCACTGAAGTCACAAAGACTATTTTATCAATATCCTTACTACCTTTCTAGGCCTTGAACGTGTCAGTTGCATTGCTGTCTATGGAGGGTCAGAAAGCTTTCAGATTTCATCAAAAATATCTTAATTTGTGTTCTGAAGATGAATGAAGTTCTTAGGGGTTTGGAACGACATTAGGGTGAGTAATTAATGACAGAATTTTCATTTTTGGGTGAACTAATCCTTCAAGGTTCATATCAATTTTAGGAGAAACATCCAAGACAAAGCTTATACCTAAAAGAAACAACTCAGACTCTCCTGAGCCATAAAAGAGTAGCTCTGAACAATAAAATAAATTAAATTTCCCCTGGCCATTCAACCATTCTTTTCACAGTCGTGGTTTTCTGGCTGACTGACACTTTTGTTGGGCTTGTTAATATCAGGGGATTGTCAGGCATGTGTGACTTGCTGCCATAGTGATTAAATGGGTCATGGAAAAGGGCGTAATTCCAAGAGAATAAAGCGGAGACATTGTTTCAGGATCAGGAAGTGCATTAGCTCAGGGCTAACAAAGTACTGCTATTATATGTCTGAATGAAATTTGTTCTGTTTACATTCAAACTGAACACCCAAAATTATGGTACACAATTATTATACAATTCCATTCAATAGCTGAGGTCAGTCAGATATTCTTTTTGCAACAAATGAATACTTTTACTTTGCAAGAATTATTTAAATTGGTCAAAAAGGACAAGAAATAAAATGTTTTCAACATTAATAATAATAAATTTTCCTTGAGCAGCAAATTAACATGAAGGATCATGTGACAGTCTGAAGTAATGATGCTGAAAATTCAGTGTTGTATGGCAGGAATAAAATAAATTTTAAAATATATTCAAATAGAAAACAGTTATTTTAAATTTGAATAATATTTCACAATTTTACAGCTTTTACTGTGTTTTCGATCAAAAAAATGCAGCCTTGATGAGCATTAAAAACTAAAAATATCTTATTGACCTCAAATTTTGGAAGAACATTCAGGATGGGTCTCAAACTGTGCTTTTGGATTATTAAAGTCATCTTTTCCAACATCTCCACAGGAACTTGCCGAACTGCAGATCCAGATCCAGGAACAGCATGTGCAGATTGATATGGAAGTGGCCAAACCTGACCTCACCGCTGCCCTGAAAGACGTCCGGCAGCAGTACGAGACTCTGGCTTCCAGGAACCTCCAGGAGTCTGAGGATTGGTACAAATCCAAGGTTAGAAAATACATAATCATAATTAAATATATATATATATATATATATAGCAGTGATTACCGGGGTTCAAGCACTTAAGGCATTTAAGCATATAAGGAAAAAGACATTACATATTATTTGGCAAAGCTCTACCCACCTAAATCAATTATTTAAAAAGCATTATTGGCATATCCAGGTAATTTACCACAGAAATATGATGTTTTTTAAATGTTTATGACTGTTATAGCACCAGCTGTAGCCTGATCCCCTTTAAACTTTGCATGCTTGTTTAGAACACACAGGTTTTGTGAAGTTTTGAGTTTTTCTTTAGGCTTTATAGGATTTTGGGTAAATTTGGACAGGCCCCTTTTCTAAACGACCCCGTTATAGCTTCCCAAAGGGTAAAGTTCAACTTTTTTTTGATAATTATTGGCCTAGAGAGTCCAGAGAAGTTTTCATAATGAGCGAAAAACCTAGGACTAGTTAGCAAAAGTACGTTTTTAACATCTTCTCAATCATTTAACAAACGATTTGATTGACAGCAGTGGTTCTAGAAGCACAGTTGTCCAGAATGAGGAGTTCTATAGTATGATGTGAATATTGTGCGTATGTGCGAAAAACCACCTGACGTACAATCGTTTACACCTTTGAAATCGATGATATCGCCCCCACCAGTGGCCGATTACTTTCAAATTTCTCTCAGACCTTTGGGTCCATGAGTCAAACAGGCCCACCAAGTTTTGTTCCAATCAGCCTCCGTTAACCTTGTCTAACAGGTGCTCAAATTTTATCGACCAATGGCGGCCATATTTTTTGAGATATGCAAATGTCCTTATAGACATTGTGGCGCATGACCAAGACCATGCACATGTTGTTGATAGGTGCAGTTATAGACTTTTTGATGTTATAGCACCACCAAGTGGCCAAGCTCCGCATTTTTTTTTCGTGACCTCAGACTGAGCTCTTACATAAGTGTTCCAAGTATAGGCATTTTACTAAAAGTGACCCTGCCGAACATTTTGCCGCCCCTTTGCGACTGTGAGTCGAAAGTTCATTTTTTGTTTTTGATAATTATTGATATTCATTCTCCAGAGAATCTTTCTGCACTGGTTTGTCTCAGATCGGGCGAAACACCTAGGATTAGTTCGCAAAAGTAGGTTTTTCAAAAAATGCAAAATACCCGAAAATTTCACTAGGCTCACGATCAAATCTGAGGCATGTGTTTTGTCCGACATGAGCCAAGGATTCTAACGACATCAGACACTTGTGCCTGCGACTGACAGTTTAGGATTTATGAGCGATTCTGTACTTTTGATTGCTGTAGCGCCCCCGTCAGGCCAGTTGGGGTCAGACTTGGTCAAGTTATAGGCGGTGTGAGTACTACCATCCCTCCAAGTCTCTAGGACTTACGGTTTGGTCTGCACGATCAGTTTTACGCAGACA
Source organism: Labeo catla (assembly GCA_012976165.1). NCBI lineage: Eukaryota > Metazoa > Chordata > Actinopteri > Cypriniformes > Cyprinidae > Labeo > Labeo catla. The sequence goes on along the minus strand of VONZ01000560.1, from coordinate 428,256 downwards.
TCGCAAACCCTAAGTAGGCATATCATCTTTCGAAAGAAGGAAAAAACATTCCTGTATTTCATATCTTTTCTGTATCTTGCCATTTTTTTAAAAGTTGTGAATCTAATCTAATACGGATTTATGTGTAACAAGAATAAACACCTGAGATAAGGTCGATTAACTTACAAGAACATCAGATAGAACTCAATTATGCTACAAATGAACAATGAAACGATTCAAGGAAGGTTCTGATCTGGTAAGACAGAGTGAGATGTTTGAGGAATGAGTAAGACTCTGCTCAGGATTCTCTCCTTAAGACATGGCAGATGGTTGACGTAGAGGTTTGTATGGATTTAAGAGACCATCTGCTCCTCTGTCACAGTATTGATCGTCCTAATGGACCGATTGATCTATTAACCTAGATTTACAAATGTGAAACTAGCACAGTCATCAGTGTCATTCAGTTGTAAATAGAAAACAAAAGCCAGAGAGGCAGATGGAGGTTTATCTTTATCTCACACTTTCTCTTTCTTTGTAGTTTGCTGACCTGTCAGAAGCTGCCGTCCGTAACAACGAAGCGATCCGTTTGGCCAAGCAGGAGGCCAATGACTATCGCCGCCAGCTTCAAGCTCTTACCTGCGACTTGGAAGCTCTTAAAGGAACTGTAAGTCCTGGAGAATTTTATATTAGCTTCATTGTTATTTTGGTATTTTAGTTTTTTTTTTTTTGTACATTTTTTTATTTGCACTTAATTTTATTTTATTTTTTAAATATGTTTATATAGTTTTTGTACATTTTTATTTTAGTTTTATATAAGGTAATATTTAATATTTTAATTTATTTTCATATTTAATATTTTATTGTATTTTTTTATTTCAGTTAATGTTGATTTTAGTAACTTTTTCTTTTTTCTTTTTTTGTTTAACTTTAATAACATTTATTAATGTGCTTTATATTATGGCTGCTTAGTTTGCTAATTATCGGATCCATCATTTCAGAATGAGTCCATGGAGCGTCAGATGAGAGAGATGGAAGAAAACTTTTCCGCTGAGGCGTCCGGTTACCAGGACACCATCGTCCATCTAGAAGAAGACATCCGCAACATGAAGGATGAGATGGCTCGCCATCTGCGTGAATACCAGGATCTGCTGAATGTCAAAATGGCTCTGGATATTGAGATTGCCACCTACAGGAAGCTGCTGGAAGGGGAAGAAAGCAGGTGAATGTTTGCTTTAGCAAATACACTTTCTTTGTATTGACTTTGTATTCTCATCTTTTCTTTAAACACGCATTCAGCATGGACTTATAATAAGATCTAGTTTCGGTTACTGATGTAATTGTAAAAATGTGCTATTAATTAGCAGTGTTATTTTAGCATTTAGCATATGTTATTATACAATTGTCAATTAGGTTTTTATTTTTATTTTTTCAGTTTTCATTTTAATTTTAGTTATTCATTTGATTTTTTTAAATGTTTTATTTTCATTTAGTGTGTTTTTTTATCTAATATTTTATTGTATTTTATTTTATTTTTATTTATTTTCCTTTTATATAAAATATTTTTAAACCTGTTAACTAGATACTGTTTTCTGCTAGCAGAATAATTTAAATTAAATTTAATAAATTTAATAAATAAAAAAATAAAATAAATAGTATTTGGCTTTTATTTTATTTTATGTTATTTTATTTTATTTTATTTAAATTAACAATATATTTTTAATAGTTTTAGTTAACATCATTAAATTAAATTAAATTAAATTAAATTAATAGTATTTGCCTTTTACTTCATTTTATTTCAGATTTACTGAAATTAACAAAATATTTTAATAGTTTTAGTTAACATCAACTATTAGTTACCTAAAACTTCTAAAACATTTTGAATCCTGTTAACTAGATTATTTTCTGCTAAAATAATAATTTCAATGAAATTAAATTAATTGAATAAATAAAATAAACTAAATGGATATTTGGCTTTTATTTTATTTTATTGTTAGACATTATTTTCTGCTAACAGAATCATTGAAATTTAATTAAATACATTTAAATGTAAATCAAATAGATAGAAATTTAATTAAAAAATTACAAAATAAAGAGTATTTGGCTTTTATTTTATTTCAGATTTATTTTAATTAACAAAAATATTTTTAATAGTTTTAATTAACATCATTAACTAAAACTATTAAAACATTTTTAACCCTGTTAACTAGACATTACTTTCTGCTAACAGAAAAAATTTCATTAAATTAATGAATAAAATAAAGCAAATAGTATTTGGCAGTTTACTTGACCTCAACATGGCAGTCCCTGTTTACTGTAAAACAAAACTATAAATATATAGTTCGAAAGGTAAAAATCTAAAAAAAAAAGGTCTAAAATCTTTTTAATGAGGGGGAAAAACTGAATGCAACTTTTAGACTTTTTAAAATAAATTACAAATATGTTTTTTGATGTAACATTGGTTTTTAAACATTATTTCTCTCTTTTCTTTTTTCTTCTAGGATCACCACACCATTTCCCAACCTCTCATCATTAACCCTTCGAGGTACAGTATATTTTAGTTTATCCTTATAAATTTTGTGAACAGTGGGAAAACAATGCCGAATGTAAATAATGTATTACAACTAACTATAAAATCATGAAAAATTATGATAGAAACATAAATAGGCTTATCAGTTTTCAAAATGGAGGAGAAAAAGCTTCTCATGTCCCATTTGTGTTTGGAACCAATGGAAGTCAATATGCACTTATAATTACTTAAAATTATATATAATAAAATAACAAAACCAGTTGATAAACACTGGTCTAAAACGTGTACTTACATGTACTTAGAGGCTGATGAAATAACTATGATTGATTCATATTTTTCCTGTAGAGTCCATGAAGGAAACCAGACCTGCGATGGACAGCCTGTCAAAGAAAGTGGTGATAAAGACCATCGAGACCAGAGATGGACATGTGAGTGGCATGAAAAGTGTTTACACAAGTTATTAAGTTTCCATATGAAAATGATGATCTTTTGACCTTTCATCCACCGCAGATAATTAACGAGTCCACCCAAAACGATGATCTGGAATGAGCCGCACGTGAACCTGTGACCACTAGGGGCACAAGAGAGCTGAAGACTCACGCTGAAGTAGAACGAAGAGGAATTGCGTTTCTTTTGTTGTTTCTGTTAAGAGAGAAAAAAGAAAAACAGCTTTAAAGTGCCTTTTTTGCATTGCCACATTAGAGCGGTTTGTTGGTAGAGCTGAAAAGATAATATAGGCCACTGAGTAAACCAGCTTTATCCAGGTTTATGTTTACCACAATGTCTGTAGTTTACACTGTTGAAGACCACAGCAATACTGCTACACCTTTTTCTGTTTTGTATAATTATTGCAAATGACCAAAAACTTGATGAACTCGTGTCTCTTGCACCGGATGAAGACCAAACTGTCAACAAATTTCCACAAATTCAATAAACCTTTTAAAAAATCATAATTCCTTTCTTTCTTATTGCTGTGCAAAATGAGTCAAACATCTAAATAGGTTTTTCAAATGCTCCTCTAGCTGTTGCGCAGTAAAATCTTCTGCGTCTTAAAAATAAACAGATTAGCAGGATCTATCCGGGCAATGAGCAACACAAGAACATTTGTATGATTTAATTAAAGGCAGTTTCTTGAACGCAACCATTAGTCTTAATGGGAGAGCTCTAATGAGATCATCATCTCATCATGTTTAGTGATTTGCTCTCTGCATGCTTAAATAGCTGCCAATCAATCCCCAAGACCTCCACATGTTTTTTACAGTGTTATTATGTGATTTGGAATACCTTCATAACCAAAAACTAATCCCAAATCCATTTTTTCCTGAGGGGGAAAGCAAGGGGCAAAGACCAGGCAAATGGTGGCAGTCTGAAGGAGGATTTGGCATGTTGGCATTGATTCTATGCAAGATTAAGATATTAAACCAACTCTGTTGAAATTAAGCCAATATCTTAAAACACCCTTGTACCAGTGTTATTTTAGTTTAATTGAGATCATACATTTACTTTTTATTTGCATATATTCTATGGTTTACTATGGGTTTAGTTAACTACAGCTGAAGTCAAAAGTTTTCATACACCTTGCAGAATCTGCAAAATGTTAATTATTTTACCAAAATAAGAGGGATCATACAGAATGCATGTTAATTTTTATTTAGTACTGACCTGAATAAGATATTTCACATAAAAGATGTTTACATACATTATAGAAAAATCCTTCAGGTTCCACAAATTCTTAGGTTTTTCAGCATTTTTGTGTATTTGCACCCTTTCCAACAATGACTGTATGATTTTGAGACCTGTCTTTTCACAACTGAGATACTCAAATGCAACTATTACAGAAGGTTCAAACACTCACTGATGCTTCAGAAGGAAACACAATGCATTAAAAGCCAGGGGGTGAAAACTTTTGAAACAGAATGAAGATGTGTACATTTTTTCTTATTTTGCCTAAATATCATATTTTTTTCATTTAGTACTGTCCTTCAGAAGTTACAGAAGATACTTACATGTTTCCCAGAAGACGAAATATGTTAAATTTACCCTGATCTTCAAATTCCAAAAGTTTTCACCCCCGGCTCTTAATGCATCGTGTTTCCTTCTGGAGCATCAGTGAGCGTTCTGTAATAGTTGCATGTGAGTCCCTCAGTTGTCGTCAGTTTGCAAAGATGGATCTCAAAATCATACAGTCATTGTTGGAAAGGGTGCAAATACACAAAAATACTGAGCATTTTGAAGAACAAGCGGGCAGTTTAACTGTTCAGGACAAACAAAGGACTCATGAACAACTATCACTAAACAAAAATGCACAGCTGTGGATCATTCAAGTAACAACACAGATATCAAGTGTATGTAATTTTTTATAAATTCAACTATTATTTTCTTATGTGGACTATATTTAAACTCTGTTTTATGTGAAATATCTCATTCAGGTCAGTACTAAATAAAAAATAATATGCATTTTGTATGACCCCTTATATTTTGGTAAAATAAGTAAGATTTTGCAGATTCTGCAAGGTGTGTCATCTGTATAATATATAATATTTAAACTGTAATAACCTTCCATTGTACAAAAATCAATCTAAATTCAAAAATATTACAATTCTAATGATTCCGTTTATATCAAACTGAACTATTAGCCGAACTAAAATATTAATCTCAATGTTATTGCTCTGTAAACAACTATTATTAGATAATTTTTTAATAACTATCATTAAATAAATCCGATTATAGGCTGAGGAAATCCAGATATTCTATCAGGTGTACACAATACATGAAATAATCTAGTTAAAATTGATATACTTCATATTTTCATTCAATTACACCTGTTCTATACCCAATGTTGTTTACATTGGAGAGTGAAGTTATTAGCATGTAAATAAAACCGTTCTGCATTTATTTCCATTTCTATGGTCGAAAACTTTTACTTGTCTGCTCTCTAGTGGACACTGGTTTCAACTGCACATGGGTGGAGAATGTATAAAAACATATTTAGTGATGTCTACTCAGTAAACAGAAGCAGTAAGCAAAGTGTACCTATAGTATTTTTGATACAGTTATTGATCTGCAGGTTAAGAAAATTGTGAACTGTGTGATGTAAACTCAGAATGGCAAAAAATAATGTTGTAAGACATACATTTTGTAAGAATTGTAAGATACAAACTCACAATTGTAAGAAAAAAGTCAAAATTGTAAGATGCAATCCTGCAATTTAAAGTAAAAAAAAGAACAAAAAACTGTGATTTTTTATTATTGTTGTAATGCAGTGACATTCATATATTTGTAGGCCTGCTGTACAATCTACATTTAACTCATTCTACATTTAACTCATTTTAGCTTTTCTATCTTATAGGTCTAATACAAGATGCTGCACCTACAACAAACTACTTTCCAAACTACTTTACTTGATTTGATTAAGTGGAAGACAGTAAGAAATCATCTATGCTTGATTACAATCATGAACACACAGGGTCTGATGAGAAGAATGTGCCTTATAGCGCCATCATTTAATCACTTATACTAATACTGTGCAAATTAAAAATGATTAGACTGAGACAGCAAGGCCACAAGAAGCAGAAGCTCAGAAAATATATTTTTCATTAAACTGAAAATGTGTTTAGTGGCTGTTTGTGTCTCCTACCATAAAACCTGAACATGACATGGACGGCTCAGCCCTTAAACTGTGTTTAACAAACTCCAGCATGAAAGTGCCTGACTGTTGTTGTTCTGATTCAGTAATTGCAGGTCTAGCAGCTGCAGGGACTCATCTCAGGCATCCAAAATGGTCCACAGCTCTGCTGTTCCATTACGGATTTCATTACCTCCTCCAGAAACACTGTGAAGGGCAATCTGTGTCATCAGCAGGGATATGGGAGAATTGAGAGAGATGCACAGGAGAGAAAGCATCGGGATGGTCTCGGATTTCTGTCAAAACAGACAATGTTGCTTTCTTAAAACTAACAAATATAATAATAAATCTGCACAACAAGCTCATAAACATTTATGGCAGTGCAGAATTGTAAATTATATATTCATTATTGATACAGATACATGTTATACGATGTTGACCTTTTTAAAGTTTTGTTTCTTTAAAAATTGGCTGAGAATTCCAACTTCAAGAGTTGCATTTTACACGGTTATCTGGAATACTTCATTCTGATTGGTCAACCGTACAGAGTCCCCATAGAATGGTAAAAATATGAGGTGGGAGAAGAAAATTCTCTGGCACAAGTACTGTGTTCCCTCAACAAACTTTGCATTCACTTACGAAACATTTGCATTTGGTCACAAAAGTATTGCAAACCCCCAAGAAACTTTGTGTTTGCTTGCAAAACCTTTGTGTTCTCTCACAAAAGTATTATGTTCCTCTGAGAAACTTTGCATTGTCTTGCAAAATATATGCATTCTTTCACAAAAGTATTGTGTTCCTCTAAGCAACTTTTGCTCGCAAAAACATTTGTTTTTTCACAAAAGTATTATGTTCTTCTGAGAAACTTTATTATATTTTCCAAATATTTGCAAATATTTTGTGAGTTCTCTCACAAAAGTATTGCAGTCCTCTGAAAAATTTTGCATTATCCTGCAAAATATTTGCATTCTTTCACAAAAGTATTGCGTTTCTTGGATAACTTGTGTTATCTTGAAAAAAAATGTTAACAAAAGTTTTATGTTCTTCTGAGAAACTTTACGCTATATTTTCCAAATATTTGCGTTATCTTGCAAAATATTTGCATTCTTTTGCAAAATTATTGCATTCCTCTGAGAAACCTTGCCTTATCTTACAACATATTTGCGTTATCTCGTGAAATATGTGCATTCTTTCACAAAAGTTTTGCGGTCCTCTAAAAAACGTTGCATTATCTTGCAAAATATTTGCGTTTTCCTGCAAAAGTATTGCATTCCTCTCAGAAATTTTGCATTATCTTGCAAAATATTTGCATTCTTTTGCAAAAGTATTGCATTCTCCAGAGAAACTTTCTGTGATCTTGCAAAATATTTGGTTTCTTTCATAAAGATATTGTGTTCCTCTGAGAAACTTTGCATTCTCTTGCAAAATATTGTTTTTTTTTCACAAAAGTATTAGAAATTTTGCATTATCTTACAAAATATTTGCAAAAGTATTATCAGGGTTACAAAAGTATTGTTTTCTTCTAAACAACGTTGCATTTGCTCGGAAAACATTTGCGTTCTCTCACAAAAGTATTGCGTCTCCCCAAGAAACTTTGTGTTATCTTGCAAAACATTTACGTTCTCTTTAAAAAATATTGCGTTCCTTTGAAAAATTGTTTGCTTGCAAAACTTTTGCATTCTCTCACAAAAGTATTCTTCCTCTGAGAAAATTTGTGTGATCTTGCAAAATATTTTTTTTCACAAAAGTATTATGTTCCTCTGATAAATTTAGCATTATCTTACAAAATATGTGCGTTATCTTGCAAAATATGTGCGTTCTTTTGCAAAAGTACTGTGCTTCCCTGAGAATCTTTGGGTTATCTTGAAAAATATTTATATTCTCTTGCAACAGTATTGAATTCTCCTCAGAAACTTTGCGTCATCTTACAAAATATTTGGTTTCTTGAATGAAGATATTGTGTTCCTCTGAGAAACTTTGCATTTTCTTACAAAAGTATTAGAAATTTTGCGTTATCTTACAAAATATTTGAATTATCTTGCAAAATATGTCTTTTTTCACAAAAGTATTGTTTTCCTCTAAGCAACGTTGCATTTGCTCGGAAAACATTTGCATTCTCTCACAAAAGCATTGGGTTTCCCCAAGAAACTTTGTGTTATCTTGCAAACTATTTGCGTTCTCTCACAAAACTATTCTTTCTCTGAGAAACTTTGTGTGATCTTGTGAAATATTTGTTTTGTTTTTTTTCACAAAAGTATTGTTCCTCTTAGAAATTTTGTATTATCTTGCAAAATATTTGTGTTCTTTTGCAGATGTATTGTTCCTCTGAGAAACAATGCGTTATTTTGCAATATATTTGTTTTTTCACAAAAGTATTATGATCCTCTGAGAAATTTTGCATTATCTTGCAAAATATTTGCGTTCTTTTGCAAAAGTATTGCGTTCCTCAGAGAAACTTTGCATTTTCTTGCAAAATATTTGGTTTCTTTTGCAAAATGATTATGTTTGCTTGCAAAACATTTGCATCTCTAACAAAAGTATTGTGTTTCTCTAAGAAACTTCTCTTTATCTTGCAAAACATTTGCATTTTCTCACAAAAATATTGCATTCCCCTGAGAGACTTTGAGTTTGGTCAGAAAATATTTGTGATCTCTCACAAAAGCATTATGCTCCTCTGAAAACTGTAAATTATTTTGCAAAATATTTGCATTTTCTTGCCAAAAGTATTGCATTCCACTGAGAAACTTTGAGTTTGCTTGCACAATAGAGATGTGTTTCCTCAGAAAAGAATTGCATTCCCCCAAGAAACATTGTAGTAATACAGTAACTGTACTAGTTTCCCGTCTCTTGCATCTCTGTGGCTGCTTTCTTCTCACATAATATAATAATATGAATATGATTCAATATAAAAAATCATGAAATCATGCCCATTTATTGTTTATTCGGTAGAGAGCCACATAATTAGCAGGATAATGAACAGTTGGTCTGAATCACAAAATAAACCCCCTCAGGGTGACTAGTTTAATTGCTTGCCTGTATTATAGTTATTTTAACACATTTTGGATAAAAGTGTAAATGTCACAGTTTATTTTGTGATGATAACAAGTTGTCTGCATATGACCCATCTCAAATAATCATATTTTTGGGGGGTAAAAGCAAGATAATTACATTTATCACCTAAAAGTTCTTAACATTGTATTAAAACTAGTTTGTCAGTGTCTGTTTATCATTAGGTTCACTAAACGACTAATAAATCTGCCTTTTTTACTTTATGCTACATGTTATGCTCATTACTGAACATATATTTTGATTATAACTGGTTTAGAGTGAACTTCAACAGAGTTTGTGCCCAGATGGGTTTAATAACCCCAGGCACCACCTTTTGTGGCTACTTCATGCAAACACTATGTGTAGTCTGTATGAATCTGTAATGTGACCTTACAGTTGAGAGGTCAAAGTTTTGGACACAGAGATGGTGAATTTACTGCTAAAGCCTGTGGACAGTGTGACATATAAGAACATTGTGTTCAAAACCAACTTTGCTGCAAGCCACCAACCAAAAGAAAAGGTCATTAAGGTCAACTCTGCTTCTAGCCAAGGTCACCGGTCAGATTAATGGGAAGGAAGTGGGGTCAGAGGTTGAAGGAGTTTTGAGCAGTCATGATCGGGAGGTCAGCATATGAATTTGGAATAGCATACTTCATACTTTTTAAAATAAGTTAACTGGATTATGATGTTACCATTTATACATTTATTTTGCGATCCGTTTAAACGAATCATGCATTCTGACAAAATAAAACTTCTTTAAGTTACATAAGTAGGAAATATTTAATTATATTAATATTTAAGTGCAAAAACACATTCTAAAGATATTTAAGCATTTGCATGTGGCTGACTATGATAATGACAGAAGAGCTCAATTACGCTTTATTCATGTTTGACATGCAGTGGCCTTAATAAAGATGAGCGTTTCTGAGCAACTTCTTCCTCTCCGTGATACAAGGGCTAATTGCTAGGGATGAGGCTTTAATTACCATAGTCCTTGATGAAACACTCGTTTTCTTGTTTAACTCTCAGCTATGAGAGCAGAATTAATTGCAGTGCTCAAGAGGGGCAAAGTAATCAGAGAACCATTATAACGAAGTTCTGGTGTCAGATTGTGACACAAAAGATAGCTGTCTGTTTCAGACCGCACTTTACTGAGAAAAGCAGTTGCGTGCTGGGAGTTCAGTAAATTAGAGGTTTACCTCATTTCAGATCCCATCTGTTTTATGATCTTCTGTCTTATTGATTCCAGAAACATAAAATGTTTTTATTGTTTGGCAATTGTTAACCATTAAAAACTTGCTTTAAGATGAATTTTGTAGGGTACATTTACTGTGTTGTAACAGTCTTAGCTACTTATATTACTGTACTTGCACAGAAAAAGAAAAACATTTGGTATATCTGTGGAATGGATTAAATGGGATAGATAAATGATTAAATCTCTGAAACTTTGTTTTTTGTGGACACTATCTGGAAATCTTGACTTGTTTTGCCTCAGGATTTCAGGATAAGAGACATTACACTTTATTTATATACAGTATCGAAATGGTTTATTGTAAAAAGTAAACAAAAATGTCTTTAAAATTAAACACCGGAAGCCATTGGTTTTTGGGGATGAGGACATGTCACACAACTGGTCTGTTTTGCCATCTGCCTTTGTAGCTTTCACCAGGTGACATACTGAATGTGTGGCAAAATAATGATTGGGTCAACAGCTAAACATATATGGTAAATATTTTATCCTTCCTTTTATAAGCCAATAGGTCTATTACAGTAATTTAGCTACAGATACAGTGCTGCATTGTGCCCAAAGCTGGGCAGAATACAGAAAGCATTCATGGCTGATTACTAATCATGTTTGTTTTTGACTGACAGACCCTTTAGTGTTCATTTTTACAGATATGAAGGACAGAAGTCATAGTTTTGTCACATGTTGACTCATTTACAACTCTGATAGAGTTCTTTCAGTGGCTCATCAGACTGAGTCAAACCATACTGGTTTTTAGTGATTCATTAAACAATCCAACTCATAAAATTAAAAAAAAAAATCATAAATCAGATTGATTCCGTGTTATTTTAACAATTAATTATTATTTAAAAAATCGGAGCATATGAGTTATTTGTTTGTGAATCGGCCTACTGGCTCATATGAATCACTTGTTAGTGAAACGAACTACACTGATTCCGCGTGTCTTTGATCAACTGAAAAGATCTGGTTCATATGAATCACCTTTTAGTGAATCGAACTACACTGATTCCGCCTGTTTTTGATAAACCGAAAAGTTCTGGCTTATATTACTCACCTGTTAGTGAATCAAAACACACTGATTCTGCCAGTTTTTGATCAAATAAAAAGATCTGGCTCACGTAAATCACTTGTTAGTGAATCGAACTACGCTGATTCCGCGTGTTTTTGATAAAATAAAAAGAACTGGCTTATATGAATCATTTGTTAGTGAATCGAACTACACTGATTCCGCCTGTTTTTGATAAACCGAAAAGTTCTGGCTTATATTACTCACCTGTTGGTGAATCAAAACACACTGATTCTGCCAGTTTTTGATCAAATAAAAAGATCTGGCTCACGCAAATCACTTGTTAGTGAATCGAACTACGCTGATTCCGCGTGTTTTTGATAAAATAAAAAGAACTGGCTTATATGAATCATTTGTTAGTGAATCGAACTACACTGATTCCGCCTGTTTTTGATCAACTGAAAAGAACTGGCTCATATGAATCACTTGAACTACACTAATTCCGTGAGTTTTTGATCAACTGAAAAGAACTGGCTCATAAATTACTTGTGAGTGAATCGAACTACACTGATTCTGCCTGTTTTTTGATCAACTGAAAAGATCTGGCTCATATGACTCACCTCAGTGAATCGAACTACACTGATTCTGGCAGTTTTTGATCAACTGAAAGATCTGGCTCATATGAATCACTTGAACTACACTGATTCCGTCTGTTTTTGATTAGCTGAAAAGAACTGGCTTATATGAATCCTTGTTAGTGAATCGAACTACACTGATTCTGCCTGTTTTTGATCAACTGAAAAGAACTGATTCATATGAATCACTTGAACTACACTAATTCCGCGAGTTTTTGATCAACTGAAAAGAACTGGCTCATAAATTACTTGTGAGTGAATCGAACTACACTGATTCTGCCTGTTTTTGATCAACTGAAAAGATCTGGCTCATATGACTCACCTCAGTGAATCGAGCTACACTGATTCTGGCAGTTTTTGATAAACTGAAAAGAACTGGCTCGAATCATTTGTTAGTGAATCGAACTACACTAGTTGCGGCTCGCGTGAAATGTTTTAGAGCAGACAGTATACTGATTACGCGAGGAAAACTTAAAAGAAACACTTGTTTTCTTACCACTGTTTGTGGTACACATTCCGTCAGATTGCAAGCTCTTGCCACAGGAAATTCAGCCGTTATGACCTAAAAAACTAAAACAGTGCGCCTGCTTGGGAGCTTGAGACACGAGGTGTCCGAGGGCTCAATACTCCTTTTCAATTCAGAATATATGTATTGTGTGACAACCAAATCCTGATTGTGCCATGAGTAATGTTAGCCTGCAATTTTCATTGCTGCAGATGTGATTCTCATTTTAAGACTAGCGAGGCAGTCAGCATATGTATGTGTGCGTGTTCTTTAAAAAAGTCTTTTATCTTAGTCACAATTGGCCTTTTGGGAAGGCGAATCATTTGATGACAGATGAATGGTGATTTGGCTGGGATTGAAAGTTCAGATTCATGCTAAATGGCTCTTTTGACTTGCTATATATGAATTGTATATGAATTGTTATTACATTGCCTTCAGAGTTGTTCATTTTGATGGTAGAGGAGGCATTGTACATTTTCTGTCAAGTTAAGCATCAAGCACCTCTGGCAGGGTTGCCAGAGCTAAGAAAAAAAATTCCAGGTCAAAACCGACTCAAAGCCCACGGAAAATGAAAACTTGTCCAAAATGTATCCAGTTCCACAGCTGACAGCTATGGGAAAATGTATTTATTTAAATTGAATGTAATCTATGTTTTACATTTTATAATTTTTGCATTTTTGAAATAACTCAATTATATAGCAAAACCACAACTCTGGCAACACCGGCTCCAAGTTATCAGTCTTTGCGTTTTCACTTTCACTTTCCGCTTTTCCATGACATAAAACGTTAAACATCTGTGGTAGACTGACTCATATCTCCAGAGATGTCCAATCAGTGTCATAGCTTGAAAGATTGCTGTTAAAAGATTAATTTTTAAAGTTAGTTTAGGACAGTTTAGAGGTATAATACCTAGAGAGAGCTATTTAATTTCCATAAATTTCATAGGCAGCTCCTCATCTTGCACAAAACTGTCCTCAGCAGTGATGTGAAGGACAGCAGACAAAGAAAAAGCAAAGTTCAGTGAAACTTGAACTTGTGTCCGGTGTATTGTGGTGTAAAGGTCCATTCCCAGTACTCAAACTTGCAGTCATGGGCACTTAAAAGCGCATGCATTTGACAGAAAGTACGCATGATTGTCCCAAGTTGGGAAAACGGAAGCCTTGAACGCATAATAAATCCATGCTTCGCTTTGTAGATAAAACCTGTCATTCATCAAATTCAAGAACTTTCAAAGGAAAACTTTCAGTGTAAATTAAATTAATTAGGTATTACATCGATAAGTGTTTTTCAGGGCTGATGCCGATACGATTATTACAGACCAAGTAGACCGATAACCGATATTTTGAATCAATTTCTGGTGTAAAAATGAAAATTACAGGGCTCTACGCTTACTTTTCTTGAACTTAAAAACTTAAAAAATTTAGGAGCACAGTCAAAATTTCAGGAGCGCCTGTTGTCTAATTAAAACAACAGAATAAGAACAAGTAGAAATAGAATAAAGGAAAAGATAATAGAATAATAGGAAAGTTACCAATCAAATGAAATCAGTATTAACAAAATTAATTTGTACTAGTACAGAGGTGGCACAGAAGAACACAAAAGTGGCTTGTAGGTATATTTTCATATGTTAAATGAGGCTTAGAAGTGGCATGAGTACAATCAAATTCGTAAATTCGTGTTGAGATTAATGTTTTAAATATAAAATTTTAAATATAGAAATAATAAATGATTGAAGTAACTGAAAAGATACTTTAAAAATGAAACTAAAACTACCAGTAGGTGGCGACAAGTCACTGATTTAATTACTGAATCATTCATTCATTTGATTCGTTCAAACGGCTGATTTATTCAGGAATAAAAGAAGTGATTTTTTTATGAATGGGAAACTGAATCATTGACTCACTAGATTTGTTTAAAAACACACGTTCACACTGTGTTTGAATGGACATGCACAGCGGCCCAGCTCTGACTTGTTTCAAACTATTTTTGATGATGAAATAGAGCAAAATGAGGCAATAGTGTTATAGTCAGACAATGTAAATCACTTAATATAAACTTACTGTTTGTTGATCTGTTGTATTAAATCAGTATCTCATTTACAAACTCCCTTAAAAATCATTAAAAGCTGTCACTCATCTTAGTTCATCACAGTCTCACAAAGTTCCATTATAACTCTCTACACTGCACCATGAATCTATTATTTTAACTCTCTCTACACTTTATTTATAAAAGGATTTGTGAGACACATCTGTGATACATTACTCAACGTTGCAAAAACACATAGAAACCTTTGAAGCTTCCCTCAGCGCAAACACAAATGCTGATCAGGCCAGTCGCACATGGTGCTCCTAAATATGTTTTCATAGTCGCAGACAATAGTTTAAGTCGCAAATTATATGGCATAATTAAATGATATATCTTATTAACATGTTCCCAGTTCAAAAGGTCTGTAAAAATAGATACAGTAGTGGCATTCAGGTGCGTTCATCAAATGTTATTCCAACATGACATTATGGCAGCATTAATTGTATGCCTAAGTAAAAAAGCTTTTTAAATGAAGCATTAAAATCTGTCTGATTTGAGATGTGGAGGTGTCTGTGAGTGCTGAGGTGGGCAGCGTAGACCCACCGATCACAGCCTCTGCAATGCACTGTGCTCATTACCCGCAGTTAAACCAGCTAGATAGTCTGCTTGAACTTAACACCAGGCTTTTAGCAGCTCAATCATACAAACTCTTGAACAAGACATTTGATGCTGCGAGCGCAGTCGAGTGTGTCAGAAGCTGTAACACAAGTGTATTGGTTTATCAGGCCTGTTGTTGGAGCGATAGAGTTTCTTACAAGTGTTTGCTGCTCTCACTGTGATGAGCGGGTAACCAGAGTCGAACACGCAAAGCAGAACCGACGGAGCGTAAAGCATCTTATCCTCTTTCTCCACCTCGGAATAAGGCGTAGGAGCTCCTCAAACATTCATGAGTCAATAGAAAACTCCTTCAGGATCCTTTTGTTATTTTAAATGAAAAGGGTGGATTGTTTTACACGTAACCTTTGTTTTGCACTTACAGGTGATTTAGGCGTTCAAAGTTCAGACAGCTGTGATACGCCAGTTCTCCAGAGATGATAACCGCAAGGTTTTCAGAAGACTGAATTGGAAACTCCCAGAGGAGGTTTTATTGCGCAGAGTTTGCACCAGAGAATCTATAGACTTCTCACTTGTGCTTCCTTTAAGTACACTGACCAAAATTATAAACGCAATTAAAAACACTTTTTCTTTGGCCCCCGTTTTACATGAGCTAAACTCAAAGATCTGGGACTTTTTCTATGTACACAAAAGTCCTGTTTCTCTCAAATATTATTCACAAATCTGTCTAAATTTGTGTTAGTGAGAACTTCACGTTTGCCGAGATAAACCATCCACCTCACAGGTGTGGCATATCAAGATGCTGATTAGACAGCATGATTATTGCACAGGTGTGCCTTAGGCTGGCCACAATAAAAGGCCACTCTAAAATGTGCAGTTTTACTGTTTTGAACTGGGATGTTTTCAGCTTCCAGGAATTGTGTACAGATCCTTGCAATAGGCGCTGTGCATTATCATGCTGCAACATGAGGTGATGGTCGTGGATGAGTGGCACAACAATGGGCCTCAGGATCTCGTCACGGTATCTCTGTGCATTCAAAATGCCATCAATAAAATGCACCTGTGTTCGTTGTCCATAACATACGCCTGCCCATAGCATAACCCCACTGCCACCATGGGCCACTCGATCCACAATGTTGACATCAGCAAACCGCTCACCCACACGAGCCCATACACGCTGTCTGCCATCTGCCCTGTACAGTGAAAACCGGGATTCATCCGTGAAGAGAACACCTCTCCAAAGTGCCAGACGCCATCGAATGTGAGCATTTGCCCACAACGAACTGTAGTCAGTTCGAGACCCCAATGAGGACGACAAGCATGCAGATGAGCTTCCCTGAGATGGTTTCTGACAGTTTGCACAGAAATTCTTTGGTTATGCAAACCGATTGTTGCAGCCGCTGTCTGGGTGGCTGGTCTCAGACGATTTTGGAGGTAAAGATGCTGCATGTGGAGGTCCTGGGCTAGTGCATGCCAGTTGCACACTCCCTCAAAACTTGCGACATCTGTGGCATTGTGCTGTGCAATAAAACTGCACATTTTAGAGTGGCCTTTTATTGTGGCCAGCCTAAGGCACACCCGTGCAATAATCATGCTGTCTAATCAGTATCTTGATACGCCACACCTGTGAGTTGGAAGGCTCACTAACACAGATTTAGACAGATTTGTGAACAATATTTAAGAGAAATAGGCCTTTTGTGTACATAGAAAAAGTCTTAGATCTTTGAGGTCAGCTCATGAAAAATGCGGGCAAAAACAAAAGTGTTGTGTTTATAATTTTGGTCAGTGTATCTGCTTTATCAGATGTTTTTTCAAGAATTCCTTTAGAGAAATACAAATAGGCACCGATTGTTGACATACTATACAGTAGAGACATAACATGATACAGTGCCCTCCACTAATATTGGCACCTCAATTAATACAATGTCCTTTTCCCAAGATAACATCTCTGAGTTTTCTCCAATAATGCCTGATGAGTTTGGAGAACACCTGACGAGATCCAAGACCATTCCTTCATTCTGAATCTCTCCATATCCTTAAGATTGCCAGCTCCATGTTGGTGCTTCTTCTCTTCAGTTCACCCCACCCATTTTCAACAGGGTTCAGATCAGGGAACTTAGACGTCCATGGCAGAAGCTTGGTTTTGTGGTGATTTAGTGTTGATCTGGATCATTGTCCTGATAGAAGATCCAACCATGGCCTATTATAAGATTTCTAACTGAGGCAGTGAGCTTTAGATTTTTTATCTCTTGGTATCTAGTAGAATCACAAGATGTCCAGGACCATAATTTTGGCTGACATGCATTTAATTGTTTTGTTTCAATAAAATGTTAGAATTTTGTGAATTTTTCTGAATGAAAGATCAAAGGAGGGATCAGACAAATGCATCATATTTTTTGTTTAGTACTGACCTGAATAAGATATTTCACATAAAAGTCGTTTACGTATAGTCCACGAGAGTAAATAATAGTTGAATTTTTAAAAATGACTCTGTTCAAAAGTTTACAAACACTTGATTCCTAATACTGTGTTGTTACCTGAATGATCCACAGCATTTTTTGTTTAGTGATAGTTGCTTATGAGTCCCTTGTTTGTCTGGAACAATTAAACTGCCTGCTGTTCTTCAGAAAGTTCCTTCAGGTCCCACAAATTCTTAGTTTTTTTCAGCATTTTTGTGTATTTGAACCCTTTCCAACAATGACTGTATAATTTTGAGATCCATCTTTTCACACTAAGGACAACTGAAGGACTCAAATGCAACTATTACAGAAGGTTCAAACGCTCACTGATGTTCCAGAAGGAAAAACAATGCATTGAGAGCCGGGGGTGTAAACTTTTGAACAGAATAAAGATTATACATTTTTCGTATTTTGTATTTTTCTTTTTTTTTTTTCATTTAGTACTGCCCTTCAGAAGCTATAGAAGATACTTAAGTTTCCCAAAAGACAAAATAAGTTACATTTACTCTGATCTTCAAATTCCAAAAGTTTTCACCCCCCGGCTTTCAATGTTTCCCTCTGAAGCATCAGTGAGTGTTTGATCCTTCTGTAATAGTTGCATATGAGTCCCTCAGTGCAAAAAGATGGATTTCAAAATCATACAGTCATTGTTAAGAATACACAAAAATGCTGAAAAACTAAAGAAGCTGTGAGACCTGAAGGATTTTTCTGAAAAACAGCGGCAGTTTAACTGTTCAGGACAAACAAGGGACTCATAAACAACAACTACCAAACAAAAAAAACAACACCTGTGGATCATTCAAGTAACAGCACTGTATTAAGAATCAACGTATGTAAACTTTTGAACAGGGTCGTTTTTATAAATTCAACTATTATTTTCTCTTGTGGACTATATGTAAACATCTTTTATGTGAAATATCTTATTCAGATCAGTACTAAATAAAAAATAACATGCATTTTGTGTGATCCCTCTTATTTTCGTAAAATAATTACCATTTTGAAGATTCTGCAAGGTGTATGTAAACTTCTGACCTCTACTGTATTTACCATGCGTGCCAATATTAGTCAAGGGCACTGTAATTTGGATGAAAATGAGGAGAAAATGTAGTATGAAATCTCATTGCTGTCTTAGAGAAACAGTTGAGATCTCATTGCTTTTGATTCTTTCAGACTTACCTGCAACACAATTTCCTCCGCAAACAAATTTAACCAACCACATGAGCTTAGACTAGAGTGCCATAAGCTGTAAATACGTTGAATGTTTCTGGCACATAGCATGTTGTGAAACCACAAAAAAGGCACTTTTTTAACCTGTGAGCGCCGTGTTGGGTTACCATGGAAACCTGTGAGCTGAGAGTCCTGGGTGGGGTTTTGTGGACTATGGTCTTTTCAGAATCAGACAAACCTAGCTTTTATCCTGCTACACCCACTCAGAGATAGAGAAGTTAACCTGCTTCATTCTGCTATTAGCGTCCTTGAGGTTTATATCTTTCTCTCTGGCGTTCTGTCAGAGTGTCAGTGTAGGCTGACCCTGAGTTTTTATTTCACTTGTTGCATTGTTTGAGTGAATTGCCGACTGGCCATGGACTGACTATACAGCAGTTCTGTAGAAAAACACCATCGTTTTTGATATAGTTGTGATGTGTATGCTGATTATATGCTGATTATTACATCTAATTTCAAGATTACCATATATGTCATCATTTGCTTGCCTTGTTCCAAACTCATGCAGTATGCTTTTTCTTTCTTCTGTAGATCTCAGAAAGAGATATTGTGAAGAATGTTCATGATGGTGTTCTTCATACAATGAAGGTGAATGGAGACTGATGTGGTTGAGGTACAAAAATGACAAAAACCATCATAAAAAATAAATACATATGCAAGAACTTCATGCGTTTCTACTGACGCTACAGAAAAAAACTTTATGCAATGAACAGAAGGAAGTATATGCTGTTATTATCTTTCCAAAAACTTCTCGCATCTCATGTTTCATAACCAATCAAGTTTAAATATGCAAACATGAAAATGAGAAGAACTACTTACTTGTAATATTATGATTTTTATTGTGTATCAATTATAATTATATTTTTATGTTTTTTATATTAAGAATTATAATTTCATATTTTATATAGTGTATATATAGTGTATATTTTAATATTCAGTGTTTAAACATTATAAGCAAATCTTTATACACTACCAGTCAAAAGTTTTTTTAATATTTATTTTATTTATTTGATCCAAAGTACAGCAAAAAGAGTACTTTTTTGAAATATTTTTACTATTTAAAATAACTGTTTTCTATTTGAATATATTGTAAAATGTAATTTATTCCTGTGATTTCAAAGCTGAATTTTTAGCATCATCACTCCATAATTTCATGCTCCTTCAGAAATGATTCTAATATTCTGATTTGCTGCTCAAAAAACATTTATTACTATTACTATAGTTATTATTACATTGAAAACAGCTGAGTAGATTTTTTTCAGGTTTCTTTGATGAATAGAAAGTTCAGAAGAACAGCATCTATCTGAAATAGAAATCTTTTGTAACATTATAAATGTCTTTATCATCACTTCTGATCCATTTAAAGCATCCTTGCTAAATAAAAGTAGTAATTTCTACAACTTATTTTATTTTGAAGCTTTTGAATAATATACTGTAAGGAATCCTGAAAAAAATGTACTCGGCTGTTTTAAATATTGATGATGATGATAATAATAATAATAATAAATGTTTCTTGAACAGCAAATCAGCCTATTAGAATGATTTCTGAAAGATCATGTGACACTGAAAATGTAGCTTTGATCACAGGAATAAATTACATTTTAAAAATATTAAAATAGGAAATGGTTATTTTAAATAGTAAAAATATTTCACAATTTTACTATTTTTGCTCGACGTTAAATGCAGGCTTAGTGAGCAGAAATGAATATTTTAAAAAACATTACAAAACTTTTGAGTGGTAGTGTATGCAAACATGGAAATGAGAAAAACTACTTATTTGTAATATTATGTTTTTTTATTGCATATTAATCATTTTATATATATTTTGGACGTGATTAATCACAATTAATTAATGTGCTTAATCGGGTTGACAGCCCTAATTTTAAAACATATTTTTGGTCAGCCCAGGTTTTTATGTCAGCCAATTTTTATCAGGTCTTTTTTGTTCACTTTTAAGGTTTTTTAAGATAGATCCTAAAAAAAGTTACAGAACAGTTTTTAAGTACAATTAAGTACAATTGTCTTGAATTTTTTAAATGGTTATGTATATACAGTGCATTGTATCTGTATGTATAATAAAACAGCATGTGAAGCTGATACAATGGCAATAAATGTAAATACTATATATTAATATACTATATATTACAGTATATTAAATTTATTCGTAATATGTTAAATTATAAATATTTTGAGTGTTGTATGGACCACTTTTGTTTATTTATTTATTTATATATTTATTTCTGAAAAAGAGCAGCATCAACATTCTACTAAAGATTTTGTTTGTGTTCTTCTGAAGAAAGTTAGTTTTGCAAGTTTGGAATGACATGACGGTGAGTAAATGATTACAGGATTATCGTTTTTAGTTCAACTAACCCTTTAATGACCCCAAAATAACAATTTCTCTCTCTTTGACTCTTTGAATTAAAGGTGTGGGTAAATTTTCACACATGCATGTGTAAATCTATAAATAGAACAGGGGTGTAAACACACATCAGGTGAAGGTGTGTGAGCTTTGTGAGAAAGAGAGAAAGCGGGAGAGCCACATGCACAATCATCACTCAGATTTTAATCTCAGCAGGTTTACAGCAGGTGTTTCTGGGTAATGACGCTGTACTTTGG
Organism: Labeo catla; assembly: GCA_012976165.1. Taxonomy (NCBI): domain Eukaryota; kingdom Metazoa; phylum Chordata; class Actinopteri; order Cypriniformes; family Cyprinidae; genus Labeo; species Labeo catla. The sequence goes on along the minus strand of VONZ01000560.1, from coordinate 406,743 downwards.
TCTCTGTTTTCTGTGCAGGTGGGTGAGGGGGGATTTGGAAAACAGGTGCTCAAAAACACAGCTGATTGGGAATGTCCACTCAGCTTGTGTGCGTGAGGTAGATCACATTACACTCATGTGGGAGAGTCACATATACGTCCATACAGCAATTTAACAGGTGTAATATGTTTTAATACAGCGTGAAGGGGTCTCCATCCCCAAAGAGCGCTATAGGATTGAACTAATATGACAGTTTAATTATCACTACGCACCATCCAGTGTATATGAATGCAGGATGCATGGAACGACCCCTTCACCTCTGCTTTACGAGAACATATATCCAGACAACATTCATTTTCACTTAAACGCACTCATCTGATTTAGATCTGACACCTGCTGACACTGTACCGAATCCTAGTGAAAACAGATCACAGCAATAAGACTCAAATCTAAAGGACACATATTTTTGTGGCTGCTAAGTGACACCAAAATTGGCTCCTAGCCTTCAGGTGAATGGCGACAGAAATTTATTTATTATGTTTTTATTTCACCTGTTGCGTTGGGGATGGAGACATATTATTTTTATTGGAGACCCCCAAAAAAAAAAATTACCATGGAAACCACAGTTTCTGCAGAGTAATGTTAGTTACTCCAGTTACTGTTTTTGTTATTATGGAAACCTTATGCAGTGAATTTCCAGTGTCTCTATCCAGAATGATTGCAAGCTTTTATGGTCTGTTTTATACTGTTGAGTTCAAAAGTTTACATACACCTTGGAGAATCTGCAAAATGTTAATTATTTTACCAAAATAAAAAGGATCATACAAAACGCATGTTATTGTTTTATTTAGTACTGATCTAAATATGATATTTCATTTACATATAGTCCACAAGAGAAAATAATAGTTGTATTTATAAAAATGATCCCATTTAAAAGTTTACATAAACTTGATTCTTAATGCTGTGTTGTTACCTGAATGATCCACAGCTGTTTTTTTTTTGTTTAGTGATAGTTGTTCATGAGTGCCTTGTTTGTCCTGAACAGTTAAACTTCAGAAAAATCCTTCAGGTCCCACAATTTTTTGTGTATTTGAACCCTTTCCAACAATGACTGTATGATTTTGAGATCCATCTTTTCACACTGAGGACAACTGAGGGACTCATATGCAACTATTACAGAAGGTTCAAATGCTCACTGATGCTTCAAAAGGAAACACAATGCATTAAGAGCCAGGGGTGAAAACTTTTGAACAGAATGAAGATGCGTGCATTTTTCTTATTTTGCCTAAATATCGTATTTGTTTTACATTTAGTACTGCCCTTCAGAAGCTACAGAAGATACTTACATGTTTCCCAAAAGACAAAATATGCTAAATTTACCCTGATCTTCAAATTCAAAAGGTTTTCACCCCCTGCTCTTAATGCATTAAGCTTCCGTTAATACTACAGTAGATCTCATGAAATTAGATGGGTTTATAAATGTAAATGTCTCTTGATAATACAATTTAAGACTTTGAATAGAGATACAGAATGGTTGATGCTTCAGCCTTGTACGTGCGGTTTTCAGATCACGAGGGCTAATCAGTGAGTGAATTGAAGTGCCACAGGGTTGTAACGTAACACCAGTGAATGGTTGCATCACTCAGATTAGCTCAAAGTCCTGTCCTCAAAGATCTGTTTTGAAAGAGATAGTAAGAAATGTGTGTAACTGGATCAAATAAGTCTGATATTTCAGTAGTAGGTGGATCAGAATCTTAAAGTATGTGCAGATGCTAATTTTTGGCCAGCTTATGCTAAATGCTGTTGTACAAACATCCGTATTTAAAGGGATAGTTCGCCCATGAATGAAAATTACCCCATAATTTACTCACCCTCAAGCCATCCTAGGTGTATATGACTTTCTTCTTTCAGACGAATATAGTCGGAGTTATATGATGCTGTGGCTCTTTCAAGCTTTATAATGGCAGTGAATGGGTATTGAGATTTTGAAGCAAAATAAAGTGCATCTATCCATCATGAAAAGTACCCCACACGGGTCCGGGAGGTTAATAAAAGCCTTCTTAGGTGAATTGATGCATTTTTGTAAGAAAAATATCCATATTTTAAAACTTAAAAAAAAAAAAGTTTCGAAGTTGTGAAAATAAAACAATGATTACTGAAGTACTTAAAACTTTCACGTTTAATTCAGTGTTACTTGCTGTTTCTTTGTAATTAATTGAAATTTAGACATTTCTGAGTAAAACTTTTTTGAAAAGAAAAAAAAGCAGTTGAAAAAGAAAACATGGAAGGCAGAATGTACTTCCGTTGCGCTATAAATTGCTTTGTGACTCATGTCAAAACTCAGTAACATTGTTTCCATCCAAAAATTGTGAATTGAACTGTTGCACTACTTTGGAATATCGCATATAAAACATTTGCGAATACAGTGCTGTTTCAATCTCATAATATCTATCTCAAAATATCGGTAATAAAAATGGAAGTTACTGCAGTTGTTTTTAATGTTTTTAATGTGCATTTTTGGATATTTTTTTGTGCATCTTTGTATTTCCAGCTATTGACAGACGAAAGTCTTCTAAAAATTGTTTACTTTAAGTCCGAAACTATGAGCGTTTTAGTGAAAAAAACACAACTAAGATTATGAGATTGAAGTCGGAATATTTCGGGAATAAAGTTGAAATTACGAGAATAAAGTCAAAATATTACGAGAAAAACGTCGAAATATTACAAGAATAAAGTTGAAATATTTCGACAATAAAGTCAAAATTATGAGAATAAAGTTTAAATGTTTTGAAAATAAAGTAAAAATTATGAGAATAAAGGCAAAGTGTTTTGAAAATGAAGTCAAAATATTTTGAAAATGAAGTTAAAATTACGAGAATTCATAGCAATTACAAGATTAAAGTTATCGAAGTTGATTCACAAGTGCAGTGATTTGCCCCACCACATTAAAAAGTGTGAAAAGCACAAAGCTTATTGCTATTATTGGGTGGCTGGCACACTACAAATGAAGGCCTAATGAATGCAGTCGAAGATGTGAAATATTATTTCCAAGCATACTGTTCCTGCGAGTATAACACATGGTATGATTTGGTAAGATTACAATTAAATTCTCGAAATTACGATTTTATTCTCGAAACATTTCGACTTTATTCTCGAAACATTTAGACTTTACTCTCGTAATTTCGAATTTATTCTCAGAATTTTGATTTTATTCTCGAAATATTTAGACTTTATTCTCGTAATTTCGATTTTATTCTCAAAATATTTAGAATTTATTCTTGAAACATTTAGACTTTATTCTCGTTATTTCAATTTTATACTTTAAATAGACTTTATTCTCGTAATTTTGATTTTATTCTCAAAGTATTTAGACTTTATTCTTGAAACATTTTGACTTTATTCTTAAAATATTTACACTTTATTCTCATAACTTCAAATTTATTCTCAACATTTACACTTTATTTTCATAATTTCGATTTTATTCTTGAAAATATTAAGACTTTATTCTTGAAATATTTTGACTTCATTCTCGAAACATTTACGCTTTATTCTTGTAATTTCGATTTTATTCTCCAAATATTTCGACTTTATTCTCGAAACATTTACACTTTATTCTCAACATTTACACTTTATTCTTGTAATTTCGATTTTATTCTTGAAATATTTACACTTTATTCTCGTAATTTGAACTTTATTCTTGTCACAGATTTTCAGTTGTTTTCATCATTGACCATTAGTTTTGTTTTCATGGACTTCTGATTGGTTATCTTAACATGGTCTCATTTGTTCTGTGTTTCCCGCCTCTCTTTAGTTGTCATGGTAATTAATTTAATCATCTTAGGTGTTAATCATTATTTAATTCATTTGGTTTGTACTTAACTTCCTGTCTGCACACTCTTGAGTTGTCTGATATTGCTTGTGGGTTACCACACTGTTATGCTGTTTTGACAAACATTTACACTTCATTCTTGTAATTTCTATTTTATTCTCGAAATATTACGACTTTAATCTCATAATCTTATTTTTTTTGTAACATGGCTCTAAATCACCGTCGTACAACACCGTGTTAATATGACATTCTTTATAATGTAGTATTTTGTGTCATTTTTGCATGAACTATGCCTTTAAGTAGAGTTTGTAAACAAGTTGAAATTCAAAAAAAAGAGTCCTATATTAATTCGGTTTTTTTTTTTAATCGTTTTTGACACCATAACCTACTTTTAATCTCATCCTGCTAGCATTTCTGTCAGAGTGTTTTGTTTAAACATCATAAAAAGGTTGCATGTTGCTTGTACACACACACGCCCACACATACAGCAACCACACATGTTTGAAGAAGGCACATGCAAAAGCGTCCAAGAATAAACATCAGCGCGTATCACTGACTCAGATCAGCGAATGCATATATGCTTAGCGCTCAAGTAAATGGGCGAGTGAGTGTGACAGTGAATGAGAGAGAGAGCGCCTGTAATCAAGCACAGTTTAACAGTGGGAAGGGTCACAGTTTGAGCGGGAGGGAGAGAGAGAGAGAGAGAGAAACATCTCCCATCTGTGTGTTTATTCTCTTTACAGTGTAAGAAAGGCAGGCAACAGAGAAACAGGCTGTATGATGAGCTCAAGAGGGATTTTTACAGATGGGATGCGCTCCCTGCAGGAGATGTCAACCCTGTGACTTCCTTCGCTAATGATCCTCTCTGATCTTTGACGTCCCCGCTCAGAGCACGCTTTCCCACCTGAGGAGTCTGTTTCCAGAGTTTCTTTCCCTTCGCAGACGGACCGAGTCAACTGGAGAAGATGTCAGAGCTCAGCTCCAAAAAACAAGGATTTAAAAAATGCCGGAGCGCCACTTTCAGCATTGACGGCTTCAGCTTCACTATTGGTAAGAACAGCTGGTCAGGTATGTGTGGGTGGATGTGTGTTTCTGTGGCCAGCACTGATTTTTTGTTTCTGTGTGAGCGAACGTGGTGCCGCTGCGAGAGCCTTTGGGCTTTTGAAACCATGAAATAGTCTGTTTAGTTTGAGAGAACTCGCTTTTTTGGTTTACCTCAAACAAACATCTCAGTGGAACATGAGAGTTAACTTTTGCATTATGTTTAAGGGTCCCAGAGACCTTAAAGCTGTATAAAAATAATAATAATACTATATTTATTTATATTTATTTATTATTATTATTATTATTATTATTATTATTAATTATAACATTTTATGCATTTATTACTTACAAGTTATTATTGTTGTATTATTCTAAATCTTTCTTAATAAAAATAATAGCAATAATAATAACAATGAATAACAATAAATTATTTTTCTCTTTCCCTTTTCCTTGTTTTTCTTTACCATATAATTAAAAAAAATAATAAAATACTTAATGAGTATTAATTAATTCATTTATTTATAACATTTTATGGATTTATTATTTTTAATTATTGTTGTATTGTGTTATTCTAAATTCTCTCTTAATCATTTTTTTAATATATAATATATATAGAATAGTATTAGTAATTGTGAACAATAATATTTTTTTCTCTTTGCCTTTTCCTTGTTTTTCTTTACCATTATATTAAAATTACTATTAATATTTATTTTTAAAATAATATTGAATGGTTGAATAAAAATAGTACATTTAAAAATAATAATTTGTAATGAATTGTTGAATAAAAATAATAATTTTAATAATGATAAGAGTAATACAAATATTTGTATTATTTTTTATTATTATTAATTCTTGTTTTCTATTTTCCTTGTTTTTCTTTGCCATTATAATAAAAAAATGTAATAAAATTTTTAATTAATCAAATTTTAATAAAACATTAAATTCTTAATGATAATAATAAAGCTTATTTATTTATTAATTTTATTATTTGGTAACATTTTATGTATTTATTATTGTAAATTATTGTTGTTGTATTATTCTAAATTTGTTCCTAAAGAAAATAATAAAATGGAATTCTTGATAATGATAATAGTAATAATAAATGTTATTATTAATTATTATAAATAATAAATAATTTTTCTTAGCCATTATGTTAAATAAATATTTATAAAATATTTAAATTATTAATAATAATTATTATTTATTATTAGATATAAAAGAATAATAACTACTTTATTATGGTGATGATATTTTTTTCTTCTTCTTCTTCTTCTTATTATTATCATTATTAATTTAAATTCTTTTAATATCAAATCAAAGTTGAAATATTGTTGCCGCTTTGTTTCATGCAATTACAGAACAATGGAAAAAAAATGCATTTATTTAAACCCCAAATATTTGGAGGACCGTTGAAGCGTGTCAACTATTAAAGTCATTAATAATCAACCTAATATGTTAATATTTTGTATGTTTTGAGCTATTGGATGTATCATATTCTGACAGAACATGAAGGTTAAATTAGCATATGCGTGCTCTAAATTTTGGTGTTTATGCATTTGTGAAGTTTTCAGAAAAGGGTTTAGTCTCAGTGAGTCACTGATCTTAAGCACAAGGGTTTGGTAAATAGTTTCAAGACCGATCAAGATCGTTTTCCTTGCATGCAAACTCTTGTTTTGTGTTGTGTCATAGTAACATGAATGCAACAGAGTGATTATGTCTCTTTCAGTCTCTTTGGGTTTCTCCGAGTCGCCTGAGTACAATTAGATTACATAAGAAACAACTTCTTTTTTTTCGGTTCAAAATGAGTCACGGTTTTCTGTGTTCTCCAAAAGCGAGAATTCTTTTATTGCCCTGTCAGATGATGAGGGACACAACATCAGGACGTTGATTTTTCTGACAGGGTTAGCGGATTTAGGCAGGCGCTGAACAAAGAGAGCTCGAACGGCAAAGTGACATGACAGTTGTTGTGGCAGAACATTGGATGGTGGTAATTATACTCCTAAAAGGTCAAGGGCTTATATAACAGTCCACAATCAGGAGATGAAGAAGTGGAGAAACCACAGCTCTGCTCAAATCAAAGGTATCAGGTGGAAAACAGAGTCATGTGATCATTCGGAGTCTTTTTCTGACTTCTAACCTGTCAGATTAATTCTGTTTGACGGGATGAAGTCTCACGGGAACCTGTGTTTATCATTAAACCGAAGCCTACACAAACAGTCACGCTTTTAAATCGCACTGGGCCGGCGATAAGGGTTTGCTCCCGTAGATCTCCCATGCTGCCTTTGCGATTACCATCTCCATGGTCACCGGCGGAGGCAGGATGTGATGTCACGACCTAGTGATTCTTCCCTCTGCCTGACAAACAACCCCAACCCTTTCGTTTACCCAAAGCGCTGCCTGTATGTGTGTATGTGTGGGCAGGACGCCCGATGGGCCTCATTAAAGCACCTGTTGAGGAGTCACTAAGGCTTCTGGGTTAGATGTGGAGCTTGTATGGAGACCTCAAAGCTATATGTTAGTAATAATAATAATAATTGTAATTGAGTAGTGGTTAAGTTTAGGTTTTGGGTAGGATTAGGGATGTGGAATATTCTCATGCAGAATATTTGCTTTAGAAGTACTAATAAACAGCTAATAGGTATATATGATAAAACTTATTATTACTATATACTTTATTACTATATACTATATATAAAACTATATAACTATATATATTATATGTCTATCTGTATAGAATGTAGACAAGTATATGTACAGTATATAATAAAGTAATATATTCATATTCATAATACAATAATTATTATAGAACGAAGAGTATTATTTTATTATTATGTTTTTATATATGTATGTATGTGTGTGTATATAAGAATACATTTATTTAGAACTATATATAATTTTCAAATGATTTGTGTGTGTATATAATATTACATAATTATTACATAATTTAAAAAATAAATGAAATTTTACATATATATATATATATATATATTTCAATATAACAGTATTATATAATATAATAAAATAATTAGTAAAATAATAATATAAATTTTACATAATGTAATAAATAATAAAAATGTTACACTAAATATACTGTGTGTGTGTGTATATATATATATATATATATATATATAATTTTACAGAAATTAATAATTTAATAAATAATTAAATATATATACTGTGTGTGTATGTATATATATATGTAATGGTAAAGTAATGTATTAAATATATTAATATTCATTATTATTATAAAATATATTTTTTAAAAATTGTATGTACATCAATATTATTATTACAATACTTATTAATTTTAAATTTTAAATTTTTAAATTATAAACCCATATTTACATATATATTATAACTGTAATAAATATTTGTTAATAATATTTACAATATTGTGTGTTTTTATATATATATATATATATATATATATATATATAAAATACATAATTAACGATTTTTCTCTCTCATTTCCTTGTTTTTTTACTATTATAATAAAATAAATATTAATAAAATATTTTCAAATTCTTAATAATAACTATTTTATGTATTTATTATTTGTAATTATTGTATTATTATTGTATTATTCTAAATTCTTTCTTAAAAAATAAAATCCTTAATAATGAAAATAGTAATAATAATAATTATTATTATTAATTATGAATAACAATACATTATTTTTCTCTTTCCCTTTTCCTTGTTTTACCTTTATCATTTTAATAAAAACTAATATTAATAAAATATTAGATTCTCAATAATAATAATAATAATAATAATAATTTTAAAAGAATAGTAACAGTAGTTTATTGTGGTTATGAGGATGATGTTTATTATTATTATTATTATTATTATTAATTTAAATTATTTTTTGAAATTCTGAAATTCTTGAGTTGAAATATTGACGTTTGTTTTCTGTCTGTTTTGGGTCAATTTGAGCTAAAAAAAAATTCAATAAATCCAAATAAACCAGTCAGAAATTCTTATAGTCTGATAGTTCTCATACGATTATCAAATTATCTATATTGGATAATCAACATTTATTAACTAGCAAATGTAGAAATGTAAAACTAGTAAACATAATGGATTTGTTTTTACATGGAGACCTGTACGTACTGTACGGAAATCCAGAGGGGCGGATTTAAAAGAGAAAGGGGTCTTTGCATGGTTACCTGGCAGGGGAGGCGTGGGTGATAGCGTGCACCCCTAGCTGGGGGCCTTTCTGTCGTCAGCACATTAGAGGAGTAGTGTGAGCTGCCCAGGGGGAGTCATTATCACTAATGAAGAGTCCTTCCTCTTCTCCTGAGTACTGACTCGTTGGACACTCAGCAGCCTGACAAACTCTCCGTGCTAAAGGCTCCTCTCTGATTTCCCTCTCATTACCCGTGTGCCCCCCACGGACCGGCAGTCCCCACTTAACAACCTCACGTCTCTCTCTCACTCGCTAACTCGCTCTGTCTTTTTCATGTAATGGTTTTTTCTTTTAGCTCTTTTATTCACCTGTGTGATTCTCAGTGGTTCACCTTTTCTGTGTTTCTGTGTCTTTTTTACTGTCTTTCATTACTCTGAATGGCTATTTATATAAAAAATCCCCTTATACCAAAATTAAATATATTTAAAAAATGTGTTAATTGTAATAAAACTGAAAATATATTAGATGAAAAACAACAAAAAAATAGAAATGTTGCCATGGCATCACTAAAATGAGCTGAAGCACTAAATTTACTGGAAATTAATAAAAACAAAACTGAAATACAAATTTTTAAAAAGATAAAAATGACTAAAATGCTCATTTAAAATGAGCTGAAAATATAAAGACAATTTGAAATATTAATAAAAACTGTAATTGGAGTTCATTTTAATGTATTAAAATTTTATTACTAATAAAGTAGTTACATTACACTCTCAGAAATGTAAATTTAACAATCAGAATCCTCATTTCTGCCTAAATTATTTCTGTATAATATAAATAGGCCTACTAACAGAAAAGATTGAACTAAATTAAGATATTTTTCGTTTTATTAGGATTATATATTTTCGTATGTGTTCTTTAAACGTTTTAGATTTAGTAAAATTTGTATTTATCCTCCTCCTGTTTTAAATTTTTCTTTTGTTCTGAAGCTCTCACATCTGAGTCATTTGACAAACGATTCACGATTTGATTCAAATGAATCATTAACGAGCAATCGCTCACGAATCAGACGCCACTAATCCGTAGGTTCAGTCTCGTAGCTGCTAATTTGACGTTTCTGGATGTCTCTAATCTCCTGTTTCGTTATTAGGGTTTCTAAACCTCTCGTGGATTCAGTAAACTGTTTCCTGCGGTCAATTTATTAATTATAATTAGTTTAGTGTCGTTAGGTGGCCTGAAGGGGGAGCTGTCCGTTCAGTTTTTACGTCAGTGCGCTTCCTCACTGTAAACAAAACAGCTGCGTGTTACGTCTTTAACCTCATACGGCTTCTTCTACTCATCCATCCTAAGGCTGTTTGACAATTTTATTGCTCAGAAGCTTAAAAGCCACAACAGAGTTTAACAAGGAGCCTTTTTCAGCAGAAACTCTTCATGTAAACACAGAAAAACCTCACGGTTGATGTCCCCTCAGCAGCTGACAGTGTTTAAACCAGAGCTGGATTTATGTCTGCATTTATAGGGAATGTAGGAGGACTGTGGTATCACACATGTGTCTCCCACATCTGTGACCTTGATTTTTCTGTTCACTATAAATCAAACAGCACGAAACTGCTTACTTTTTCACTCTTCTGTTCTGTAGAGAACAATTTTGTTTCTCTTTCATAGCTTTAAAGATGATTTCAGTTATGTTTCATGTAAGTATCAAATCTTCGTGCAGTTGTTTATTCTAAAATAGGAGGTGAACTAAATATGATAGTAATTCTGAGTTCTGATCTTCTCATTTCCCATTCTCATATGCTTCGCATTGTGGATAAATGCCAAAATCCTAAAATGTTCCACCCTTGTATTGTGTAAATAAAAAAAACAACATCTACTTTAAGGTTGTTATATTACCATATCATTTGCATATTTCATGAGTGATATGCAAATGACACACTGAGTGAAGTGATTTATGCTTCATTTATTGCATGCATCAGGTGAACAGCATCAACAACAACATTGATTTTCACATAAAGCCGAAAAGTAATTTTTGTACTTTCGTGACTGTTTCTGAAAAATCTGTCTGAGAGCAAACTTGAGATTTGTGGTGAGAAAAACAGTTTCTGGTGAGTCATCGTGATTGAAGAAAGGTCTGCATCACTCATCCAAATGTGTGTTTCGTTCTTTCTCTCCACAGTGGCGAATGAAACCGGAGAGAGCAGTGCAAGACCTCTGGCACGATTCGCACGTAAGTATGTGCTATCAAACACATGATTAAAACTTTGTTGTTGACTTCAGTTTTACTTTAGAAAGTTTCCTGCACAGTGAGGAAACGGGTATGAGGGTGACACAATAAAGTTCACAGTCAAGTATGTGATAGTGACAAAAAATGTTATCGATAGATATCTTCTGGAGATTTGTTGATAATGATATTTAGGCGATATTTTGCTGAGAATGTTATTGTGCTGGTATATCGACAGCTTAAGGCCTGCCATAGGCAGCTGTCTCCAATAGCTTTTGATATTCTTCCTATTCTGTGCAGTGATTAGTTAACATGAAATTAACTTTTCAAATAAGTTTAAATTGCTTTTGCATTTTATGGGAATTTTAAGCTTTATAAGGCCAGTTTTTCCTTTTTTTGTCAAATTCTTAAATTCAAACAGTAATTTCAAATAGCAAGAAGCTTGTGACCCTGGACCACAAAAACCAGCCATAAGTTGCACGGGTATATTTGTAGCAATAGCCAACAATACATTGTATAGGTCAAAATTATAGATTTTTCTTTTATGCCAAAAATAGCTTGGATATTAAGTAAAGATCATGTTCCATGAAGATATTTTGTAAATTTCCTGCCGTAAATATATCAAAACTTAATTTTTGATTAGTAAAATGCAAATTGATCTGGAGTTACAAATGCATAAATAATGTTTTAAAAACAAAACAAGATAGTGATATTTAAAATGATTTTTGGAAAAAAAGGGAAAATGTACTTAAAATATAAACCTAAAATCGCCAGCAGATGGTGGCAAATCACTGCATGAGTAAGTCATTGAGTCATTCACTCTTACGTTTTATTTTTAAAACATTATTTATGCATTTGTAACTGCAGATCAGTTTGCATTCAAGTCCTGCATTTAATTTGCATTCAAGTAAATATCGCTTTCACCTTTTATTTGTAAAACATTACTTATGCATTTGTAAATGCAGATCAATTTGCATTAAAAGTCCTGCATTAAACAGTCTATGTAAATGCATCTAAATCCTACTTCAGATGCATAAATAATAATAATAATAATAATAACAATAAATAAGAATAAATAAGCATTCAGGACTTGAATGCACATTGATCTGCAGTTACAAATGCATAAATAATGTTTTAAAAATAAAACATGATAGTGATATTTAAAAATGAAGAATTGAAAAATTGAAAAAAAAAACCAAAAAAAAACAAAAAGGGAAAATATGCTTAAAATATAAACCTAAAATCGCCAGTAGATCACTGCTGAGTGAGTCATTGAGTCATTCACTCTCACATTTTATTTTAAGGATATGTACAAGGACTATTAATTAAGATATTAGCCTAATATTTCACCTACCTGACTGGAAATTATAAAAGCAAACACAAATGTTGTCAAAATTCTTACCCTGGAAATCCTGGTTCAATTTGACCAAATACAAACGCCTTTTGTTCCTCAGTTTTTGCACTCTACTCCTTGATTTGTTATAACTTTTGGCAGTCTATAGTACTCCAAATGTTTTTCCCGGTCCAAAAGATTAGCACAGCCCAAAACATGACAATAATTGACCATTTTCAGCAGCAATAATGAGCCAGATTTGCAGGTTCTGTTTGGTTCAATGGCATTGTTTACATTCAGTGCTGCCGATATGGCTGTGAGTGGTGTTTGAAATCAATCAGGTTGTCTCTGTGCCATCTAAAAGTACGCAACCTGCATCCTGCCATATTTGCTCATGGGCGCTCAGATGTGGAAATATTTATTTAACCCAATCACTTGAGCATTAATATCATATGACCTACCAGCTAAACCTTTACCCCTTGACTGCCTGTTGCAAAACAGGAAACTAGCAAAAATTGTTTCTCTTCCTTTGTCTTTCGATCTCATTTCTCTCTGTGCCCAGGTCTTGCATTCTGTCATCTACACCCCTCTGAGCTTTTGATCTCTGATTGTTGCATCAGGTTCCAAGTCCCAGAATGCTTTGTGGAACGCCATCACAGCAGGCATCGGGATCAAGGACAAGGACAAGCGGGGTATCCTGATTGACCCGCGGAGCCCGGAGGAGATTCTAGCTGATGACCTGCCCTCGGTCGACAGTCCTGATGCTATGGAGAAGACAGCCATCAGGTTTGGAAGGAATCACACACTCACTCACACCTCGGGGCGAATTGATCAATCAGTATAGCCCGATATCTACTTTCGATCAATCAATGCTCGTTCTGTGTTAACTGCTTTTGTGAAAAGTACTTTTCCTTTACCAGCTGTTATCTAAAAGCACTTTAGAAGCCGGTGAATGGTTTAGTGAAACCGGGTGAATGGTCATGCTCTGTTAGCAGGAATTATACAGTGATTATGTCACATAAAGTGCTTTGTGTGTGTGCTTTCCACTCATAAGCACAGCTGGCAGGCCTAGATAGGAATATTGATTTGTTTAGGAGCAATGGTGTCAAACCAACACTTCTATTTCAGATCACAGCAGGTGTCTCAGTATTGAAAGACCACACTCTCAAAAATGAAGGTTCCAGCTGGAACCAAAACGCTTTTAGGTCACAAAACCATAGGAGAACCCTTTTCAAACCCTGCTAAGAAGTTTTTGCGTTCTAGTTATTTAGAAAACCATCTGGTGCTTTTAAGATCTAAATGTAAAATTCTGTCATTAATTACTCACCCTCATGTCGTTCCAAACCTGTAAGACCTTCGTTCATCTTTGTAACACAAATTAAGATATTTTTGATGAAATCCGAGTGCTTTCTGACCCTGCATAGACAGCAATGCAACTGACGCATATTCAAGACTCAGAAAGGTATTAACAAGGCATTAATATTAAATTAAATTGCTTAAAGTGCTTGAAGTATCTGAATTTGACTTCTTGAAATTGAAGGCCTGGAAAACCCTTGAAAATACCAAGATTCCTGAAGAGGTACTTGAAAAGTCTTTTCACGCAAAATTCATGCAATTTTAAAAACAAAATACTTTTTCACTTGTGAAAAATGCCAAAAAAAATACAATAAAACAAGCTGAAGATGCGAAAAGAAGAACAGATGAACCGAATCAATTGAGTAATTAACACTGGAACCCGCTCCAATTGATTCAAACTTGTGACTTTGAACATTCATCCCAAGTAATTCAATAGCAAACAAAAAAAAAGATCAAATTAAAAGAGCCAGTCATTTTTGCTTTTTTAAATTGCTTGTAATGATTTGCAAAAAGCATGTAGTTGTGGGTGAAACTGAGTTTTTTTTAAACTGAATCAGTTAAAACATTGCGTCGCAAAGTGATTCACTGTTTCGAAGTGCTCCAACTGGATTGTGTATTGTGAATCATTAGATTCAAATTGGGACTTCAGGTCAAGTATCACAAATCATTTGATTTAGATCAGGACTTCAGAGCAGGTTTGCAAAACATTTGATTTTAATCGGAACTTTGCATATCGGGAATCATTTGATTCAGATAGGAGCTTCAGAGCGTGTATTGCAAATTTTATTTAGATTTGAAACTTTGGAGCAGGTTTGCGAATCTTTTGCTTCACATTGGAACTATGGAGCAGGGATCATGAATCATTTGATTCAGATTGAGACTTCCATGCAGGTTCATGAATAATTTGATTCAGTTCGGGTCTTCAGAGTGCGTTTCATTAATAATTTGTTTTCAAATCAGGATTTTGGAGGATTTTGAAAGCATCAAACCATTAAGGCAGTTACAAATCTGTCACAAAAATTAACTGTGGTTTTAATTTGAAAGAGAAGACATTGTTCGATAGGTGAGGTCTCTGATTGAAGTCCTTGAAAACCAAAAAAGTGGTGCTTAAAAAGTCCTTGAAAGTCCTGGAATTTCATTTTACAATATCTGTATAAAGCCTGTAGTAAGGACATTGTTAAAATAGTCCATGTGACGTCAGTGGTTTAACCGTAATTTCCTGAAGTTGTTTAATGAAACCATCAGTGTAGATAAAGAACCTTTATTTTTGAGAACATATAGCAACTCAAGAACCCTATATGTGACCCTGGACCACAAAACCAGTTATAAGGGTCAATTTTTGAAAGCCGAAAGCTAAATAAATAAGCTTTCTATTGATGTATGGCTTGTTAGGATATGACAATATTTAGCTGAGATACAACTATTTGAATATCTGGAATCTGAGGTTGCAAAAAGCTCAAAATATTGAGAAAATCACCTTTAAAGTTGTCCAAATGAAGTTCTCAGCCATGCATTTTACTAATCAAAAATTAAGTTTTGATATATGTATAGTAGGAAATTTACAAAATATCTTCATGGAACATAATCTTTACTTAATATCCTAATGATTTTTGGCATAAAAGGAAAATTGATCATTTTGACCCATACAGTGTATTGTTGGCTATTGCTACAAATATACCCGTGCTACTTATGACTGGTTTTGTGGTCCAGGGCCGCATATAACAAATGTCTCTTGATAAGATGGTCTTACAGGTTATTTTTAAGAGAATATGTGCTCTGTCTGTCTTCAGATTGTGGTGTCATTCTTGAAAATCGTATTTTCTACAAAAAAATTAAGTGGTTTGGCTAGGGTGGCTAGTTGTGCTGCCATTTATACAGACTTTTGACATTTGTATGTAGTTAGAAGACCATATTTTGAAATCTGAAGCATGAGTTATAATAGCAGTTCAGATTTTAAAAAGTAATTTATTCCTTTGATGGCAAAGGTAAATTTTTAGCAGCCATTACTTCACTGACACATGACTTAATAATTTATTATGCTAATTTGGTTCTCAATTAACATTTTTTGTTATTATCAGTGTTAAAAACAACATTTTTTTTGGAAACTAGATTTTTTTTTTCAGGTTTTTCAGCATTTATTTGTTTTTTTCTTGTAATAATGTAAAAACTAAAAAAAAATACATTAATTACTTAAAAAAAAAACTATTTTCTGAAACATGCAAGATAAAGATTGCGTACGTGTGTCCAAACTAGTAAAAGTAAAAATAGTAAAGTATTTAAAATACATTTATTTCATACTAAGTATAGTTTACATCTATTAACATATTTACTGACATATTGTTTAAGACTTAAGACAGATATAAAAATTATAATTAAACTGCACATGTACATTTCTTAATATTAAGCCTTAAATGTATTTTAATGTCATTATTGATGAGGTTTGTGTAATGTTTGAATGATATTGATCTTTAAATGCAAGATATTTAAAGTGTACCTGAAATATACTTACAATAGTTCAACTTTAGCACAGTTAAATATACTTCAGTATATCTTTAGTGGGACTTAAGCACTACTTTTGCACAATTAAAGTGCATTAAGCATTAAGTTGTTCCAATTAAGCAGACTTAAAGTTTCCCAATTTAGTATACCAAAAGTACAACTGCAGCCAGTTTTTATTAGGTACATAAATATGTAAATGTATTTGAAGTATACTTATATAATAAAATAAATGTATTTCAAATACATTTTATTATATTTATTTCCATTAGGGACCATATTGTTTTGTTTTATTTTATTTTATTTTACTTTAGACAAATCATGTACAGTATTTATTTAAAAAAAAGAAGGGCATACATTTTTCAATGCCGTAAACCCACTCCCACATCAATCCAGTAAACCATCCTAATCCATACCAATCCTAGTCTATCCCGAACAGATTTCACATGTACACCAGACACATAAATCCCGTCGTTGTGGTGTTCTGAAAGGAAACGACAGGAAAATGAATGATGAAACCGTGTGGTATTTGGACTCAGCTGTCTGCTGGTGCGACCGGCTGTGTTAAACAGGGAGACTCCAGTGGACTGTGATGTTCTGTATAGTGAGCGGCTCCTCATTAATCACCCTGTGTGAGGAAGGGAGGGGAGAACCGTATGGCATTAGTCCTGACGTCAGCAGCAGGCACCGTCTGCTATAAATATCCGCTGTAAAACTGTGCTCCAGTGAATCCTTAATGTTCTGTTAGTGTGTTATTGTGCACTTGGGGAGCTCGGGAGGGCACGTGCGGCAGGTCGGGTTATGGGTTGCAGGTGAGAGAGTCCCCCCTTCCAGATGAGATGAACATGGTATGATGGGATGACAGGATGTGGCATGCCAAAACCTGCCTGCTTGTTATCAGATGTCCCACAGAGGGAATTTAACCCTTCACCAGAGAGACAGAGGCGATCGACACAAAGAATGACCAAAATAAACAGTTCAAAATAGTTCTGTTCATAGTGGCCATGACTGCCATGCTCAAAAGCACAAATAAACAATTCATGCACTACAGTATATCCTAAGTATATACTATATTATTTAAAAATTCAGTGAATTATCATTCACTTATAATCTTGTCCTTTAGTTGAACTTGAGAACCAAATCAATTTGCTTTCTGAAGCATGGAGCCATTCTTTCAAATCAATTCTTTTAAAAAGCCTCAAAAGTAGTTAAATGTCATGTACACTATATACCAAGTCCTCTGAAGATGTTTATATCATAATTCACTCATAATCTTGTCCTTTATTTGAACTTGAGAACCATATCTTTTGAGCAAGTCCTTTGAAATGAACCGGTTGATTAACGCTTTATTTAAATGAAATGAATGTGCTGTATTTTGGCTTAATAATGCATTTTATTTAATATTTTGGGGATTAATATTAGGGGATTTTTTTATTATCATATGGTATATTAAATTTATGTCATAATGACCAATTTATTATCTGTTAACCACTTTTTGAGTGTAGACCTCAAAATGAAACTTCAACAAAATGAAGTTCAAAGACACTTTGCAGATTTTTAATGTGAAATCTAAATTTTATTATTAAATTTATAGACTTATTATTACGATTTTTTTTTTTAATTTGGTATGAAATATATATTTTCCAAAACGTGTATTACTTTAAATTAAATAAATGTACTATATTTTAGTTTGATAATGCATTTTATTTAATATTTAGTAGTTTTTATTATTATGAAAAATACACAAAAATACTATTTTTACATTTAGTATGAAACATATATTTTTCCAAGACATGTATTACTTTAAATTAAATTAATGTACTATATTTTAGTTTGATAATGCATTTTATTTAATATTTAGTTTTCTTATGGATTTTTTTTTATCTTATGGTATATTAAATTTGTCATAATGACCCATTTATTACCTGTTAACCACTTTTTTCCCCCAGAAAAATTGTTTGATCTCTTTTTTTCATGTGAAATCAAACTTTTATTTTGAAATTTATAAACTTATTATTATGAAAAATACACACAAAAAATACAATTTTTAAATTTAGTATGAAAAATATATATTTCAAAACATGTATTACTTTAAATGAAATGAATGCACTATATTTTAGTTTTTTTAATCTTATGCTAAATTAAATTGATCTCATAATGACCCATTTATTACCTGTTAACCACTTTTTGAGCGTAGACCTCAAAAAGAAAAATTTTAACAAAATGAAGTTTGATCAAATCAAAATTTTATTATTAAATTTATAAACTTCTTATTATGAAAAATACACAAAATATACTATTTTTAAATTTGATATGAAATATATATTTTCCAAAACATGTATTACTTTAAATTAAATAAATGTACTATAATTTAGTTATGCATTTTATTTAATATTTTGTATTTTTTATTATTATGAAAAATACACAAAAAATACAATTTTTACATTTAGTATGAAACATATATTTTTCCAAAACACGTATTACTTTAAATGAAATTAATGTACTATATTTTAGTTTTAATATTTAGTATTTTTATGGGATTCTTATGGTATATTAAATTTGTCATAATGACCCATTTATTATCTGTTAACCACTTTTTGAGCATAGACCTCAAAATTAAATTTCAACAAAATGAAGTTTGGTTTCATTTTTAAAGAACACACTTTGCAAATTATTAAAGTGAAATCAAAATTTTATTATTAAATTTATAAACTACTTATTATGAAAAATACACAAAAATACTATTTAAACTATTTATTTAAATTTGGTATGAAATATATATTTTCCAAAACATATATTACTTTAAATGAAATTAATGTACTATGTTTGAGTTTGCTAGTGCATTTTATTTAATATTTTTTATTGTTAGATTTTGGTAGGATTTTGTTTGGGCGCAGTACAAAACGTTTCCCATTCATTTGCAATGCAGTCATTTTTGACTACGAACAGTACAATTGTGAATGTTTTGTTCAGGATCATTTAACCTTTTTCGAATCATGTCCATGATTTTTGTATGTTGACATAGCAAGTGACAAAGCCTTTACCAAGTTTCGTAACATTGCGATGAAGTAAAAAATGAATACAAATTTTTTGGTAAAAAAAAAAAAAAATGAACAGCACCAGAGAGTTAAGTAAACAATTTGACTGATCAGGTTCTTGGGTTAAACGCACTGATTCAGTTATTTGGATGGAATAGTTTTTGGTTTTTGAATGAATAGATAACCAGCACAATATAGTGCAAGAGTCGAATTTGCTTTTAATTTACTGGGTGAACTATTGATTTAAGAAGAAGACACATTGAGACAATGGATTTTGTGGAATTGTGCGAGTTCTTGTGTGTGTTTAAGGCTGATGAGGTGCCTGTGCACTTAATTAAAAGGGCAAGGAAAGTAATGCACCTTTGAGTGAGTGGTTGGAGAGGACCAGTCTGATCTTATGTTAAGCCGAGGTCTGTGTTTTTTTTTCTCCCCCCAGGGTAGGATATTAAGATTGGCAGGGCTGCTCTTCTATTAGTCTTATCTAGAAATTGTGTGACTAAAGAGGTGAACTGATTCAGCGTGACCCTCACAGATGAGTGTCAGCTGCATTTATTTTTCTAATTTACTAAGAGGTGACTTTTACTCTATGACGGACACGTTCACCTTTACACGGCCTGTTGAGAAATACTGCACATCCTGGACGTTTCTCTGTGGTTTTAAAATAGCTTCTTAACTCTGGTTCTTTTTGACATTTATGTCATTTGTAAGCTCAAATCTCATGAGCTTAGATTGTTTTTTCGTATAAATTTAGAGTTCAATTTATATTCCTGCTCCCAAACTTATGCCATTTGAGCTAGTAAATAAATAAACAAACAAATAAATAAATAAATAATATTAAAAGATATGATATTGCGTGACTGAGATGTTTTGAGAAGTTCTTTTTTCCACCAGACATAAATCTAGTACTTTCTGAAAGCAGTTGCTAAACATTCTAATTTGAATTTATTTTTTATTTTGTATTTTTTTTTTATTATCATTATTTAAATACTATTGGTTGTAAAACATTGGGCCATTTGAGCCAATAAATAAAAATGATAAAAAGTAATGCAAATTTGTTAATAAAAAATAAATACAAAACAATTAATTGAAAAGATTATTGACCGATTAATTACTTATCAAAATATTTTTTTTGCTAAACATTCTAATTTGAATTTTTTATTAATTATTATTATATATTTTTTAATTTAATTATTATTGTTTAAAAAATTGGGCCATTTGAGCCAATAAATAAAAAAAATTCTACTTTTTTTTTTGCTAAACATTCTAATTTGGATTTGTAAAAAATTATTATTATATTTTTTTTAATTGAAATACTATTGGTTAAAAAATTGTGCCATTTGACCCAATAAATAAAAATGAGTAATATTAATATAGAAAATAATGAAAAATAATAATTAAAACAAATAATAAAAATAAATAAAATTCGACTTTTTTTTGCTAAACATTCTAATCTGAATTTGTAAAAATGTATTATTATATCTATTTTTTTTTTTTAATTTAAATACTATTAGTTAAAAATTGTGCCATTCGAGTTAATAAAAAAATGAGTAGTATTTATATAGACAATAATGAAAAAATTATTTAAAAAAAATAAAGAAATAAATACAATTCTATTTTTTTTGCTAAACATTCTAATCTGAATTTGTAAAAATGTATTATTATATATATATTTTTTTTAAATACTATTGGTTAAAAATTGTGCCGTTTGAGCCAATACATAAAAATGAGTAATAATAATATAGAAAATAATGAAAAATAATAATTAAAAAAATTATAAAAATAAATAAAATTCTACTTTTTTTTGCTAAACATTTTAATTTGAATTTGTAAAAATATATTATTATATTTTTTAATTTAAATACTATTGGTTAAAAATTGTACCTTTTGAGCCAATAAATAAAATTAATAATATTAATATATTAAATGATAAAAAAAAATTGTAAAAAGTTAATAAAAATAAATACAATTTAATCACTATCTGTAGATTTTCAGTTGCTTCGAAAAAAAGCAATTCCTAAACATTCTAATTTGAATTTATAAAATTGTATTAATTAATTTATTTAAGTACTGTTGGTTAAAAAATGTGCCATTTTAGGCAATAAATAAAAATGAATAATATTAATATATAAAATAATGAAAAATAATATTTTTTGGTTATTAAAAAATAAATACAATTTTTGAAGCTGATTAATTGAATAGGTTATTGAAAGATTAATTACTTATCAAAATAATGGTTAGTTGCAACTCTTTCTTGTATATTTTCTCTTGCTTAGAAAATAGGCCGCAGTCATGCACCTATGCATCTTTCCATTCTAATGATGTTGTAGCATTCATTTCTCGCTCCATTGTTTTTTTCCCTCCCTCTCTTTTTCTCCTTCTTTCCTCTGGAGCAAATTCATGTGTAACACAGCAGGCTGAGGTTCATCTCCTCTGAATGAACTCATTACGACTGAGTTTGCGAGGCGCAGCAGGATTGTTTCGGGAGAGCGTCTGTCTCTCCTTACATCAGCTGTCCCTGATGCTTCTCCTGACTTATGGATGATTTGACCTTTGCACGCCTCCGATCTTTAGCCGGGGCTCGTGGGATCGTACGCAGGTGGACGTCCCATTCTCATCTCGCCCAAACGGAGAGTTTTCTTTCGATTATCGTTTCTCTTTTAGCCCCAGCTTTCTGCCGGCTCTCTGATAGGTCTGTGGCAGGCAGAGCTCATTTTAGTGGAGAAACCTAATTTTCCAGTTGAGCGCAGCCCCGTTGAGTAGAATGAACTGAGTGAATGAAAGCAAGATTGAGCAGGATCTTACAGGAATGCTGGGAAACACTACGGCTGGTGAACAGTATTCAGACTCGGGTGCCGGTCGGGCGACGATTTAGCCCAGCTGTGATTGGAGTTTACAGCTTAGATGCAAATCTTTTAAATGTAGCATTAAAATATTTTACCTATTCAAATGCAGCAATTTGCAGATTGCCCACCAATTAAGTTTCAGCCCATTCATAGGCAGTTCATTTAGGGTGATTAATCACCTGTAAGAGATATCTGCATCCTTTCTTTCCTAAGCTTTGTTTATCCTGTCATTCTTGCACAAAAGGGACCCTGGAGAGTATTTGTTTTCTCTGACCTACAAATCTCAAAGAGCAGAGGCTGTCATGTTTAGGGAGCTTGTTACTCAATATGAGTGTCTCCCTCCCCCTACCCCCCAATAAGTCACCTGACCTGCCCGGTGGAGACCCTACTGTGAGCTGACGGGATTAAAAACTCAATAATTCATGCACTGACTGGATGTTAATTAGCTTGTCCAGTCCGGCTTTGTATTTGTGTCGTTTAGCTCTACGGTCCCCTTGAGTTTAAGGGAGAGTATAACTATCACTAGACATCAAGTTGTTATTGGTGTGTACTGTATGTACTGTATGACACAGTAGTTTAAGAATATTGTTTTATATATATAATTCATGTAATATATATTTCATATAAAATATGTACAATAGAGTATAACAACAAAACAATATTAACATATTTCATATATATATGGACAAAAACCTTTTGTCAAAGTTGTCCTAAAACCAAAACAATACCCGTTGCTGTCTTAGGTGTATTGCTCAAATGTTTACTGCTGTATGAATGTGTGTATGTATGTATGTATATATATGTATATGTGTATGTATGTATATATATATGTATATGTGTATGTATGTATATATATATATATATATATATATATATGTATATATGTGTGTGTGGGTGTGTGTGTGTATTTTTAATAATACCAAATATTAATTTAAATATTAATACAAATTTGAATATTTGTTTTTAATAACTATATATAAATTAGGAATAATAATATTATATAATTTTATAATACATTACAAATTATTACTTTAAAGATTTCGTTACACAATGTTAATGTATATGTATATATAATTACATTATATGAGTACACGTTAATATTTGTAAACATTTTATAATATATATGTAATTTTATCAAAATATAGAGGAAAATACATACATATATATATATATATATATATAATGACAAATATTATTAAAATATTATTATTGTTAAATGTTAATATAAATTTAAATGAATATTTATTATTAACTAACACACACACACACACACACATATATATATATGTATGAAAATATATTTTATATTATAATTTTAAATTTTCTAATATGTTATATATAATTGTTATATATGTAATATTACATATGTATATAATTATATTATTATTATTATTATTATATTTATTATGTACTTATTATGTATTTATATATATATATATATATATATAATGACAAATATTAATTTAAATGTTAATACAAATTTAAATGAATATTTGTTATTAATAACATATATATATATATATATATATATATATAATTAAGAAAAATATTTTATATATATATATATATATATATTATGTAATTTTATAATATATTTTATATTTCTACACACTGTCTATGCATATAATTGCATTATATAACATTATATAACTTATTTACTCATATTAATATGTATAAGCATTTTAAAATGTGTACATTTTATGTAAGTTATTTAATTTTTTTCATGAAAAAGGTAATATAAAATAAAACCTATTTTATATTTGTATACATACACACACACACATTTAAATTCAATTAATATATAAATTCATGTTTGGTCAAATATGAATGTAAATGAAGTATTATATATAGTAATTACTATTTAAATGTATGTTTGGTCAAATATTAATTTAAAAATATTCATAACTTAAAAATATTCATGACATATATTTGAGGTATATAGTCATGAATATTTTTAAGTGTGTACAGGCAATGCTAGTGATGTGCTTCCTGATATTTGACAGTTATGGAGAAATACCATAGCTCAACCTGTCTGGATGGCAGCATGGATATGAATATTCCCTCATGAAATTTGCTACTTGCTTTTAGACACAGAACAATTTGAATTATTTTTTAATGAGTAGGGAATATTTCGGTAGGTCATCAGTCTACACAGTCAGACCCATGACTGCATGATTAGATATGCCAGCAATGTTAATTAATAATGCAGATAAATTTCATTTCTTTTGTGCTTTCTCTCTCTCCATCTCCCTTCATTCTTATTAATACAATTATATTCTTGCTCAAGGAATTAAGTGAATGCAGTGATGAAATCGATAAGTTTTAATTACAGAATTCTTACCACGTTGAACAATAAATGGCACTGATAGTACGGTTATGGTCAGGCTGATCTCTTCCCTGTAGTTCCACCCACTCCAGCTTGTTGAAGAACACACTGCATGTTTATCTCCCCTCAGAGGTTTTCATTTTTGTTATCTGTTAAATATTCATGTCTGTTGCTGTTTGCTTTCTACCTGGATATTTGTTTTGGGAAGGTCAGATTTGAATAATTCGGTGCAGTCATGCTTTTTGCTTGATTTACTCAACAACACTGATTTTAAAACGCGCAAACTCTTGCTCACTCCAGCCCACGACATACAAATGTTAAAACACCCCTAGCACCACATACTTTAGAAAATTGTA
Organism: Labeo catla; assembly: GCA_012976165.1. Taxonomy (NCBI): domain Eukaryota; kingdom Metazoa; phylum Chordata; class Actinopteri; order Cypriniformes; family Cyprinidae; genus Labeo; species Labeo catla. Next base: position 381,796 of record VONZ01000560.1, on the reverse strand, counting down.
GTTTCTATCCTAAATCTTAAAGGAATCACTCAATCAGAAATTAACGGTCTGTCAATATTTACTTACCCTCTTGTTGTTTAAAATCTGTGAGCTGTTATTTGTTACATAGAACACAAAAGGAGTTTTTGAAGCTCTGCACTTCAGTCAAAAGGAGCTGTCAAGCTCACAAAATTATAGACAAACATCAAAAACCATGAAAGCATCATGAAAGGAGTATGTGATTTGTGCACTTAGTTATTTCTAAAGTTTTTCAAGGGTTTTTTGAGAAACTGACCAAAATTTAAGCCATTATTATATCGTAATTAGAGATTGGAAATACAGTGGTATCAGTTGTTGACTGATAGTTTTTGTCTTTTCTTTTTTCTTTTTTTTTACTAAAAATAATAATAATTATTATTATTATTTTTTTATTATCATTTTTTAAATTTATTAGTTGATACTGAATAGTTATTATATATATATATATATATATGTTCATTGTAATGTTCTAAAGCTTAAATTCACTTGAAAAATGAATGATTATTATATATATATATATATATATTTGTTTTATTATTTGTTTATTATTTATTTGTTGTTCTATTTTATTCTTTTTATTTTATTATTTTATTTTAATAGTGTTCTATTTTTATTGTAAAGTATATATATTGTAAAGTTTTCTTTTGAGGAACTGACCAAAATTTAAGCCATTAGTATATCATAATTACAGATTCAAAATATATTGCTATCAGTTGTTGGCTGATAGTTTTTTTTATTTTCTTTTTCCTTTTTTTTACTAAAAATAATAAGAATTATTATTATTATTATTATTTTATTATTATTGTTTTTTAATTTATTAGTTGATACTGAATATTTGTTATTATTATTATTTATATATATACATATATATATATATATATATATATATATATATGTACATTGTAATGTTCTAAAGCTTAAATTCACTTGAAAAATGAATGATTATATATATATATATATATATTTGTTTTATTATTTGTTTATTATTTATTTGTTGTTCTATTTTATTCTTTTTTTATTCTTTTATTTTATTTTATTTTATATTATTTTAATAGTGTTCTATTTGTATTGTAAAGTATATCCTGCAATCAATAATTATAGTGTATGATGATTGTAATAAGCAAAATTATGAGTAAAGTTGAGTAAATGTGACCCTGGACCACAAAACCAGTCATAAAGGTCAATTTTTTGACATACATCAAAATACAATACATCAATAAAATCTGAATAAATAAGCTTTTCATTGATGTATGGTTTGTTAGGACAGGACAATATTTGGCTGAGATACAACTATTTGGAAATCTCGAATCTGAGGGTGCAAAAAAATCAAAATTGAGAAAATCACCTTTAAAGTTGTCCAAATGAAGTTCTTGGCTATGCATATTACCAATCAAAAATTAAGTTTTGATATATTTACGGCAGGAAATTTGCAAAACATCTTCATGGAACATGATCTTTACTTAATATCCTAATGATTTTATATTTTTGGCTATTGCTACAAATATACCTATGCTACTTAAGACTGCTTTTGTGGTCCAGGGTCACAAATAATGCCAGAATATTCATTTCTGAATGAAATACTCTCTTCTAAAAATTGCTGTGAGGGTTTGTGCTGAGCTAGATATTCACACCAAAAAAGAACACGGCGAGTTTGAGCTTTTATGATGAACAGTTTTAATACAGTTCAACATTACAGCTTGGTTCATTGCTCTGTCTAGAACACTAAGCGTGAGTTCACAGTGTGATTTCGGTTTTAATGCTTACATCTGCCATTATCTGTTTTGTTCATGGTCTTAGGAAGTGTTTTGATTTGCACAGTTTTTCTTTGTGAATGTGCACCAAGAGTGGAATAATGTTGTAGTATTTGTTGGTTCTGACTACAACTTAACACTGATTATAATCGTTGTTGAATTGCTTGTTATTAATATAGTATGTGGCTGTGAATCTCCTTTGTCAAACGGAAGAACTAAGAGGATCATCCAGACGTGTCACATTAAACCTGCACTTAAGTTCCCTCTTGGCATGCTGTACAAATAGCTTTAGCCTTAACAGATAATTACTGTAATTATGAGTTGTAGGGAAAATAGTTTCTTAAAATGTCAACCAGTTGTGTTTCTATCAGAGATTTAAAGAACACCCGGGTATTAAGACTTGTATGGCTTAATATAATGTAAATAATGTCTCTTACTGAAATATTCAGTAGAAAACCTATGAAAGATTTACGTAGTTTAAAAAATCCACTTTGTTTTATGCACAAATATGCATTTGATTCATGTGCACACACATTTTTTGTATATTCTTGACATACAGAAATAAAACTGTTTCTTAAATTTATATTCTATTGTAGGATAAATCGGTATCGCTAGGCATTCTGTCAACTACAAAATAGTAAAAAAAAAAAAAAAAAGTTACAGTAATGCACTTTGAGAAAATCTGTGAGAAAAGTGTTTATAAATATTGAAATAGAAATATTCAGTGTGTTATATATGCAACTTTCACATTTAAAAAAAAAAAAACTGTAAAATGTAAATGTTACATGTTAACCAGGGTTGTTATTGTTAAATAAACTATTAAAAACATTTTTGTTAATTGAAATAAAGATGAAATTAATATAAACATAAAATGAAAAACTCAAACGAAATGAAAATTCAAAATGATGAATAATAACAATAATAATAATAAAATAAAATAAAATGAATAATATAGAAAATAATAATTTGTATAAAAAATACAAATAATAAACTTAAATAGTAATATATATATATATATTGCTATTGAAGTTTATTATTATTATTATTATTTTCTATATTTTTTATTTTATTTTATTTTAGATATATTATACTTAATACTAAATAGCACTAGTGTTAATGTATAGAATATGGCAGACCAAACCTGCAGAAATAAAAAAAATATATATATAAAATAAATATATAGATAAATGAAAGTAATAACAGAAAAAAAATAAAGAAATAATGACTTGATAAAAAAAATGAATATAGTTCATTTGTAATAAAAATTAATCCTGTATTTATTTTTATTACCTTTAACAAATATAGTTCTTTTTTTTTTTACCTTTTTTCCTCATATATTATTTTCTGTATTTATTTTTAGTATTTTTAACTTATTCTTTCATTTTATTTATTTATTTTATTTATGTTTTTATCTGTTCATTTTTTTATGTATTTATGCATGCATTTATTTCTTTTTTAATATTTATTTTCAAAATATGTATATATATGCGTGTGTGCTGTGTATATTTATTATGTATATATAAATACACACACATGCATGTATATATGCAAGAAAAATGTTATGTGTATATATGAAATATATTTATATATAATATAAATTCTCTGAATATAAATATATGCATGTATATTTTCAAAATATATACTGTATGTGTGTGTCTTTATGTATACATAATAAATATACACAGTACACAAGCATATATTATGTACACAAAAACACTAATTTACTTCTTTTTACTTTTCCGTGTACAACATGAAAATGAGGGAGACAGTCCTTGCAGACCTCTGGTGAATCATTGGTTTATTTTTAATTGTGACGTCTTACATTTTCAAACCGTTTGTTTGAAAATGCATATTGTTTGGTTTTCATTGTAAGTGCAGTACTGTAAATTTTAAAGGATGAGTAGGAATTATTATTGTTAGTGGTAATCAAAAGCATCCATGGGCTTTTTGCGATTCATTAGTGCACATTATTCCATCCCTGATTTTATTTACAAAAATAAAATATGCCAGGAACCCTGACATACTTCTCATCACATATGTTTGTCTGCATGACTGTAACGCTTTACTATATTGCCAAACATAATAAACACACTGTGTACTGAATGTGTTGTAGGGTTTGCTCTAGAGCAATGAGTTGTTTAGGAGTATTTGCCTCAGGTCTGCAGGTGTTAATGGAATTATTCACAGCTCTGGACTGATCTTATTTCAGCCGATTCCCTGTGATCACCAAATACGGTATTACCACAGAATCCTACGATGAATTCATTGCTCATCGTCTTGGTCACACTTCTCAACAGCTCTTCCAACTGCACCTTTCCCCTCTCATCCATCTCTCAACACCTACTATTTCTCACCTGATGGCCTTTCGAGTCTTGTTCGGTCTTATCCTCATTGATTGAGTCATGCTGGTCAATATAGCACACTGCACACTGCCTGTAGCTCAAAACAAGAAAATGCTATTATCTTAATTATTCATTTGCCACATCTGCATCAAAGAGGAACGCAAACAGAGGAGATGTGCTGTTGAGCGTCTCATGCTAATGGAGCGTGGTCAACCGTCATCAAAACGACTCCGTCTAATGGTGCTTTAGTCTAAAGCTCAGTCGGATGTTGATGCTGTCTTGATTTGACTGCGTGGGTTGTGGCGTCCTCCCTCTGCTGTGCCAGCCATTGTGTTTTCATTTGTTGTTATGATGATAATTTGTATTTTCACGTCAAGCCGTAGCTGTTCTTCAGTCAGAGATACTATCTCTGTGCTAGCCATCTGCTGTTTTGTTTCAGGTTTCATGCACGGTGACATTTATGAACCATCAGTTTATGTTTAATGACAGTGGGAATTTAATTTTATATTTCTTACTGGTACAGTATGGTTTTATACAGAATGTGCTGTGGGTTCACTTTTGGGGTATTTTAATCGTAAGGGTGAAGGGTGAAAAGTACATTATATTATTGAAATAAAATGGGGAGTAATTACATGTTAAGAGTACATAGTGCATATACTGCATATATTTGTACCTCAAAACACGTTTAATTTTTCACTTTTATTTATTTATTTTAATGCTTGGTTACTGTATTCAGTTTTACATTTTTTATTTTTTAAAGCATATATGGTTAAACTATTTGCCATTTTTTGGTAGTACAAGTACATTATTCTATTAAAACTGTGGTTACAATTTTTTTTTATCAATTTATTATATAATTCATTTTTTACAAAATTATTTAATTACATTTTTTGAAAATGTTTCTATCTATCTATCTATCTATCTATCTAAATTTGTTTATATCTATCTAAAAATTGAAATTGTTTATATCCATATCTATATCTATCTATCTATCTATCTATATATATATATATATATAGATAGATAGATAGATATAGATATAGATATAAACAATTTATATATATATATATATATATATGTATATGTATATGTATATGTATGTATGTGTGTGTGTGTGTGTATGTGTTTATTTAAATGTTTGCTTACTATATTCAGGATGATTCACTTTTTTATTTTTGGTGCATATATAGTATTTCAACTTGTTTAAATGTTATATATTTAAAGTATTACTATAAGTATTTTTTTATTGTAAGTATTTAAATGTTATATTTTAAGTATTTATTTATACCTAATCTGACCCAAACCTCCCAAAAACACTTATATATATATATATATATATATAACTCATTTAAATTTTATATTTTAATTGTTACTGTACATATTTTAATTTATTTGCCACTTTTTGGTAGTATATGTTTGTTAAAACTGTGGTTACAATTATTTATAAAATAATTGTTTATCAATTTATTAATTAATTATTTTTTTAAATAATAAATAAATTATACATATATATATATATATATATATATAATTTGTTTATTTATTTTAATGCTTGCTTGCTGTATTCAGGATGATTCCCTTTTTTTGACGATTTTTTGTGCACGTATGGTATTTAATTATGTTATATATTTTAAGTATTACTATACATATTTTCTTTTTTTATTGTAAGTATTTAAATGTTTAAGGCTTTAAATTCTAAGTATTTATTTGTACCTAATCTGACCTAAATCCCCCCAAAAAACACTTTTTTTATTGTCATTCCTTTCACTCTCAGTTATACTTTTGTGTAACTTTTGTGTAAAAATATAAACTATTTAATTAATATATATTTATTTATTTTTGGTGCATATATGGTATTTAAACTTTTTCAAGTGTTATATAAGTAGTACTATACATATTTTAATTTATTTAGCTCTTTTTGGTAGTATAAGTATGTTGTAGTATTAAGACTGTGGTTACAATTATTTCTAAAATTATTTTTATACAGTAAGCATTAAAATAAATATATATATATAAAATGTGTGTGTATATATATATATATATATATATATATATATATAAATAATTTACATACATATATAAATTATTACATAAATTATTTATATATATATATATATTATTTTTTTACACTATATTCATAACTTTAAAATCAGCATGATATTGTATTTGCAACCCATTTCATTTAACGCATTTTGAAGTGAAACAGGATATTCAGCAAAAAAATGACTTGATTTTATCCATCTGAAATTGATTCGAGGGTGAAAAGTCATAATTTTTGATCCAGGTGGTTGGAGAGGAGGTTGAAAAATACGACTGGATGACATCCAACAGCTGAAACGGAAATTACTTTGAGAGACAACAGGCTTTTGATGTTTACCATTGTACCTTTTGCAATAAGACAGGAATATCTATTATGTGATTTCACATTGGCTTTCAAAAATGCATTACAACACACCATTACACAACATAACCAATGACATTTAGCATTTATAGTGTGTTTTAATGCATTATACACTTATTTAAGGTAGTATTTGTAAGTGTTTATTCAGAAAAATACTACCTTTTTCTTCCTGTCAAAGCTTCTTTATATCTCTCAGACACTTCATTTACACTCTAGAGACATCCTTTCCTCCAAACCCGCCTCTTTTAACTTCTTCTTATCTCGAATTAGTTTTTTCCCTCCTGTCTCTCCACTCACCCCAGAGAGTGCAGCGGTCCATGCTTCCATAGCAGTGGTTTTATTCTCCATTTGCGTGGCTGTATGAAGGCGAGACTCTGATACAGAGATCAACAGCAGTTGTTTAATCCCCTCCCATCCTCCTCCTCCTCCTCCTCTTCCTCTCCACTGCCTTATATTCATGAGGGGGAGAGAGAGAGAGTGAGCGGCCCCCTGCAGTGCTGCCATACGCGCTCCTCTCTGTACACCTGACCAGAGCTGGTGACACAAGCCCACAACCACAGAGAGAGAGAGAGAGAGAGAGAGAGAGAGAGAGAGTGAGAGAAAGAGAGAGAGGAACAGGATGAGGGACGTGCTACAGCTGTCTCTGTGACAGACTCGGCGTCTGCTGCTGCTGCTGCTGACGATTGCTCTACAAACTGCCTCTGCGTCCGTGCTGGCCAGATACAAACTCGTTCATGTCGTTTTGCCTGGTCGACTTTTTTGACATGGAGTCGCCCACCAAAGAGATTGAGGATTTCGAGAACAACTCTCTGAAGTACCTACAACCGGATCAGATTGAGAAGATCTGGCTCAGACTGCGAGGACTGTGAGTAGAGTTTTATACTTTCTGTCTCTGTGCATGAGTGAGCAACATGTATGTGGATTTTAATTGTATTAAAGAGCAAAAATAAAAATAGCACAAAAATAATAGTAATGTTTAATAGAAATATGAAGTGTGAAAGTGCAAAAAAATCATGCTTTTATTATTAATTATATTTCATTATTTTTCAAACTATTTGAAATTAAGTTTAACAAATTTAAATTTAAATTTTACATTTAATTTAAGTCTTAATAAAAGCAACCTGAAAGAAAAAATATACATTATGAATAGTAAAGGCATATAATTTGAATATTAAATATGATTATTGTAATTCATAGAAATTGCTAATAAATTAAGAATTAATCGAAAGTACTGCTGTGAGATAAATTGATTAAAAATATGGATTATATAAATAATGTCTAATAAACTATAATTTTCACATATGAATAAGAATTAAATACACTACAAAGTGTACAAATATGAAGAATATAAAAATTTATTATAAATTACTTACTATAGTGGTGCTATTTTATAGCAGTATGAAGTATAAAAGTACATAAAATAATATTTTAACAAAAATAAATAATTGTGCAGATAACTGAGTTATAATAAAAGTAACACAGAACAAGAATCTTACATTACAGAATAGCAAATAAATACAAAATTAAATGATTATTTTTAATTAATAAAAATGTTAATGATCTACAGTTGTAAGAAAATCATTTTTAATTTCAATTTTAAGAATTATGTAAACTAAATAAGAATATAATAAACAAAAAGTGTAAAAATATAAAGAATTTATTAATGTATTAGAAATGCCACTATAATAGCAATATTTCATAGCAGTATGAAGTATAAAAGTACATAAAATTAATATTTTAACAAAAAACAGCTGTCATAAAAGTAACAGAGAACAAGAATCATACATTACACAGTAGCAAATAAATAAAATAAATATGATCATTTTAATTAATAAATATCTTCCTGAATTACAATTTTAATTAAAATTTTAAGAATTAAATAAATTAAATAAGAATACACTGCAAAGTGTAAAACTGTAAAGAAAATAATAATTTATTACAAATTGCACAATATAATGGTAATATTTCATAGCAATATAACGTAGAAAAGTGCATAAAATTAATATTTTAACAAATAAAATGTAGAAATTTGAAAATTAAATATTATTTAATTTAATTTAGATTATTTTAATTAATAAAAATGCTAGTGGATTACAACTGTGAGAAAACAAATTAATTAAAATTTTAAGAATTAAATAAGTTAAATAAGAATATAATACACTACAAAGTGTAAAAATGTACAGAATACGATAATAACAAATTACACAATATAATAGTAATATTTCATTGCAATATGAAGTATAAAACTACATAAAATTAGTATTTTAACAAAAATAAATCATTGTAACTCAGAATAAGAATCTTGCATTACACAGTAGGAAATCTAAAAAATTTTCATGTTTATTTTAATTTATAAAAATGCTAAAAGAAAATACATTTAATTAAAATTTTAAGAATTAACTAAAGTAATGATACAGTGCAAAAAGTAAAAGAGTGTGAAGAATAAAATTGGTAGAAAATTATTCAGAGTTGAACTTAGTTTACATGGTGCTTTTTATGTTTTTATTGGGTGAGTTATTGCAGTACAGTAGATGGCTTTCTAACGTGACGCCGACATATTTGTGAAAGTGAGATGCAGGTCAGGGTTAACGGGTCACTTTCAGTACAAACATCCTCTTCATGTGTGGCTCGGTTCCCAGACGCGAAAGCAGCCTCATCTTCCGTCAAAAGTGTTTCCAGTCGATCGCTATTTAGAATACATTTGTTTGAAGACCAGGCTGCCAGCGGATCCAGCATATTAAAACAAAATATTTGCAAAGTACAAGTATTTGCAAAGGAATTACCGGAGGGAAATGTACTGTTTGAATTTGTCACTGAAGCTAGATCAGGAAAATAAAAGCACCGTAATAGACTAAACCAAAAAATCTGAAAGTTTCATGCCTTTTTTCTTCAAAAACACAAATAAATATTTATCCCGTGATTCAGAGATGAAGTTCAGATGCTAATAATGAGATAATATTCCAGAAAACATGCCTGTGGACTTCTTTATTAGCTGCACGTGCAGCTTATTTCCTATCGCTGTCTCATTTATTACCAGTGAATGAAAGGAATCGCTTATTCCGAATTATTTGGACAGTAATGGCAGTGTATGTTATCACAAGGCGATTTTATTGTTTGCTGTAGCAGGGATTGATCTAATCCTTCACTGTGTCATTCCACATTAAACCGCTGAATGTTAATCCCTGTTATAAATGACAAAATATCTTTCAGGTTTAGTATTAGATTTATGACGACCGCGTTCGCCGTGACGGTGGAGTTGCTGTCGGCCTGGGGTCCCTGAACCCAGGTGGGGAAGTCAGACAGCTGTTATTTGTCCTGAAACAAGGGCTATCAACACTGTCATAACGGCTCTGGTCAAGAGCAGGGCGAGACTGAAACGTAGCCATCCTGTTTCCAGCTTTATTTCCCTTTTAGCCACACTTTATTGAGCTTATTACGAATTTAATTGTGCACTCGGCGGCTCCAAGGGAAATGAGACCCGTGTCGACACCGTCGGACACAGAGAAAAACACACACCTATAAAAGTTTAAGGCTGTAATAAAGACAGGCGTCGCTCACCGTGAGAGCTAACGCTGAGATTAGATGGACGGGGAGGGAGAGGGGAAGACGTTTTGATTATGATGATGAAGATTACAGGAAGTTAGGGTTAAAGGTCGCTGGTTACGTTAATAGCAGAGGCTCTTTTGAAGGTGATGTCATCATATTGAAGTTGACCAGTCAGAACGTCTTCATACGGCTTGAGAGCAGCTGCAGTTGAGATGTTTTACTAAACGCTGCTTTAAAAGAAAAGGCATTTCCTCTCTACGTGCAAAACAGAGCGAGCATTCATCTAACTGGATTTAGATGACCAAATGTTCAGACGTCCATCATAAGAGGGTCATTGTTTTCCTTTTTTGCATGGGAGCCTTGATATGAACACTTGAATTTGAGTATTTAAACTCTTGATCGCTATATGTGACTTTTTTTACCTGTATATCAAATGGCTATTGGTCATACTTTTCACTACAGTGAATATTTCTCAGGATGGGTTTATTAAAAAAAAAAATTAACTATAAAAATTAAAAAAAGAAAGTAATTATAAAAAAGCTATTGAACATTTTCAAAATATTGACCAGGAAAAAGTTGACGTTTTGTATGTAGTGGGAATTGACACAGTTTTGCGAAAATTTACTATTTAACTAAGTCTTTGAAAATTAAAATGCTATGCAAGTTAAAAAAAAAAATAAAATAAAATATATATATATATAATTCATGAAATAAATGTAACACAAACAAAAATAAAAAGAAAGAACTGAACTATAGTTAATAACAAAAACTTAAAAGCAAAAATTAAATTGATCAGTTACAATAAAATGACAACAAATACATATAAAAATTGTATTAAAATTATTGTTTATTATATATTTGCAATTGGTTTGGAGGATGAAATTTACAAAAACATGATTCTATTTTAAGGTAAAATACATGTTTAAGTATTTGGACTTTTGCACAAGAAAAAGTTGATGTTCTTTATAAAGTTGGACAAAATGTAAAAATTTTAAAAGATTTACTTTTTATCTAAGTCTTTGAAATTTGAAACGCTGTGAAATTTAAATATAAATAAATAAATATTTAAAACGTTATTTAATTGATTATTATTCAAATTTAAACAGTGAGACAATTATGAAACCCAAAACAATTAATGAAATTGATGTAACACAAAAAGATTACAAAACAAAAATAAAAAACAACAACAAAAAAATGTATAACTAAAAATTAAAAACAAAAATGAAATAAATCAGTTACAATAACATGTTTTTAATGACATTTATGAAGTGCCGTTTTATTGTTTTTTTTTTATATTTTTGCAATTAATTTGGAGGATGCAAATTTACAAAATTTGACCAGGAAAAAGCTGATGTTTTGTATAAAGTGGGACAAAATTTAAAAATGGAAACTAAATTGACAGTTTTGAGATGATTTATTGTTTATATTTTGTAATATAATGTAAAAAATGAAATATTTAAAATGTTATTCACTTGATATTTTTTTACTTCAAATGTAAACAGTTACACAAACACATAAAAATAAATAAATAAATAAAAAACTTACCCAGGAAAAAGTTGATGTTTTGTATAAAGTGGACCAAAATTAAAGGTAAAAATTAAATAAAATATTATTCAGGGTTTTTTTATTATTTAAACAGTAAGACAATTATCAAACCCTAAATAATAAAAGAATGTAACACAAAAAAAAATAAAAAACAACTAAACAAAATTAATAACAATAAAATTTAAAATAAAGATTAAACTGATAAATTATGAAACTGTGAAATAAATTAGGTGAAAATAGTGACATGACATGTATGAAGTGTAGTTTTATTGTGTTTATTATATGTTTGCAGTTGGTTTGGAGGATGAAATTTACAAAAAATGCATGTTTGAGTATTTGAACTTTTGACTCAAAACCTTACAGCTACTGAAATATATGACTGTGTAACAACTAGCCCCAGTGGCCTTAAATACTGAATCTAATTTGCATTTACCTGAACTGAAATGTCCTTTTTTGGTTTCAGGCGAAAATATAAGAAGACGTCACAGAGGTAAGATATTCATTCTGGCTGGTGTGAATACGAGAAATCTCTTCATCGCAACATGAAACAGGAGCTGGGAAAATAAGCGAATAAAACTGTTTGCAAACAATTTGTATAAACCAAGGTGTTTTTTTCCACTGGAAGTCAGTAATCAGAAACCACATCTGTTGTACGTGGGTCTGGTCGCAGTTTTCTGATGCGCTTTGTGCTAAAAACAGAGTCCGAAAGCAGAACAGGGTTTTGGCGTTGTTTAATTACTGGTTGTCAGTAGGAAATAAACAGCAGTTTACTTTCATTATCACAAGTGAATGGAGCACAGTTGTGCATTAGCATATGAGAACGCTTACAAAATTGTTCGGCGATACCATGATGGTAAAGTGAAGGTATCAGAGTACATATGTAAGCATGTGGTCTATCTCTGTGTGTAGGGTTGTATGTCTCATCCACAGTATATCAGCCTAACTGTTTATATTTGAATGTATTTGAGGGACACTCTCAAACACAACCCAAATAGAACAGCTACAGACGTCCTCTGACATCAACCAGAGACTAAACAAAAAAAGCTTTAACCGGTCAGTAATGACTGTGATCTAGACAGTGTGTTCACATACACACACACACACACACACACAGACATAAACAGCCAGCAGCAGATGCCTGTCCTTCCCTTCTCATTGTGCCTTATACGTGTGTGTGTGTGCATGAAAATGTCTCTGTTTGTCAGGCTTTGATGGTTTGGCAGGGCAGTGTTGGAGATGTCAATGACTGTGTGTGCAGAGCTGGAGGGAAGTGTGTGTGTGTGTTTGTGTGTTTGAATGTGGCTTGAGGGAGTTATGCTTTATGAGCCCATCAAGGTGAAAGGTCGCGGGCCGTTCAGACATCAGATCATATATATCACTGTACTTCTGAGAATATGACATTTTCATGTCTTGATAATGATTTTTGTTTCACCGAAGTTATTTTGAGCCCAGTCTCAAGCTTAGAAGACCCAAGCTATATTATTTATGTCAGATAAACTCCTAAATGACTCATTTTTCTCACTTTACATGTCCATCAAACAATCTCTTCCTATATGGGTCATTTTACAGAATTGGTCCGAAGTCAGAGTTGGAAACGTCTTGGAAAAAAATGCAAATGATATAATATCCAAATTATACATTTCTAGTAATTGTGCAGTTAATGCACATGTTGAATTTTCAGGAAGTTTTGGAATATTTGTCCTCTCCTGAAATTTGTTACTACTGATGCTAGTAAAAAGTAATAGATTTAAAATGCATTTATTTTATTCAAAGTATAGTTCAAGTCTATTAAAGGGGTCATCAGATGCAAACTTCACTTTTACATGTTGTTTGAACATTAATGTGTGTTGGCAGTGTATGTACAAATCTACCCTATAATGATAAAAATCCATGCAGTGATTTTTAATTAATCTGTAAAAATAATGTTCCCTTTTTCAAATCGAGCCATTGTCAGATGCCTGTCGTTGTGGCGTCACACCGACAGAGGCCGCTCCCACTATAGTTGATTGACATGAGCATCTTACCTCAGATTAGCTGTAACAGTCCGACCTCCATTGTTTCGATGCCGGAGCAGGGATGTAAGTTAGACAAGAATATCTCTGATTGAGCAACTGAGGTGTTGTGTTGCTGGATGTAATAATGAACATAGTGGTCGTCATTTACTCCCGACATCTGAGCCGCTGAAGATGCAGTAGATTACATTTGTTTGTGAAGGGAATGCACTTCCCGATCTACATAAATGCATCTATGTTCGTGCAAATCATTCGTGATCCAGCTTCACATACAGCAGAAGTGAGTATAAGGGTTTTTTATGAATCTCTGCAATCACCTTTTTCTAATAACGTGCTAGTTAGCAAGTTTAGCGGCTAAACGTGGCTAAATGTGGCTAAAGTAAACAGGCTCGTCACTCCACAGAGAGAAGACGGGGGCGGGGCAAGCAGAGCTCATTAACATTTAAAGCAGCCTCGACCAGAATGAGATGATTTTTGCAGAGCTGATTTTGGCAAGGTAAAAAGGGTGTTGTTTTACACAACCATTGAGAATTTTTAACCAAAGTACATTATAGACTTTTCATTAAGACCGTATTTCCTGATCATAAATGTAGGGGTGTAGTTAAAATCAGTTTCAGCCAATGGACTAAAATATACACTGTTTTGGTAGTGACATGAAAATACAGGCCACATTTTTTAAAAAAGTTTCCTAATTTATATATATTTTTTTGAACTTCACTTTTTAAAAGAATCAAAAAGATACTTTTAAAAACAACAATGGAAAAAAAATACAAAAATTATTTCAATATCATTTTCATAAGTTGAAATTTAGTGGTTAGGGTTGACAGCCACCTCCCAATTGAAAGTACCCAATAAATGATGATTTTACATATATTAAGCTTTTAAATATTATTGTGGGTTTTAGTAGATAATAGAAGAATCTAAGTAAACATCTCAGATTTGAATACCTAAATGCTTTTTTAAATGTGTTTTTTGGTTGTGGGACAGCAGTTTGCATCAATTCTGTAGAATAGCCCATATAAGTGGGCAGTTGTTGGTTAAATAAGCTCTAGTGTGAACTAGACATTATAGTCAAAAATTAGGGTATACAAAGCTATTTTGTGCTTGGAAGACTGAGTGAGAATATTTGACAAGAATCAGCTTAAATCAGCATTGTCCTCATTTGTTTCTCATGGGTATATATATATACATGGGAAAAGTGACGTTTTCTCAGGCGAAATACGGCACTGGTGGGACAGTTCGCGGCAGCTGTTTAATTTGATGTAATTATCACCATCACTCCATTCCTTCACAGGATTTATGTCTCCTGATGATCTCAGTTAAATCACAAGAGATTTTTGCATGTTCAGATGCATCTCTCGTCCACACTACTGTGAAGTGAAGGAATAGGTTTTTCAAAAATGTATGTCTTGCCATCATATATTCATCCTTTTGTGCTTTTATTTCAATCCTGAAGAACACATAGACAGCTTATGAAGCTCATAGCTTCATAACATTACTGTTGAACCACTGATGTCACATGGACTATTTTAACAATGTCCTTACTACCTTTCTAGGCCTTGAACATGTCAGTTGCACTGCTGTCTATGCAGGGTCAGAAAGCGCTTGGATTTCATCAAAAATATCTTAATTTGTGTTCCGAAGAAGAACGAAGGTCTTACTGGTTTGGAATGACATATGAGTATTTAATGACACAATTTTCATTTTTGGGTGAACTATCTAAGGTCCAATTGGAAATATTATTGTTTTGATGGCAAAAATGCTGATCGAAGTGCATCATGTTACTGCATGTGACGTATTTTGTAGCTCGAAGAGAAACCACATTCTAGGTCAGATTCAATTGGGTCACACCGCACAGGTTGTGCATTTGTAGCATTGGCCAGACGGTCTGCAGCACACTATCAGTGGGTCACGCATTGTGGTTTGAGTTGGGTAGGGCAGTGTTTGGCATGCCGTACAGCTCGTAACTAAATGTGATGGGCTGCGTGACTGTCGGAAGGACTGTTAGAGATAGTGTGGCATACAGATGTAAGGGACTTAAGCATTTCTAAGTAAACAACTCAAGATATTCCTGTCAAAAGGCAAGCTGATGATATTCCTCATTAGTACGTATGCATACGTTTACCAACCCATGTCTGTAATTTGGCTGTTATTTACATTTAACACTGTTTTACTCTATGACATACTTCAAAAAGACAGGCGGCTGGTCATTCCCTTACAAACCTCTTAGTATTAGTCATTTCTCTCAAACAGATTTGATCTGGAGCCAGCAAGGAGGAGGATGTTCTTTTGATTTAAAAGTTCACCATTATGGTGTTGAACTCAGATGTAGCTGAAGAGATCTTAAGTGTTTGGTCAGTGCGCAGTGTTTTTGATGGGGAGGAACACTTGGCTGGTGGGTTTTTGAAGATAAAGTCTTATAGCACGACTGTTTTCAACATTAATTATTATAAGAAATGTTTCTTGAGCAACAGATCAGCATATAGTGATTTCTGAAGGCTGAAGACTTACGTATTTAGGTACCCTATTGGAATTGCTCAGATTCTTCTTCTTATTCTCCTTCTCCAAAATGAATCGCATTTTTAAAGGATTTAACATGCTCGAAAACTCATGAAGCTTTGCACATGTGCCAAAAGTAGTGAAAATGTACATCTGACATGGGTTTCAGAAGTGAGTGTGGCAAAATGGCTCGATAGCGCCGCCTATAAAATTTCAACGAAGTGCCCCTCGAGCTATGTTTCACATACATGTATGAAATTCGGTAGACACATGTAACACACCAATACCTACAAAAAAAGTCCCTCGGTATGAAGTCCGAAACCCAACAGAAATGTGTTATTTTGAATTTTCTCTGCAAGTTTTGTGCCATTTTCGCCATTTTCAGGCGTATTTAAACAAAATCCTCCTAGAGATTTAAACAGATGAACACCAAATTTGGTCAATGTAATCAAAAGCCCTTTGTGATGTTAAATTGCGAAGATCATGAGTTTTCGTTGAAGGGTGTGTCCGTGGCATCCTGACAATCTTTGATATTTCAAAGTGAAAATGGAAGTTGTTATAATTCAAGCTACTGTTGTAAAAAGTACCGACTTCGATACTTTCAGTACTGAAAAACATCCATTTCCCACTCACATTTGAGCGCTGTTGAGCCAATTTTTAAACATTGCTGACTGGCCATAGAGGAGTGTGAAGCACTGATCATTGTAGCTAATCACAGTCATATCTATTGAGGGTGTGAACACTATGGCCAATCAGAGATGTTTAAAAATCAGCTCAACAGCGCTTGAATGTGAGCGGGAGATGGAAATTTAAAAAATTTCAGTACCGAAGAGTACTGAAGTGGGTACATTTTGACAACACTAATTCAGGCATACAATGTCCAATCTGCATTCACATATTCACAATTCACATGTTTGATAAGAGTCCTGACCTGAACACATGTCCATGACCATATTCAGTTATAACCATAGCACCAACTGCTGGCAACAGGAAGTGGCGTTTTACGCTCTAACAAACTCCTCATAGAGGTTTAATGACAGCAACATTATATTTGGTCAGTCTACTCTAAAAGCATTTGCAATGTTAAATTGCGAAGATCTTGAGTTTTTGTTAAAGGGCGTGTCCGTGGCGGCCTGACAAAGTTCAATGTTTTGCCATAGGAATAGAAGGTGTTTTAGCTCAGCCGTGCGATGGCTGATCCTAAACTTCACACGTTAAATAAGAGTCCTGGTCTGAACATATCTAAAGGCCAATATTCTGTTATAATAATGGCGCCACCTGCTGGCAACAGGAAATGACTTGTTTTACACTTAAACATGCAATGTCCAATCTGCCCCAGACTTCACATATTTGATAAGAATCCTGGCCTGAAGACATCTACATGCCAATATTCTGTTATAATCATAACGCCACCTGCTGGCAACAGGAAATTAGTTGTTTTACACTTAAAAATGCAATGTTCAATCTGCACCAAACTTCACATGTTTGGTAAGAGTCCTGGCCTGAAGACATCTAAAGGCCAATATTCAGTTATAATCATAACGCCACCACCTGGTAGCAGGAAGTTTGGCACATATAAACAACTTTGACATATTCCTTTTGTATTTACCACTTTAAATGCATATTGCCCACCATTCGCTGTTTTCCTAAAGCCACCGAGTGGTGGTGAGCCCAGCCCTTTAAACGCTGCTTGCAGCTTTCATTTCTTTTAAAACTGTTTTATAATTATTATTTGCTGCCTATCTTGACCAGGATAAAAGAGATTATTAATCTTCTTTAAAGGGATATTAACCCAAAAATGATTTACTCACCCTCAAGCCATCCTAGGTGTATATGACTTTATTCTCTTACTTTATTCATGCCCTGGCTCTTCTAAGCTTTATAATGGCAGTGGGTGTTGAAATTTTGAAGACAAATAAAGTGCAGTCATTTATAATGTTTTAAATATGTTTTTCTTCAGACAAACACATTGATTCACTTCAGAAGGCCTTTATTAACCACCCGGAGCCGTGTGGAGCACTTTTTATGATGGATGGATGCACTTTTTTGGACTTCAAATTCTCAACACCCATTCACTGTCATTATAAAACTTGGAAGAGCCAGGACATATTTAAATATAAATATAAACTCTGCTTGTATTCGCCTGAAAGAAGAAAGTCGTATACACCTAGGATGGCTTGATGATGAGTAAATCACAGGGTAAGTTTAAGTTTTGGGTGAACTATCCCTTTAATTTTTTTTTTATTCAGATTTTTATAAGTCAGCAATACAGTGAATATCCAACAAAAATCAGTGGTCATTTCTGTTTTTTTTTAGTTTTTTTTTTACTGCCACCGGGGTTTCGTCCAATGTTTGCATCTTGACCCAAACTGATTCCCGAGCCAGTGAGTCTATGGAGTGTGTAACGGCCATCATTGTGGCCTTTTCTGATGATCTAATTAAGACTGGCTTCCCAGTCAGAGCCAGCACAGCCATTACAGGCTCCTGCAGCCCGACGGCACTTCAATCTGTTTCTCACACATGGCGTAATGAACACTGGGGCATTCAAACTCACCAGAGCCCTGCGCAGATGGGGTTTGTTTACACGTTATCGTGGGGTTCTCTTTTCTTTTTGACTTTCTGTGGTGTGAAAATGAGCTTTGATGTGGTTTGAACTCAACAGTCTGTCTGCGTTCAACTTTCTTCTCCTCGTAGTTTTGTGTCGTTCTAATAGACTACATGTGAAGCCGATTAGCTCTGCCAAGTTGGAACGAAGCGGGGATAAATATTTAGAAACCACCGACAGATGAAAATTCTCTTTGCCGTTGGAGTGTTTAGACTTTTTACACAAAAACATCTCAAACGATTGAGTCAGTCAGCGATCCAGAGCCTTCGTGAGTTTCTCGCGCTAGCTGAATGCGTTCGGCTCTTGAGGTATTGTCTCGTCATGCCTCCGCTGACTGATTTCAGCTTGTTAATTGATCGCTTCACAGCCATTGAATCACAGCCCCCACACCTGATAATTAACAAGATAATTACTCCAGTCAAGAAGTGACATATTTAACAAGCGATTTCACCTTACAACACCAATGCCCTCCCTTGGGAGGTGCCGTCACTGGTGTGTTTTGTCAATTGAATACAAAACAGGGAGACAAAATGGATGCCATTGTCATTTGCCATCCTTTAGTCTATCTTATTCACTTCCCGCATAGACCTTGAGTGGGCTTTCCTGATCATATTATTCCATGCTCCTGAAGAGCCCCGCGCCCAAAGGGGTTTGCAGGGATTAAATGTGCTTTTCTGTTGAAGAGTGCAGTGCCGATTGTGGGTACGCTTCGCTCTGATCTGTCCTTCAATTTGCCGGCAGTGAGATGGAGAGCAGAAATGAGTCTTGGTTTATCTCCCAGAGCAGGGAGCAATTCCTCCCGGCCACACGACGACCCTTCATTCCCTGCTGCTCACACACAAAAAATAGGATACAGGTGCTGACTAGCATTCATTTGTGATCATTTCCATGCACATCATAACTTACCGCCCTGCCAACAATAAAAATAGGTGTTTTGGAGGTTCAGATAGCCTGAAGTGTGATTGATATATCTGCGGCGCAAGATAATATACAAGTATTAGGAAAAATGATGCGGTTCAATCATTTTTGTGGTTAAACCTTAATTACATGAAGCTATGAGAATACTTTTTGTGCACAAAGAAAAAAAAAAGGACTTCATTTTGTATATTTCTTCTCTTCTGTGTCAGTCTTCACCATGTGTTCATGAGTGTGGCATTCCAGAGCTCTAGACGGTGACCATTTTTTCTGCTGGTGCACTGGTGGGACCACCGCATTGTTCAGCTCGTAAGCACTTCCGTTTCTTGCATATGAGACATCAAAAGTAAAACAAAACAAAAGCGTAACAAAAGCACACTACTTGTTTGAGCTGCGCAACAGAGATATTTATCAGCTTAGACCGCAACCCAAACAAACTTGGCTCAGAACAACTTTACTTGGGAACCAAAGTTGATTTTGTGGCACTTACTGCAGAGCACTGCGAGCTCCAGTGGGAAGCGTTTGAATTCGCCACAGAATAAATAAGGTTGCTGCACGATCTAGTGAAAATCATTCAAATTTTGCCCAGAATTCTGTTATTAAAGAGACCAAAAAAAATAGAAAATTTACAGATAATGTACCCACTTGTCATCCAAGATGTTCATGTCTTTCTTTCTTCAGTTGTAAAGAAATTGTTTTTTGAGGGAAACTTTTCAGGATTTTTCTCCATATAGTGGACTGATATGGTGCCCTGATTTTGAACTTCCAAAATGCAGTTTAAATGTGACTTCAAACGATCCTGAATGTGGTTGTAAATGATCCCAGCTGAGAAAGAAGGGTCTTATCTAGCAAAACGATCAGTTATTTTCATAAAAATAATACAATTTATATACTTTTTAATGGCAAACGCTCATCTTGTCTTATTCTGCCTGAACTGTTTTTTTTCCGGTTCATGACAGTTAGGGTATGTTGAAAAATTCTCATCTCATGTTCTCCCTCAACTTAAAAATCATCTTATATCACTGTTATACCTTTTTTGTTAAGGATGTTTGATCTTCTTTGCATGTTTACTTTTCATAGACTGGGTCGGTACTTCTGCAGCGATGTAGGATGATTTTGAAATGATTTTTGAAGTTGAGGGAGAAAATATGATTGGAGTTTTTCAACGTACCCTAACTGTCTTGAGCCGGAATACACAGAGTTCAGGGAGAGCAAGACAAGATGAGCATTTGAGATTAAAAAGTATTTAAATTGTATTTTTTTTTGTTATGAAAATAACCGATCGTTTCACTAGATAAGACCATTTTTCCTCGGCTGGGATCATTTACAACCACATTTGGGATCGTTTGAAGCTGCAATTAAATTACATTTTGGAAGTTCAAAATCGGGGCACCATATCAGTATATGGAGAAAAATGCTGAAATGTTGAACTCAAAAAAACATTTCTTTACGGTCAATTAATGACAGAATTTTCATTTTTTGGTGAACTAACCTTTTAAACCTACCAAGACTTAGTACTGTCAGTCTTATTGTTTCCACTGAGTTTTACTTTCTGCCTCGGCTAGTTTGAATGACTTGCAGAAAAATAGCTTGCGTGGACTGAGACCGTATAACAGTGATGGAAAGTCGTGACCTTGGGACTTCAGTTGTGTTTATCAAACGGATTTATAGATGTGTTCGAAAATAATGGCACAAAGAAAATCAGCAGTTTGCACCTCAGGCAAGCTCAAGCCCAGAAGCCTCTCCGCAACATTGCTCTTGCGTGAGGGATACACCGGTGACCTCTGACCTCGCTCTTCATTCCCATGCAGATATCTGTAGGGCATACTGATTAATCGGCTACGACTCCAACTGCAAAAATACTGTTGAGGGGATAAACACTCTTTTCTCCTGGAGCAGACAGATCTGGCTTTGGCCCAAGCTCACACAGCTCTTCAGCTGCATAAAATCAGCACAGCTGTGATAGCTTTGGCTGCGGATGACCTATCGTGCACGATGGGGCTCCTCCAGGGCCTGGGTCGTGGGAGCAGAATGAGGCTGCTGTTCAAACCATAATTTACAGTCAGCTTAAATCATATGCATATTCTCTCCAGAATTATATGTATTGCATATTCAGTTTATTTGAAGGTGAAATGTGTAATTTTTTAGTGCCACTAAACAGCAATGCAAAAATAATGACTCATTTCCTCCAAAGGGAATTATGAGGCCAGAGACTCATCAAACTCTGTTCAGGATGGATTGAGCTATTTCAGAACCGTTTTACTTTCATTCTTCGCAGGCCTCGGGAGTATCTGTCTATCTGTCACGAGAGAACGGCATCTTTATTATCTGTCTCTGGCAGAGACCTTTAGTTGGAAATGCCACTCAGGCATGAGGAGATCTGAGGTGTTTAACTCTGATGTTGAGAGAGCTTTGCTCTAAAGCTGATAGTCTCTGTGCAGGCTGATGAGACGCAAAACACTGAGGATTTGTTAGGCTTTGCAGCTAAGGACTATGAATACGCAGGTATAAAGTATATTCTCAATCCTTTCCGTCTTATATGTAATCCCTTAGAAGAGCAAACATTGTTATTAGTGGTGCTTGCTGAAGAAGTCAGTGTGTAGGGATATAAAGCCATAAACATTATACCTGAAATTAGCAGAGATCATGTGGCTTATTGAGGAGAGGTGTTACATTCATTTTTACAGTAAAGAGACTTAAGCTTTTGGATGAAAAAGATAGTAGAAAAATCCCATAGACTTCTTTTCCAGTAAATGTGTCTAAAAATCCAACAATACGAATGTTAGATTAACTAGATGAATGTACAGTTAAAGTCAAAAGTTTACATGCACCTTAATTATTTTACCAAAATAAGAAGGATCATACAAAATGCATGTTGTTTATTATTTAGTACTGACCTGAATTTCACATAAAAGACATTTACATATAGTCCATAAGAGAAAATAATAGTTGAATTTATAAAAATGACCCTGTTCAAAAGTTTACATACACTTGATTCTTAATACGGTGTTGTTACCTGAATGATCCACAGCTGTGTTTTTTGTTTAGTGATAGTTGTTCATGAGTCCATTGTTTGTTCTAAACAGTTAAACTGTCTGCTGTTCCTCAGAAAAATCCTTCAGGTCCCACAAATTCTTTGGCTTTCAGGATTTTTGTGCATTTTAACCCTTTCCAACAATGACTGTATGATTTTGAGACAACTCATATGCAACTATTACAGAAGGAAAAACAATGCATTAAGAGCCAGACTTCAAACTTTTGAACAAAATGAAGATGTGTACATTTATTCTTATTTTGCTTCAATATCTTTTTTTTTTTTAATTTAGTACTGCCCTTCAGAAGCTACAGAAGATACTTACATGTTTCCCAGAAGACAAAATAAGTTAAATTCACCCCGGCTCTTCTGAAACATCAGTGAGCTTTTGAGCTTTCTGTAATCGTTGCATATGAGTCTCTCAGTTCTCCTCAGTGTGAAAAGATGGATCTCAAAATCATACAGTCATTGTAGGAAAGGGTTCAAATACACAAAAATGCTAAAAAACCAAAGAATTTGTGGGACCTGAAGGATTTTTTCTGAAGAACAGCAGGCAGTTTAACTGTTCAGGACAAACAAGGGACTCCTGAATAACTATCACTAAACCAAAAAAACAACAAAAAAAAAACACAGCTGTGGATCATTTAGGTAACAACACAGTGTTAAGAATCAAGTGTATGTAAACTTCTGAATGGAGTTATTATTATA
This sequence comes from Labeo catla, assembly GCA_012976165.1. NCBI lineage: Eukaryota > Metazoa > Chordata > Actinopteri > Cypriniformes > Cyprinidae > Labeo > Labeo catla. The sequence continues at coordinate 358,420 of VONZ01000560.1, read as the reverse complement.
AATTCAACTATTATTTTCTCTTGTGGACTATATGTAAATGCCTTTTTATGTGGAATATCTTATTCAGGTCAGTTCTACATAAAAAAAAAATAACATGCATTTTGTATAATCCTTCTTGTTTTGGTAAAATAATTAACATTTTGCAGATTCTGTAGGTGTATGAAAACTTTTGACTTTAATTGTATTTTATTTTACTTCACTGGAATATATATTTTTTTTAATTTTAGGATTTTTTTTACATTGTTGCACTCACATTTTGTTTAATTAAAATTAACATTAAAATTCCCCACCCTGAGGAAAGTAAAATCAGCAATCAGGCGATACAGAAGCGTATTTATCAAGAATGCAGATGCTTTGAACCTGTTAAAGCTCTGCTAAAATGTCATGCTGTGTGGCATTAATGAATAAATCTCCCCTATCCACCAGCTGACAATTTTCATCCCATGTTTTGTGTTTTCCGTGGCACGTAATCTGCAAAGAGAAATATCATCTTGCTGACTAAATATGCTGTAGTTGCTTGTGAAGGTTAGCAGAGCGCTCTTGTACCTGCTTTTCTAGTTTATCATAATTTTACCAGGCTCTCCGTTTTGCCTTGGGATCCTTGAGAAGTCTGTGAGGATGAACTTGTTCTTTGTCTTAAATTCATCTTGGGAAACAGAAGGGATGGAAGGGTTTATGGTTTTACTGAAACTCATTTCAGCATAATTTAAACCATTCGGTGTGTTCTGCCAGCCTTGGAAATGTTTCAGATGATCAGTGCCAGGTTTGACTTTGCTTTGGCTCTTGGAAATCAGACAATACAACTGCTTTAAATCAAATCTGGGTACAGCCATCGGGCTTAAGCGAGAAATGGGTTGATGGAGAAATAGACAGCCTTCTATTCTGTTATTAAGGTGCTATCGGTAAATCTGCGTTTGGTGCCGAGACTCATTTTAATATTCATAGTTCTGCAGCAGAGCCCTGATGGCCTCAGCGTGAAATAAAGTAAGATGTCTGGCTATGTGGGAATATCTGGCAAAGTGACGTACTGTGAAACTGAGTTCACAGCGTGGAAAATGTCCAATCAGTGGCATAATGACCTATCAAAATCATAATTGCAGCAATACAAAGCTCTTGACCTTAAACCCAGACATTTATCAGCTTTTACAGCAGGGGAGGAGTTAAGCGTGGATCCGTGCTGCCTCTAATTGAGCCTTTGATAAGCCTGTCTTAAAATGTTACTGACCAGTCCTTCCTTGGCAACTGTTGCCTTACTATCAGACCGTTCTTTACTCTTTTTCTAATGTAAGAAATATTAAGAACAGTTTTGCCAAACTGTAACATTAGCCTTCCCTAAGCCCCGCCTTTAAAATGTCACTGACCAGTCCTTCCTTAAAGGGATAGTTCACCCAAAAATGAAAGTTACTCCATGATTTTCTCACTCTCAAGCCATCCTAGATGTATATGACTTTCTTCTTTCAGATAAATACAATCGGAGTTATATAGAAAATGTCCTGGCTCTTCCAAACTTTATAATGGCAGTAAATGGGTGTTGAGATTAGTGGTTGGCCGATATGTGTTTTTTAGTGCCGATGCTGATACTGTTTATTACAGATAAAGCAGACCGTTAACTCATATATGTCTGGTGTAAAAATGAAAATTAATGTCACAATTAAGAATAACAAAAAAAAATTAAATGCTTTTAAAGTTTTGAAAATCACCGAAACTGATAACCATAAAAATGCTTAATATCAGTGCCAATAATTGGCGAGGCCGATAATCGGTCAACCCCTAATAATGAACCCCCTTTTTTAAAATATAATGTTGGCTATATATTTTCGTACATAAATATAATATAAAGAATATTATAAATGTAATGTTTTTTTAGATGCTTTTATACTTTCCAAGAAAATATTAAAATAGCATGTCTATATATTATTGTTTTTTTAATTATATTCATTTTTTATTATTTTTAGAAGCTTTTATGACTTTCTTTTTTCAGAGGAATACAATCAGAGTTATATTAGTCAAAGTCCTGGCTCTTCCAAGCTTTATAATGACAGTGAATGGGTGTTGAGATTAGGGGCCGACCGATATGCGTTTTTCAGGGCCGATGCCGACACCGATTATTACAGATCAAGTAGGCTGATAACTGATATTTTGAACCGATATATATATATGTCTGGTCTAAAAATGAAAATGAATGTTAAAATGAAGAATAACAAGGGCTCTGACAAAAAAAAATTCTTTACATGCTTTTAAATTGTTATTGGCAAATCAGTTTTGAAAAAGACGATACCTATAAGAATGCTTAATATCAGTGCCGATAATCGGCCAGGCCAATAGTCGGTCGACCCCTAGTTGAGATTTTGAAGTCCAATAAAGTGCACCCATCCCTAATAAAAAGTGCTCCACATGGTTTTGGGGGATTAGTAAAGGCCTTCTGAAATGAATAAAGGCTTTTGTGTAAGAAAAATATCCATATTTAAAACTTTATAAACCCTAATCTCTAATTTGCGCTAACTGTCGTATGTGTTTTCATGAGAGAGTGGCATTCCAGCGGATGATGTAGGACGTAGGCAGTGGAGAGAGCAAAACACCGGTCATGGATTAGAAGTGTAAAACAAGGATTTGTAAAGAAAAATGTCAGAGGATTTCAGTATAAGCCAAGAGGAGACTGGTTTTCCTTTGCTTAAAACAAAACTTGGTTCTCACAAGACTAGCATATTCTCACAGTTAGCGGAAGTTAGAGATTACGGTTTATAAAGTTTTAAATATGGATATTTTTCTTACACAACTGCAACAATTTACTTCAGAAGGCCTTTATTAATCCCCTGGAACCATGTGGAGTACCCTTCATGATGGATGTATGCACTTTATTGGACTTCAAAATCTCAACACCCATTCACTGCCATTATAAAGCTTGAAAGAGCCAGCTTATTTTTTTAAATGTAACTCTGATTGTATTCGTCTGAAAGAATAAAGTCATATACACCTAGGATGGCTTGAGGATGAGTAAATCATGGTTAAATTTTTATAGTTCGGTGAACTGTCCCTTTAAATATTACCAAAGGGGCGGAGCTTAACAAAGGGTCAGTTGTGCACTTCTGGAATTTTATTACATATTATGTCATATCCTGTCATGTAAATGAATCAGATCAGCCTTGGCATTGATTCGCTCCCCTGTTAGCCATTCTGGAGGTCTGGACCTTTCTGAAAGACTCCAGATGGACCTGGCAAACGGCGTGTCAACACTTTGGCCTTCAACCTCTCGTTGCCTTCACACCAGAGCACCAGCCAGTGAGACAATTAGTGACCTGGACAGAACAGACACAACAGAGTCAACTGTTTCTGTCTGCCCAGCTGCTCAACAGACAACAGCGGCTGTATTTAGAGTTTCCCCACCCTGGCCAATTCCACACCAGCCTCTCTGGTTTTAATTAGTGATGACGGGCAGTAAATGGTGTGTTGTTATGGCCATTAAACTTTTCACCCACTGTTAGCATCATTGGCTACGCCGCCCATGAGCCACCACTGCTTCTGTCTCCACAGTTACAGAGGAACAGGGCTCTTCCTCCCAGACTGGACAGATTCTCTGGAACTTCTGCCAACAGCTCATCGCAGTCCAGCAGTGCCAGGACTGTACATGAGCTCTGAGCAGGAACTGAGTGACTGTAGACATGGAGTCCAAAGTCCCTTTAAGGCAAGTCAGTGGCATTTTTGATGATATCTGAGAGCTTTCTGGCCCTGCATAGACGGCAATGCAACTGACACTTTCAAGGCCCAGAAAGGTAGTAAAGACATTGCGTCGTGGTACTGTCGTGAACGTTGATGTTGAAGACTGATGCGGAAGAGAATAAATTCGTTTAATAAAGTTGTTATTTTTGTTTTCTTTGCGCACAAAATTCAATTAAAATTAAGGTTGAACCACTGATGTCACATGGACTATTTTAATGATTTCCTTACTACCTTTCTGCGCCTTGAACGTGGTAAATTCATTGCTGTCTATGCATGGTCATCTCTCGGATTTCATCAAAAATATCTTAATTTGGGTTCTGAAGATGAACGAATATATTACAGATTTGGAACAATATAAGGGTGAGAAATTTATCATTTTTGGGTGAACTATAAGTTTGAATGAACTGATAAAAGCATCATTAAAATGCATGATTTTGATTTTTATAGTTGATTTATATAATTTTCCCCACCTGTGACGTTTCAGAGGCCGATAGCTTTTACATTTTTAATCATTTTCACTGACTAATTGTGTCAGAAAATAATTATTAAATGCATTTATATGTAGGGGTGTGCGATAATGACAAAAGTTGATATCTTGATTTTGTTGATAACGATAATTATGATATTTTGCCGAGCATGTTATTTTGCTGGTATTTGAACAAGTTTAGGACAGCTGACTCCCAAAGCTTTTTAGGACAGCTGACTCCCAAAGCTTCATATTCCTTGCAGTAATTTGTTTGCAGGAGTAACAGAAATGAACTTTTTCAATAAGTTTAAATTGATTTGTAGCTTTTATGGGTATTTATACCTTTATAAGGCCATTTTATTTTAACCTAATTAAATGTATGCTATATCTTTTATGGACATTTCTTAAATGTAATCAATAAATAAGAAAAAATAAGACAATATAGGACTGTTACCAATCAAATAAAATCTGTATCAACTAAATTTGCATCTGCAATGCAAAGGCACAGAATCTGCATCTGAAGAGGCATTTAGGCTGTTTAATAGTGATATTTCAAATGATTTTGGGGAAAAAATGCAGACAATAAACCTAAAATCGGCAGTAGGTTGTGGCAAATCACTGCATAAGTGAGTCATTGAGTCATTCATTCAATCGATTCGTTCAAACGGCTGACTGATTCAGTAACAAAACACCGAAACACAGTTCTGCTTTTCGACGATTAGAGCAAACACAAGTACTGTTGTGTCTAAAACATAAGTCAATTAATAATTTCTGTTTTATAAAATCAATATCACATTTGCAATTGTACAGATAGTTGGAGACAAAACTGTAGCTCTTTGTGTAATATTAACTATATCAGATGACATAAATATAAAAGACATATAAGAGTCATACGGGGGCATATTTGCCAACTTATCTTGGATTTTGAGGGAATTCTGAATGTATTTTAAATCATGCAGTGAAAGTGTGAACTCTAAATGTGCAAGTAGTCTAACCTACATCTCATAATGTATACGGTTATGTCTTTGTTTGTTTTTTGTGATATACTCGATAATGTCAAATCGCATATTGTTTAAACCAGGGGTTTTTAAACTAGGGTATGGGCCACAAGGAAGGGCTAAGGGGTCCTTGGAAATGTTTGGAGGAAAAGCTTTAATAAATAATTACATAAATAAATAAATGTAGAAATCATATTATTATTGTAATTATAATTATATGATATAATTATAGAATTATAATAATTATAAAATAATTCATATTTATTTTATTCAATAAGAATAAAATAAATAATTCAAAACTTGCTTAAAATAAATACAAATTATATTAAAATGAATTATAAAATTTAGAGTAAAAAGCTAAATAAATAAATACTGTACTCTAAAAGACTTTTATATAATTGTTTTAGAAAAAATGAATAATAATGTAATTGAATAGAAACTAAATATTTTCTAATTAATATTTTAGACTTGCTTATAACTTAGAATATTTCACAGTGTAAATTAAGTATTTATACAAGAAACTATATAAATGTCTTTTACATTTCAGAATGGGGGTCCCTTGCACAATGATGATCATATTTAGGGGTCCGTGGCATCTAAAAGATTGAAAACCCCTGGTTTAAACAACAATACAACAACAAAAAAAAATTTAATACATTTATTTTAATACATTTTCAGTAATTTACTACTGCATTTATTTCAGCATCATTACTTCAGTATTCAGTGTCACATAATTTTTCAGATACGATGATTTGCTGCTCACATTTTATCCTGGATTTTTTAATGAATAGAAAGTTCAAGCGAACAGCATTTACTTAATATAGAAATCTTTTGTAACATTACAGATGTCTTTTATCAGTATCACTCAGTCTAATCCATCTTTTCTGAATAAAAAAGTATTAGATTCTTTAAAAAAAAAATCCTACTGACCTTAAACTTTTAAATGTCAGCTCTTACTTTCGCATTCACTGCATGGAAACATACTTTTCTTGCGATTTCTCTACTTCTTGTTGTAATCATCCGATGCCCTGGTTTACTCTCAGATGTGGAAAAATCATTAAAGCTGTATTTTATCTCCGTTAGTGCTTCAAATCTTCAACCTCAGATTACCTGCGGTCATTAATCCTGAATGAAAGCAAAGAAGATGAATTTTAATGAATTACATTGAGTACTTGGTTTAGCATGTAGACAGAAGCGTTTACTGTGATAACCATCAGCAAAGCTGGTTTTTGCTTGGTTTGTGGGGGCTGGGTGAGAGCGACCAGGGCGTACAGCAAGGTTATGGATCCATAGTCGTATGGAACCCTGTTTTGTTCTCTTCCACGTCACACGTGGCTATATATAACACAAAGTACAGTCAAACCCGGGTCGTATTTCAGCGCTGTCTTAGTGAACCTGAATAGTTAGTTGTAGCATGCGGAATGTGCAATTAATCAAATCACTTAATCAAATAATCAAAATTCCCTGACGAAGTGTGTACGTGCGCTTGCAAACGTGAGCGATCGAGTACTGTTGTGTATCAGTGACCTTGATGTCGTCACCAGAGAGTGAAATGTGAGGGGGGGTTCGGGATAAATGGGATTGTTAGGGCTGAGTGACAGTTCAGTGTCGGTTGAATCTTCAGCAATTATCAATCTAACGTCTCCACTGAAGTGTTACTGAACAAAATAGGAGTTGAATATTTAATGAATTTCTCTCTCTCCCTCTCTTCCCAACTATCTATCTTTTTCCATCTGCCCTCTGTCTGTTTAGTTTAGGAAGGCAATTAAAGTAAGCATATGACCTGTAACCTGAAGCTTTGACTGACCTTCATACCGCAGTAACATTTGTGAGATATTGTGTCCCGGATTGGCGCTTAGCATTCGCTCGGTAAACAAGCTGCACTTTATTGCAAAGCTGCCAGCGCATTGTGTACGCCTGTGGCAGCGTGGATAAACGCTGCTTCGTGAAGAGACTCGAAGTTGCGAACATGATTTTCATTATGCCACAGATGGTCACTTCAAATCAGCCCAAGTTGCCCCTTTTTGTGGATGCCAGCTCTGAAATCTCTTTCCATCCCACTGTTTTTCACCACAGCTGTTGCAGATTTCATCACTCGCTTCAATTTAATAAAGCACAAGGCAAATCATTTTGAAAGTACCTTATTCATACACCATGACATGCTAATACTAGTATTTCTGGGTGTGAGAGGGAAACTGACAGGGTGAACTTGTCCATAATACCTGGAGAATGTGATCTGTTAGCGTTCCCATTAATTAGGGTTTGTATCGATACACATTTATAGATTCAATTTGATTTTGATTCACAAGCCGTTTGATTTGATTTATTAATTTGATTCTGATTCACTTGGGTACATTTCCATTTTACATTTGATTCTGATTTGCAAGTTCTTGATTGACTTCAGTACGATTTGATTTATTAATTTGATTTTGATTTGATATTAGTTTGATTGTGATTCGTTTGAGTACATTTACAGAATGAATTTGATTCTAATTCAAAAGCCATTGTTTTGATTCAATATAATTTAATTAGGTTTGGTTTGATTTTGACTTGATTTGATTCAATATTTGTGTGATTCTGATTCATTTGGATACATTTGCAGATTGGATTTGATTCTAATTCAAAAGGCGTTTTGATTCAGTATAATTTAATTTGGTTTGGTTTGATTTTAACTTGATTTGATTCGGTATTAGTTTGATTCTGATTCATTTGAGTACATTTACATATCGGATTTGATTCTGATTCAGAACCTGTTGTTTTGATTCAATATGATTTGATTTCATTTTTGACTTGTTTTGATTCAATATTTGCTTAATTCTGATTCATTTGGATACATTTCCAGATTAAATTTGATTCTGATTTGCAAACCCTTGATTGAATTTAATGCAGTTTGATTTGGTTTTCATGATTTGATTTTAATTTGACTTGGATTTGATTCTGATTCAGAAGCCAATTTTTAAATTCAATATTCAATTTGATTTTTGGCTTGATTTGGTTTGATACTTGATATTTTGCAAGCCCTTTATTTGAATATTTTGATCAATTTGAATTTGCTATTTGTTTTGGTTTTAATTATTTGATTTTGATTTGACTTGATTTTATATTAGTTTGATACTGATTCATGTGAGTACATTTACAGATTGGATTTGATTCTGATTCACAAGCCATTGTTTTGATTCAGTACAGTTTGATTGGATTTGATTTTTGGCTTGATTTGATAATTGTTTGATTCTCATTCATTTGGGTTCATTCAGATTCAATTTGATTCTAATTTGCAAGCCCTGGATTTAATTAATTGTTTTGATCAATTTGATTCTGATTTGCAAAATTTGATTAAATTCAGTGCATTTTGATTTGGTTTTGAAGATTTTATTTTGATTTGACTTGATTTGATGCTGATTAATTTGAGTACATTTACAGATTTCATTTGATTCATTTTATTTGATTCTGATTCAGAAGCCATTGTTTTGATTCAGTATGATTTTATTTGATTTGGTTCGGTTTACTTTTTGACTTGATTTGATTCAATATTTGTTTGATTCTGATTCATGTGGATACATTTCCTGATTCAGTTTGATTCTAATTTGAATCAAAAGCCCCTGAAGTTTTGATACATTTAGTTTTGTTAAATTTTGTTTGGATTCTGATTCAAAATTTTCTTATACAGTAAAGAAATTCTCTTATCTAATGCTGTAAATTATACGGGAAAGCTTGAACATTACAAAAAATAAATGCTATTATAGTTCAATTTAAAATTAATTAAAATTAAAATTAATATTTAATATTACACAACCAAAACTTTAAAGTAAACTTCAGATTTTATTCCTTATGCAAATTATGAGGTTGTTATGAGAATTATTATAAACTCATAAATTCTTTAGTTGTAAACTCCCACGTGAGAGTATAGAAAATGTCTCAATGGGTCTACCTAACAAATATAGGTTTCTAGCTCTGTGTTTGTGAGGTTTTTTTTAATTTAAAGAATGATTCAGTAAGAAGGACCGACTCAAATTAGTAATTTATTTTTTAATTAGACTACGGATATTTACCCAGCCCTAGTGTTCGTGACTGCTGCATGCAGCTTTTGTAAGTATGTGATTTGCAATCTAATATCTTTGCTCATGGAAAACAGAACTTTAATGATTTTTTTTAAGCTGTAATACTTTATTTGATACTGATGTGTCAGTTTTAAGATGAATTGGCATGTAAGGGTGCTGAATGGCACTGGACTTTCCCTCTCTGATCCTCTCAGACACTCACGCATATACAAACTACATAATCTCTTCAGCTCCCTTCCCATGTGGATGTTGTCTGGATTAATCGAGGCAAAACCCATGTCAGCAAATTAACAATTAAATATATTTCACTGGTTCTTATCTCTACTTATCTCATTTTATAACAAATTCTTCTCTGTTGATCATTTACGGATGTACTTATAATTCTTTGTGCACATTTGCAGGTTTAGTATTTAGGGAATCGTTCTTATCCAACATTTTTTTTTTTATTGTTTATAGTCTGTAAGTCTGTAAACTGTTTAACGTGCAAAGCTGAAATCCCACTACCTTTTCCAAACCAATGAACAGATTGCCGTCCAAAAGCATTCCAGTCTCTTTATCGCCTACTTTATATATTCACATCACCTACTTAATGCATTAAACTATTTTAGTGCTTCATAAGAAAAGACACAGGACACAGTGTTTTACAAACAGAGTGAAAATGATGTCAGACAGATGGAGTGAATCTGATAAACTAAATTCTTTAATGATTGCAACACCCATTGAGTGTGTGTGTGTATAGTTTCTGCATGTGACTGGAGAGGATTAGGGCAGCCCTGTGATGTGCTGTATTACGACGCTTTGAGTTAATGCACCGTAAGCCAGACATTTATCTCTGGAGGTCTGAGCCTGACTATGACTGCAAGTTGTCCTTGTGCAGTTTAGAGTTACAAAGCAATCCATTACAGACCTGACCACAAAAATGACTATTAATTATCATTACAGTAATTGATGGTGTTTGCTAAGGCTTACTTTGGCTAAGTGATTCAAACAAACCCCTGAACTTAATTATCAGGAGAATAGTTCACCAAAAATGAGTCTAAACAACCCTTTGAATTTCATTATATGGACAAAAAATATTTAAAAAAACATGTATTTTCTACTAAGGCTGGGTAAAAAAAAAAAGATTTTAATTTATTCTCATTTTTATGAAACAATATTGATTCTTAAATCAGTTAATTAACGGAACATTGTACCGTGCCTCCCAGTCACCTTATAAATCATAATAAGCTTTGTTCTTTGTTACTTTTAATATGAAACAGTCTCAGATATCAAATTATGTCCATTTTATTGCAGTATTTAAACAATAAATGCTTGGCACCGTTTAATGAGTTGACAGATTGCTGTAGCGCCTCAGTTTAAAGGAGAAGTCCACTTCCAAAACAAAGATTCACATATAATGTACTCACCTCCTTGTCACCCAAGATGTTCATGTCTTTCTTTCTTCAGTCGTAAAGAAATTATGTTTTTTGAGGAAAACATTTCAGCATGTTTCTCCATATAATGGACTGATACGGTGCCCCAATTTTGAACTTCCAAAATGTAGTTTAAATGCGGTTTCAAACGATCCCAAATGCGGTTGTAAACGATCCCAGCCGAGAAAGAGGGGTCTTATCTAGCGTAATGATCGGTTATTTTAATAAAAATAATACAATTTATTTACTTTTTAATGCCAAACGCTCGTCTTGTCTTACTCTGCCTGGACTGTTTTTGTTCCTCATGTTCCCATGTTCTCCCTCAACTTCAAAATTGTCCTACATCGCTGTTTTACCTTTTTTGCTACAGGTGTTTGATCTTCTTTGCATGTTCACTTTGCAAAGACTGGGTCGGTACTTCTGCAGCGATGTAGGATGATTTTGAAATTATTTTTGAAGTTGAGGGAGAAAATGTGATTGGAGTTTTTCGACATACCCTAACTGTCTTGAGTCAGAATACACAGAGTTCAGGGAGATAAAGGCAAAGACGAGCATTTGAGATTAAAAAGTATTTAAATTGTATTCTTTTAATGAAAATAACCAATTTTTTCGCTAGATAAGACCCTTCTTTCTCAGCTGGGATCATTTACAACCGCATTTGGAATCGTTTGAAGCCGCATTTAAACTGCATTTTGGAAGTTCAAAATTGGGGCACCATATCTGTCCATTATATGGAGAAACATGCTGAAATGTTTTCCTCAAAAAACATAATTTCTTTACGACTGAAGACAGAAAGACATGAACATCTTGGATGACAAGGGGGTGAGTACATTGTATGTGAATCTTTGTTTTGGAAGTGGACTTCTCCTTTAAGAGAAGCGGCAGCGCAATGCACATTTGCAGAAAATTTGCCATGTACTGTACCTGGTATATATCCAGAATAATCAATATCGAATCAATATCGAATCGAATCGTAAGCTTGTGAATAGAAATCAATTTGAATCATGAACTTTGTTTCAACACCCATCCCTGTTTTCTACATTACCTAATGCAGGGATATGCAACTTTGGTCCTGGAATGCTGATGTCCTGCAGAGTTAAGCTCCAACCCTGAAAAAAAGCTCACGTGCCTATAGCCTATAGCCCTAGTAATTCTAAAGACCTTGATTAGCTTGTTCAGGTGTGTTTGATTACAGTAGGAGCTAAACTCTTCAGGACAGCAGCACACCAGGACCAACGTGTCCTATCCCTGATCTAATGTATTGTTTTTGTCTGGTGGATGATCAAGCCAGCCAAAAAAATTTGCAGTCGTCATGCACCATTATACATGCTCATACTAATATTTCAGGGCAGGAAAATGAAGCTGGCTTATGTGTGTTTTGTGCTTTAGTGTCAGTGTGGTTTTCAGTCCTGTTCTACACTAAACCTTAGGTGACGACATCATTTCCAGAGCCTAGTAATCTCACATGGCACACAACAGACGATGAAAGGTTATCAAAAGGACAGAGTTTTTGGTGCTGGTTTTGGGCTGTCACGATTCTTCGATTCCCCTTGGGTACTTAATTAAAAAAAATCCTTGATTGTATTTTGCCCATGTCAAATAACTGGCAAAATACCGGAAGTGGCGCATTCCCAGGCAAGAATCCATGAAAAGCATTATTAGACCGTTTAACAAGGCTGCATAATATATTTAACCCATTTAAAATCATAATAAAGCACAAGGCTATTGTGAATTCGCAAACACCACGATTCAAATGAATATATGCAATGCAGGTTTCATGTTCTTTAATTATTTACATGCGTGAAGGTTATGTACGTGCGTATCAGAGCGGTTCCTTTCACAGTAAATGCTCCCCCTTATGAAAATTAACCATGATTTTAATTAAGCGTATAGCGTTAGTTTTGGCAGGTCACGTGAGTCAAGCTCTCATCAGTTGACTCTTAGCTGATCACATCTACCTATAGGAATACGACACCTATCACGGCATTCCTATGTAAGCTCTATTCAGTATTATTCAGCAGCTTTTTCGCTTGCTCAGGAACAAAACATCCTCCTCCATCCCCAGCTCCTCCTTTTGCCACAGTCAGGACTTGGCTTCTGATATTCCTCATTGAATCAGACTCCTTTTATCTGAATAATGTCTTACGCTTAAATATCATTAAGTACATTAATGATATCTGCTTTGTTCTGTTCTGTTTACCCTGGGGGATTACTATTTCTGCTCTCCCTGCTCATTCATGACAGGATGCATGGATGGGCAGAGAGTTTTTGCCCAGAGCAAAAGTGTCTGTTATTTTGACGATAGTGGTCCTGACAGAATTACAGTAAAAGTGTAGTAACCATGGTTTTTTGCCGTATTGATTACCATTTGTAAAACCACAGTTTTACTACAAATACAATAGTTAGAATACCAAAACCATGGTTAATTTGTAGGTATCATGGTTTAACTATAGTATCCATGGTTTTGTATTATTGGTTGTGTATTTTATTTATTTGTTATCGTTTACATAACATCATATTGATGTGAGTTTGGGTTTATTATAACTTTCATCTGGCAATGCAACATGCGCCATTTCGTCAAATTTGTAAGGTTAATAATTTATAAACCTGTGCAAACACAGGAGACAGGGTTGCCAGATTATCACAACAAAACCTGCCCAATTGCTACTTAAAACTAGCCCAGGGTTCCCCTGTTAAAAATCGTATTCCTGGGGTAAAAATTAGCATTCAAGGGGCTAAGTATTACATTATTGGGGTTGCTTCAACCCACGGACATGAAAAACAACCCATGGCAACAGTGTTAAAGTAGCCCAATTCCGCAGACTTGGCAACACTGGCAGGAGAATACATCAGTATCTTTCTCAATATGCTAACTGTTCATCAAAGTTTCACAATAAGAGCTCAAACCCTCACTCGAAGTTTATGTTTTGATGTCCACATATTCAATAAATGACAGTGGCTGTAGCATTTCTGTTGTGTTGTTAAATGTTGTTTAATCCATATTAAACAAGGATTTGATCGTACAGTAAAGTGAAAAAAGACTCTCTGCAGTCATTTGTTATAATGTGTAATGTACATTAGCTGTATTGTTTATAATACATGATGTATTTTAACAGTTTTGATCAATAAAACCATAGGATTACTTGCTTTTAAAGCTTTATTTGAACTAGTTATTATTGCCTCATTGCTAAGTCATTTTAATGGCTGTTGTTCGCTTACGTCTATTGAATTAGAATGATCCGATTAATCGTCAGAATAATCGACTGATTACTCGATTACCAAAATAATCGTTTGTGACAGCCCTAGTTGCTTTTTAGGTGTCTTATCAAATTAAATTTGATTAAATGTAAATTAATTTATTATATTAATAGCCTGATTTAATTGTGGCATGATTTAGTCAATCTAAAAGGAGTCTGTTGTTTCTTTTCTTCTGCAGTACCTCATCACTCTCGTTTCTTTGACTTGTTTCTGGCTCTATTGATTAGTTTATTATCTCCTTGACTGCATTTAGTGATGTAAAGGTCAGTCTGACCCTTCTGCTTTTGGTTTATACATTGCAGAAATGTCCAAATCTGTGTCTAAAGATGTTTCTGTGGCCTTACACAGTAGGAAACATTAGTGTAGATGATTAAAATAATGTTTTGTCTTGTAAATATCCTGTTTCACTCTAAAATATGTTGCACACGTTAATTTGTGTTTTCTTTTTTGACCTATTAGTTTACTGAGGAAATGCAATAGACAGCATTAATTTTCAGTTGTCAGAATGATGGAAAGCATTTTGCGTCAATGCTTTTGAAAAAGATAAACAACATGTAAAGTTACATGTGGATGCGATTACATCTAATATGCAGCCTTTGTGATAATACTGCAGTGTTTCTCACATGGCTCAACATGATATTATGAGGCTCTGTTAGTGGATGTGCCAGAAATTTGTTGTTTATTAATCCTAAATGATTAATCTCAGAAGACCCAAGGGGTTTTTTCTGGTTGCTGGTTCACACATCTGTCAGAGTTCAGTTAGTGGTAGCTGTTGGAGCCACAGACATCATTTCAATCCTGTATGTGCACATGAGTAATTTTGCCAGAATCCAATTAGAGAGCCGTTAAAGGGGATTACGGCGCACTTAGTCCTGCTCTCCCTGAACCTGATTAAAGGGTTTATAGAGCTTTTACAGTGTTGTGCTTTACAGACAGGTTTAAACCCGATGAGCTTGAGAAGATCGGCCCAACATTGGTTTTTCTGCTTCATCCGGCACTGTGCTTTAGGCTTAACACACTGAACCTGTTGCTGACGGGTTCAGATCCATCTCTGGTCCTGTGAGCAGAGATTTATCTGGTAAACCTTTGAGATTAGAGAGGTCTGAGCGTGTTTCTGAAACGTAGCCTATTTTTAGACCGTTGAGATTGCATTGTGACATTATTTGGATCATGTTTTCAGAATATTCTTAGAAAAGTAATTTGCATTACTGTACGGCAGAAAATGATCATATATTATTTAAATCGTGACCCTGGACCACTGAACCAGTCGTAAGTAGCACGGGTATATTTGTAGCAATAGCCAACAATACATTGTATGGGTCAAAATTATCGATTTTTCTTTTACGCCAAAACTCGTTAGGATGTTAAATAAAGATCATGTTCCATGAAGATATTTTGTGAAATTCTTACCGTAAATATATAAAAACTTAATTTTTGATTAGTGCTATGCATTACTAAGAACTTCATTTGGACAACTTTAAAGGTGATTTTCTTAAATATTTAGATTTTTTTGCACCCTCAGATTCCAGATTTTCAAATAGTTGTATCTCGGCCAAATATTGTCCTATCCTAACAAACCATACATCAATGGAAAGCTTATTTATTCAGGTAATGTATAAATGTCAGTTTTAAAAAATGGATGCTTATGACTGGTTTTGTGGTCCAGGGTCACATATTGTAAAGTAAGTTTAAGTAAAATTATAAAGTATAATCATGTTTTTTTTTTTGTTTTTTTTTTATGATAAAAATGGATTTGGACAGGATGATTTTCATTAATTAGAGCTATCAAAATAATGAGAATTTTTACAGAACTAAGAATTTGGCAGGTGGAATATGCTTTATTGTTAAAAATGTTGTGTGAAAACTAGAGTTATTTTTTTATAAAAATGGTGTAGTTTTTTTTTTTTTTTGATGAAATCTTTCCTAAATATATGGAAGCCAGTTTCCGCCACTGAATAAAAATAAAATAAATAAAAGGTAATTGCGACTTTATCTCACAGTTTTTTTCTCTCAGAGTTGCTTGATACAAACGTGTAATTCTGACTTACTAAACTCTAAGCTCACAATTCTTTTTTCTTGCAATTACGAGTTTATATTATGCAGTTCTCAGAAAACGTTAGAATTGCCTGTTTATTTCTCACAATTTTGAGAAAAAAGTCAGAATTGCAAGTTTGTATCAAGCGATTCTGAGGAAAAAGTCATAATTGCCTGTTTAAATCTCAAAATTCTGACTTCATTTCTCAGAATTGTGAGTTTATATCTTGCAATTCTGACTTTTTAACTCACTATTGCAAGTTTGTATCAAGCAATTCTGAGAAAAAATGTCATGAAGCAGTTTTGAAAAGTCAGAATTGCCTGTTTATATCTTGCAATTCTGACTTTTTAACTCGCAATTGCAAGTTTAAATCTCACAATTTTGAAAAAGTTAAAATTGCAAGTTTGTATCAAGCAATTCTGAGAAAAAATGTCAGAATCGCAAGTGTGTATGTAGCAATTTTGAGAAAAAAGTCAGAATTGCCTGTTTATATTTCACAATTCTTACCTCATTTCTCAGAATTGTGAGTTTATATCTTGCAATTCTGACTTTATAACTTGCAATTGCGAGCTTGTATCACAATTTTAAAAAAAAAGAGAATTGCAAGTTTGTATCAAGCAGTTCTGAGAAAAAGTCAGATTGCCTGTTTTTATCTTGCAATTCTTACCTCATTTCTCAGAAATGCAAGTTTATATCTTGCAATTCTGATGTTTAACTCGCAAGAGCAAGCTGATATCTCACAATTTTAAGAAAAAAGAAAAAAGTTGCAATTGGTAGTTTGTAGCAAGCAATTCTGGGAAAAAAAGTTGGAATTGGCTGTTTATATCTTGCAATTCTGACTTTATAACCCGCAATTGCAAGTTTACATCTTAGTTTAGAAAAAAAGAGTCAGAATTGCAAGATATAAACTAAGATAAGAAAGTTATAAACTAAAGCAAATCTAAGAAAAAAGTCAGAATTATGAGATTTAAAATTGCAATTGCAAGAAAAAAGTCAAAATTGCGAGTGGAAAATTTAAATTAACTTTTTCTATTTTGTTTTTTATCCGGTGGCGGAAATAGACTTCCATATGAATATGAAGTTATGATTTTTAATACACAAGTTTAAATCTGACTTGTAACATTTCCTAATCCCATTCCTCTTTCTTCCCATCGAAAAAGCCAAAAATAAATAAATAGTGTTATCTGTTGAGATTTGAGAGCAATCTGGTTTAAACGATTTTAAAGCTTATGGTTTGTTTATCTTGTTGAGTTTGATCCGTGGAGGTTGAGGATTCGTCATTGGAGAATATTATGTCATTGTTCTCTATCCAAGTGGTTTCTGGTGCCTTTGGCCCCGGTCGCGCATTCGTCCCTGTGGGGCTCCGGTTGTGAGTCGTAATTAAAGATCTAATGGGAAATCGGGGTGCTGACCTGTCTTCCTTTTTGTAACCACATCCGGATGGAGATTTAGGCACTGATTGTTTAGGACCTGATTACCAGCGTATCCTTGTGGTCCAGTCCCCCACTACGCGGAAGGAAGGCATTTGGGCCCCCTGTGGACGCCACATATGTTTCAGGCTACATGTGCCAGTCGACTGACGCATCGCAAATCTCTACGGCAACCTCCGCCGTGCCGGAACTGGAGGGAGGCACGTGGTGTTCAGCATCACAGAGTTTGAGCTCACCAGATCTGTCAAGGTCACAGTAAACAGTCCACTCAGCACAAACACGCTCATTCAGAGCCCCGTGAGAAAAAACTCACGACAATAAACATTACAGTACAGCCCCAGCAACAACCCAACACTTCCTGCTGTGTCATGCAGCCATGCTGTACTCTCCACAAGATTAAAATCTTTGCACAGTCATGCTCCAAAAAACAGAATTTGCAGGATTGTAGTGAAGATTTCAGTTCTCTGATATGTTTTTTAGATTTTTGTTTTTTTTTTGGCATTTTTTTTCTTCTAATGAGAGCAAAGCTCATTTATTTAGATTTGTTTAAGCATATCTTATATTTTAACATGCAAGTATTTTTATTTTATTTATATTTTTTCTTTATTTGATCATACAAATATTTATTTATTTATCTGTTTATTTATTTATTCATATATTTATTTATTTAAGTCTAAAATTCTTTCTCCAAGCAAATATATTTGGCCAAGCATGTATTTTTTTGCATTCATTCATTCATTCATTCCTTCTTTCTTTCTTTCTTTCTTTCTTTCTTTCTTTTTCTTTTTTTCTTTATTTTATTTTTTTTTATTTTATAATTTTATTTTATTTTTATCTATCTATCCTCTATTTGTATTTTTTATTTTATTTATATATTTTTCCTCAATTTTATCAAGCAAATTTATGTTTATTTAATTTTTTCTGTATTTGGCCAAGTATATATCCTTTGCATTTAATTTATTTTTTTTTCTTTATCTGTCCATCCTCTATTTTTTTATTTATATATATTTTTTCTCCATTGAGCAGATAATTTATTTTTATTCTATTAATATTTTCTCTATTTGGCCAAGCATATATCTTTAGAATTTTATTTTATTTTATTTTATTTTATTTTATTTTATTTTATTTTATTTTATTTTATTTTATTTTATTTTATTTTATCCATCCTCTAGATTATTTTATTTATATATTTTCCCTCCATTTTGTCAAACAAATTTATTTTTATTCTATTTTTTTTGTCTGTTTGGCCAAGCATATATCTTTTGCATTTTATTTTATTTTATTTTATTTTATTATTTTATGTTTTTTTATTTCTTTGTTAATCTATCCATCCTTTATTTTTATTTTATTTACATATTTTTCCTCCATTTTTTAAAGCAGTTTTTTTTTTATTCTTATGTGTATTATTATTATTATATACTTACAGTATATTTTACATATATTATTAACATTAACCCTAGAAACCCTACTGTATCTTATTTGATACATTTATAAGGCCTCTAGATGATCAACATGATTAAAAACCTCTTATTTATTTGTTTGTTCATTTGTTTATTTGTTTGTTTGTTTGTTTGTTTAACATTCAATAAACTGTTCCATTTTTCTATTTTATTTTATTTTATTTTATTCTAAACTCAAAAAAATTTAATTGTGCAGAGATTAGATTTTTGAAAAGTCATGATAATTAATAAAACCTTGGATATTTTTTATTTTATTTTATTTTATTCTAAGCTCTAAAATATTGTATCATACAGAGATTAGATTAGATTTTTAATGCAAGTTATGCAAGTTATGAAAATTAATAAAAACCTTTTTTAAAATTCTAAGATCTAAAATATTTTATGCAGAGATTAGATTAGATTAGATTAGATTAGACTTTTAAAATAAAAAGTCATGAAAATTAATAACAACCTTGAGCATTTTTATTTTATTTTATTTTATTCTAAGATCTAATTTTTTTTTTTTATCGTGCAGAAATTAGATTATATTAGATTTTTAAAATGTCATGAAAAGTCATAAAAATTAATAAAACCTTGGGCATTTTTATTTTATTTTATTACTATTTTTTATTTTATTTTATTCTAAGATCTAAATTTTTTTTATCATGCAGAGATTAGATTAGATTAGACTTTTAAAATGTCATGAAAAGTCATAAAAATTAATAAAACCTTCGGCATTTTTATTTTATTTTATTACTATTTTTTATTTTATTTTATTCTAAGCTCTAATTTTTTTTTTTTTATCGTGCAGAGATTAGATTATATTAGATTTTTAAAATGTCATGAAAAGTCATGAAAATTAATAAAAACCTTGGGCATTTTTATTTTATTTTATTTTATTCTAATTTTATTTTATTTGATTTTATTTTACTTTATTCTAAGATCTAAAATATTGTATCATGCAGAAATTAGATTTTTTTATGTAAAGTCATGAAAATTAATAAAACCTTATTTTATTTATTTTTTATTTTATTCTTATTTTATTTTATTATACTTTATTCTAAGCTCTAAAATATTCTATCATGCAGAGATTAGATTTTTTATGTAAATTCATGAAAATTAATAAAACCTTGGGCATGTTTATTTTATTTAATTTAATTTTATTATTATTATTATTTTTATTTACTTATTTGTTTCAAAAGGTTCAATAAACTGTTCCCAAGGGGGGAAAAAGATTTTTCTGACTCTTATGTCAGGCTTTACAGGGTTAATGCAACTAAAAAAGTAGATCGTAGCAAACACTTTGTCAAGGTCATGGGTTCAATTCCCAAGACAGGGAATGCATTAACCGATAAAAATTGTAAATTAATTTCTCTTCATCCATTATTTATATATAAAGTACGTAATGAGTTACTTCCTATGTAGTCCAAATCGGTCAGATATGCGTGTCTGTTTCAGTTTAGAAGTCTGTAGACATTGAGGCAACTCAATTTGGAACAGAACCACAATCTGACAACCAGACTGTCAAACTAACCAACCAGAGATTGTGCTTAGTGTCCTCAGACGTCCAGAAGCTTTTGTGTATTTTCTAGAAGTCAGTAAAGTGTGATAATGGCTCCAATCTTCAATGACTGACCTTAAAACAGACTGTCTACTGACCTTCTGTGGAAAGAGAAAGATGGAAATCTCTCAAAGCGTGGGGAGGGTGGAAAGAAAGATGGGATGTGCCGATTTTTGAGTTAGCGGTTCGTGTGAGTTAATGCATTTGTTTATAGGTGTGTGTGTTATACATTAAAAGAGAGTAAAAGGCAGGAGACAAGATTAAAGGAAGGATTAAAAGTGACCTTGAAGTGTCTCAGAGGTGAAAAAAGGCAGACAAGAACGTCCACACATTGTCACGTCTCTCCAGAGGTCTGCTTTTTAATAGTGTTTCCCTGTTCGTGCTGTATCTGATACTCTATTAAGCGATCTGGTTGTGACGCCCTTGAGATCTGGAGCCTCGGCACAGACTTAACAGTCTGATTTTGTCAAAACCTCTGTTCTAAATGCAAGTGAACAGCACACTGTGTGTTACTATTATTTTATTTTATTATTTTATTTTATTTTGCCTGTTTTCTGACTGCTAGGTTTTATTATATTATTTTATTTTATTTTATTTTATTTTGTTTTGTCTTGTTTTTCTCACTGCAAGGTTTTATTTTATTTTATTTTGTCTATTTTATTTTGTTTTGTTTTTGTTTTGTTTTGTTTTATGTCTGCTAGGTTTTATTTTATTTTATTTTATATTTATTTTATTTTATTTTATGTCTGCTAGGTTTTATTTTGTTTTGTTTTGTCTCGTTTTTCTCACTGCAAGGTTTTATTTGTTTTGTTTTATTTTGTTTTATGTCTAGGTTTTATTGTATTTTATTGTTTATTTTATTTTATTTTATTTTATTTTATTTTATTAATTTTATGTCTGCTAGGTTTTATTTTATTTTTATTTTATTGTTTATTTTATTTTATGTATTTATTTTATGCCTGCTAGGTTTTATTTTGTTTTGTCTTGTTTTTTCTCACTGCAAGGTTTTATTTCATTTTATTTTATTTTATTTTATTTTGTTTTGTTTTGTTTTGTTTTATGTCTGCTAGGTTTTATTTTTTTATTTTATTTTATTTTGTTTGTTTTATGCCTGTTTAATGCCTGCTAGGCTTTATTTTATTTTATTTTATTTTATTTTATTTTATTTTATGTGTGTGTGTGTGGGTGTATGTATATATATATATATATATATATATATATATATACATATACATACATATATATATATATATACCCATAAGAAGCTGACTAGTTTTTATAACAAAGCTATAGAGTCTGGCGTAGTTGTCTTTCTTCATGAGATTGCAGTCTTTTAACCCCTTAGGCTGGAGTTTATCTGCTCTGCACAAGTCAAACATTCATGATGAGTCATCAGTACACATGCTCATTAGGAGCCGCTAATGAACAGGAAGCCTAGTGTGTGATACCACTGGTGGTCTGTTTGTACAATACAAACTGTATGTCTGTCAGACAAAATATTACAGTGAATGAGCATCGAATAGAATGACATTTGCATACAGCGCTCGCCTTCGGCCAGACACACACACACTGTGTAAATATGCAGATGCAGTCATGAAAGCTTGGCCAGTGGACTGCATGTGCACAGTCCCATTGTACATAACAACGTGCTTAACGTGCGTTTTTGTGTTACTGTCATGGTGACGAACTTCAGCACCCAAAACAACAGAGTTTGCTTCAAATGTCTGTGACTTTAAAACCAATGTGGTGTTATTCATGCAGCTAGAATGTTTATAAGATCTAACCTAACTTCAAACTGTTGCTCTGATCTGTAGGTTATGATAATGCCTGCTGGGTCTATTATTTTATTTGATGTTACTTTATTTGATTACTTTATTGTTTTTTCTTTTTTCATTTATTTTATTTTATGCCTGTTTTATTTTTATGCCTTTTTATTTTGTTTTTTGCCTGTCAGGTATTTTTTATTATTTCATTTTATTTATTTTTATTTTATTTTTTAATTTAATTTTATTTCTTATGCCTGCCAGGTTTTTATTTTATTTTATTTTATTTTATGCCTGCCAGGTTTCATATTATTTTGGTTTGGCTTGTTTTTTGTTTTATGTTTCTTACCAATTTCAATCGAATACCAATTATTAATAATAATACTTAAAGGCTCCATGTCATTGTTTAAATTATAATAATAATTAATAAATAAATAATCAATAATTAATTATTATTAATAATAATCCCAATAAAATGATAATTAAAAAATATCTGGTATTATTATTATTATTCTTGCATGAATAATACATTATTATTATTATTATTATTATTTAAACAAGGACATGGTGCCATCCAGTAGGCCCCTTGTGGTGGTGCCAAATTATGATTTATTTATTTATTCATTTGTTTGTTTATTTATTTATTTATTTTAAGTGATTCAGGCTTGCCTAGTTAGAATTATCTGTGTCCATATATTTGCACAGAATATGTTTTGGCCTGCAGTGTTCATCACACCCAAATAGATTTAAATATCAAAAAATGAGCTCAAACTCCATGAGAAAGTCCTCCAGTTTATTAGAGAGATTCCCAGTTCTTCAAAAATATTTTGCACAGACAATCAACAGGCATAGACGGATTAAAAATGTAGGCCTTCTGAGTATTTACCCAAATGTTATTATGTTTACATTTAGTTAGTTGTTTTGGTGGGTAATCCATCCTTATCAACAACACATGCCGTTTTAGGGAAAAAAAAAACCCACACACAGTCAATCAATAAAAGCAGTTCCCCGTTGACCCCTGTCTGTCAGACGGACATTAAAAGTGAATTTCCCTGTAGAATTCGGCTGAACGAGATTGCAACAAGTTGATGCGTTTCAGCTTCACCGTTTCCTGGTCGCAGACATTGCTGAGCTCCGCAATCACGACTAAAACACATTTACGTTCCTCAGTTCTTTTAGCCCACAAGACCTTTATTGGAAACGCGCTGTCTAAATCCGATCCGGTCCCAATCTGAGACGGAAGGCGTGGTTTAATGGTCTAATCATGAGCATCTAATCTGGCTCTTTCTCTGTATTAGAAAGGTCATACATTGTGCAGCGTTGGCCGAGCGGACGTGCACGTCTAAAGAATTTTTGCTCTTATCATTTCTGCTCCGGACAGATTCTAGGAAGTACTAATCCTCTAATGGGATGGCATTGACTCGTGGCATCGATTGCGTGTTTGTCTGAAGGAGGGGATTCCTCGGGGACGCCAGCAGAATGTGTTTCTGCTCCGCTTTGCCTGTTTTGATAACATTGTTCAAACAGCGTGTCCTCGACCCTGTTTCCGACGTCACGCTTTTCAGTTGAACGAGAGCACTTCATTCAAATAACACAGCTGCCGACCACTTGAAGATAGAGGACAAGAGATCATTGAGAGGAGAGTCACAAATTGTCCGTTTTTGTAGAAATGCACTAAATATACAGCCATTCCTAAACTCAATTTCAGGATTTGTTCATGTTTATTTTTTATAGTTCAATTTTGTATTATCAGTATCATGGTTATGCCACAGAACATGTATTTTGTTTTATTTTATTTTATTTTATTTTATTTTATTTTATTATTTATTTATTTTAATAATAATAATAATAATAATAATAATAATAACAATTTTTATCATCATTATTATTATTTAAATAATGACATGGAGCCTTCAAGTATTTAGAACTGTTATTTTATTTATTTTATTTTATGAATAATAATAATAATTATTATTATTATTATTAGTAGTAGTAGTAGTAGTAGTAGTAGTAGTAGTAGTAGTATTTAAATAATGACAGAGCCTTCAAGTTTTTCTTAACAATAACAATATTTCTTAACAACATGAATAATAATAATAATATTTATTATTGATTATTATTGATTAATCATAATATTTATTATTAATACAACAATAATATTTCTTAACAAAAATAACAACAACAACATCAATAATAATAATAATAATTAGTATTATTATTATTGTTATTGTTATTATTATTATTATTATTATTAATTATTATTTATATTATCAAGTATTTCTTAACAATATTTCTTAACAACAACATCAATAATAATAATAATAATAATTATTATTATTATTATTATTATTATTATTATTAATAATAATTGTTAATAATAATATTTATTATTAATACAATAACAATATTTCTTAACAATAATAATAATAATCATCATTATTATTATTGTTATTATTTAAATTATGACATGGAGCCTATTTCTTAACAATAAAAATATTTCTGTCACGTTGGGTGTACGGAAAAATGAGGTCCGGGTCCAAAATGCAGGAAAGGAAAATATTTTAATGAAACTAAAACACAAATGAACATAAACCAAAAGGCCAACACGGCACAACACAACTAGAATCAAAGATCAAAAACAAACCGAACAGAAACACACACGAAGACAAAAGACAATGCAGACCTGAACAGGAGTGAGAAGTGAGAGTTCTTATACAATAGTCCAGAGTGTGAACAGCTGTGAGCGTAATCAGTGCAAATGACAAGACAGACGTGAACAATCAGGGGAGTGCAGTGCAAGGGGAACAGCGACCTCGAGAGGCTGAGGGAAGACCCACAGCCCCGATCATGACAATGTCACCGCCGCGTCAGAAACAGAGAGAGCGGTCACCGCCGCGTCCGGAACAGAGAGCGCGGTCGCCGCCGCGTCCGGAACAGAAAGAGCGGTCGCCGCCGCGTCCGGAACAGAGAGCGCGGTCGCCGCCGCGTCAGGAACAGAGAGAGCGGTCACCGCCGCGTCCGGAACAGAAGGCACGGCGAGGGCCACGTCAGGAACAGCGAGCGCAGCCGCCTCCGCGTCAGGAACGGAGATAGCGGTCGCCGCCGCATCCGGAACGGAGATAGCGGTCGCCGCCGCGTCAGGAACAGAGATAGCGGTCGCCGCCGCGTCTGGGGCAAAATAAAGCGATGCCGCCGCATCCGGAAACGGAGATAGCGATTAGCCGGCCAGCGTCGGAAGAACAGCCCGAGATAGCGATTAAATGCCAGCGTCAGGAACAGAAGGCGGTCACCGCCCAGCGTCGAACAAGCCGGTCACCGCCCGGCGTCGGAATAAAAGAGCGCGGTCACGCGCGTCAGGAACAAGCTGATCACCGCCCAGCGTCGGAACAGAAGCGGTCACGCCGTCCGGAACAAGAAGGCCCGGTCACCGCGGCGTCGGAACAAAGAAGCTGGCGGTCACCGCAGCGTCGAACAAGCGGTCGCCGCGCCCGGCGTCGGAACAAGAAGCGATTAAGCATGGCGTCGAAGCCTTGATACGCCCGCCCAGCGTCGAAACAGAAGCGGTCACACCGCCCAGCGTCGGAACAAGAAAACACAGCGAAGAACCCGCACGTCAGGAACAGCGGCGCAACGCCTCCAGCGTCAAGAGCGAGATGAAATTACGCCGCCCGCATCGAGCGAGAATAGCGATACGCCCTTGCGTAGGAACAAGAAGATAGCGGTATGGCGTCGAAAACAGAAGATAGCGGTGCGCCCGCCAGCGTCGGAACAGAAAGCCCTTGATCACCTCCAGCGCCAGGAACAGAAGCGGTCACCGCCCGGCGTCTGGAATAAGCGATGCATGCCAGCCATCGGAAACGGAGATAGCGGTCGCCCGGCATCAGGCTGAGGAGATAGCGGTCGCGCCCAGCGTCAGGAACAAGATATAGAGAGCGGTCGCCGCCGCGTCGGAACAGAGAGCGCGGTCACCGCCGCGTCAGGAACAGAGAGCGCGGTCACCGCCGCGTCCGGAACAGAGAGCGCGGTCGCCGCCGCGTCAGGAACAGAGAGCGCGGTCGCCGCCGCGTCCGGACCAGAGAGAGCGGTCGCCGCCGCGTCCGGACCAGAGATAGCGGTCGCCGCCGCGTCAGGAACAGAGATAGCGGTCGCCGCCGCCTGCCCGAGGAAGAGCGTCTCCGCCCCCGCCAGAAAGCAGGGCCGCATCTGCGCAACCTCGGCCCTACAGGCGTCCATCCCCGCCAGACAGGCGTAGATGAGCTCGAAACGGGCGGCCGACGCCGCCTCAAAGGACATTCCCGCCGTGTCGGGAAAAGAGCGGGTGGTCGCCGCCCCCAAACGCGCGTCCGCCGTCGCCAAACGGGGAAGCTTCGCCTCCCCGAAAAAAATCCTCCCCGCTGGACCCATCTTTGAGGTCTGCATTCTGTCACGTTGGGTGTACGGAAAAATGAGGTCCGGGTCCAAAATGCAGGAAAGGAAAATATTTTAATGAAACTAAAACACAAATGAACATAAACCAAAAGGCCAACACGGCACAACACAACTAGAATCAAAGATCAAAAACAAACCGAACAGAAACACACACGAAGACAAAAGACAATGCAGACCTGAACAGGAGTGAGAAGTGAGAGTTCTTATACAATAGTCCAGAGTGTGAACAGCTGTGAGCGTAATCAGTGCAAATGACAAGACAGACGTGAACAATCATGGGAATGCAGTGCAAGGGGAACAGCGACCTCGAGAGGCTGAGGGAAGACCCACAGCCCCGATCATGACAATTTCTTAATAATAATAATATTATTTATTTTATTTTATTTTATGTTTCTTAATAATATTTGATTGCAAGAACTAAAATGCTTTTGAACACACTCCTTTATTTTAGAAGTTATATTTTATTAATAATAGTTAATAATCAATACTAATTATTTAATACTTATATAATGTATAATACTTATTTTTAGAATTATTATTATTGTTATTATTTAAATAATAATTAATAATAATAATAATCATTATTATTACTATTATTATTATTATTATTATTATAAAAATAAAAAGTAAAGAATCAAATTAAGTGCTTAATTGATTTAGTCAGTATTCACTTCTACCACTATGTAATAAACACTAATATTGTTATATTTTCTTCTATATTTTCTTGTTTATATATTTTTTTCTAGTTATTTTTATTATTTATTTTATTATTTATTTATTTATTTATTTATTTTTCGTTTGTTTTTTTTTTGTTTGTTTGTTTTGTTTTGTTTAACATGATTTTTGGACATGTACCATGGTATTACCATGTTTTTAGGGACAGTCAAACCATACTATTTTTCTGAAATAGACCATAAACTTTGAACAGAACTATGAATTTAAAAAGATACAAATTTAAAGGCAGGAAAAATGAAAAACCTTCAAATGTTTTGAAGAATGCTTATATCCAAACAGTTTTGGTTCCCACTGACTTTCATTATATTTTTTTCAGTAGGAACTGAAACAGTTCAAGCCAGCATTCTTCAAAATATGCTTGAGAAATATCTTCTTATATTTTGCAAAATATCTTATACATTTCCACAGTAGACTGACTGCATGATTTCACTCCGTCTCGGCCCTTCGTGCCGTTCTGGCTCGCGTGGTCCAGTCATTTGGGATGTGAATTGGGTCAAACGTGTTTCCTGTGTTCTCCATTCATGCAAACACGCACCTCATCACCCAGACCCACACCAAAAAATCTCTCTGTTGCACACACCTGGGACGTTTGGCCTTTTGATGTGGCCCTCTGTCCACATGAGTGAAGATCGTACTTCACTTCAGAGATGCTATGTGTGGCTCAAAAACAAAACAGAGATGCAGACTGTTCACTAAATTATAGCAATGGTGCCAGAATCCTTTTTTTAGGGGGGACTATTGGGAATCCAAAGAAAAAAAAACACTTAAAAAGTTTAAAATGTGTTTGCTTAGGTTAGCGAGGAGACATTAAACTAAGACAAAGCAGGTGTCTATACTGTGGATTTTAGCACTGTTAGAACTCAACATCATGTTTATTATAATACACATTCAGTCTGCTCAGGTAACAGCTGAGCACTTTGTCAAAATCAACACAGAACGGATCAGTTTATTTCTCAGTAGTGAGAAGAATCTGGAGACGGTCAGCAGGATTGAGCGCTTTTATCATCTTTACCAATAAAGATGATGGATGAATCTGTTTGTTTTGTGTAAAATCTATTTGGCAGCCACAAACCACCACACCTGTAGGGCTTCAAACTGACTTTTAAAGAAAACTTGCCCCAAGCAGCTTTTGCTTTAAGCAGTTATTTTTTCGTTGAAAAATGCAAATAGTTTGTTTGTTCATGGTGCCTTGAGTGTGTCAGAATTGAATCCAGCTTACAGCAAGACTTGATTGAATCTATTTTATTTTATTTTATTGTTATTTTATTGTTATTTATTTTTATTTTATTTTATTTTATTTTATTATTTATTTATTTATTTATTCATTATTTTAAATTATTTTATTTTATGTTGATATTTTTATTTATTTTATTGTTTTATTTTATTATTGTTTTTCTCCACTGTCTTATTCATTAAAGGCAAAAGGTCCTTTAAATCCAAATGTAACTTTTCCTAATAAATTTTTTATTTTTTAAATTAAATTAAATGTTTTCATTATTTTAAATTATTTTCTTTTATTTTGATATTTTTATTTATTTTATTGTTTTATTTTATTGTTGTTCACCACTGTCCTATTCATTAAAGGCAAAAGGCCCTTTAAATCCATATGTAACTTTTGCTAATCAAATTTCTGTCGTTTTAAAAATTATTTAAAAATGTTTTTTATTCATTTTTATTCATTTTAGCATTTTTTTATTTATTAAAAAATATTTTTTTTAATTTATTTTTCTCCACTATTGCATTAAATACAAAAGGCCCTTTAAATCCAAATGTAACTTTTCCTAATCAAATGTGTCATTTTTTTTAATTTATTTTATTTTTTGTTATTTTTATTTATTTTATTGTTTATTTTAAAATTAATTAATTAATTAATTAATTAATTTTTAATTTTAAAAAAATTCTCCACTGTTGCATTAA
Organism: Labeo catla; assembly: GCA_012976165.1. Lineage (NCBI taxonomy): Eukaryota > Metazoa > Chordata > Actinopteri > Cypriniformes > Cyprinidae > Labeo > Labeo catla. The sequence goes on along the minus strand of VONZ01000560.1, from coordinate 329,203 downwards.
ATGCAAAAGGCCCTTTAAATCCAAATGTAATTTTTCCTAATTAAATTTTCAGTTTTTCATTATTTTGTTTTGTTATTTTTAATTTAATTTTATTTATCTTATTTTTTTCTCCACTGTCCTATTCTTTAAAAGCAAAAAAAGGCCCTTTAATTCCAAATGTAACTTTTCCTAATCAGATGTTGTCTTTATTTTTTTTTATTTCAGGCTGAGATGTTTGGTGAAACAGTTGGAGAGAGGTGAAGCTTCTGTTGTCGACTTAAAGAAAAACCTAGAATATGCTGCGTCCGTTTTGGAGTCTGTCTACATTGAAGAAACAAGGTAAACACAACACATACATAATGAATTTCTCTTGCCTTTTTTCTTTTGGCAAAAATATTAAATCAACAAATCTGGGGTCAGATCCGGAGTCACATATATCAGAGGTATATGTTAGTTCCTAGAATGTGTTTAATCTCTAAAGCTGCTCTTAAACCTTTATTTGAAATAAAAATGCAAATGGAAGAGGGATCGCATGTGTTTCCTCACTGGCATGAGTGCTCCAGCATTTGATGTGTTTTTATTCAGTTGTTTAGAAAGAAAAGGAAACACTGGCAAAGGAAATGTGCCCTGCATCAAATTAAATGCAAATTTTGCATCATTCACTCACCCTCATGTTTTTCCAAATGTGTTTGATTTACTTTTTCCAAGAACCACAAAAGGAACATTTTGCTTAATCTGCCTATTTTTGTTGTTGTTGTTGTTTTCTATGCACTTGTAATGAATAGGGAGCTTTCAGGCATCAAAATGGATGTAAAATGCTGTAAAAGTAACATAAACATAACCCATAGAAGTTTGTGTGCCATGTTGTGTTACACATATCATACTTTTATGAGAAGAACAGACCAAATTAATGAACAGAAAGTGTTGATGGCCTCCCTAGCTCTTTTTGGCATGTTTCAGAAGAGTTCATGAGAAAATTAGCAATGCCAAATTTTTGAAATCTTTTCAGTTCCAGTCTTATCAAAGAACCATTTGATTCTGTTCACAAGACCAGTTTCAGTGATTCATTTATAAATCAGACTAATTGAGTTCACATGAGCAACTGAACATGTGGTATGACATAAAAAGACACAATTATGAAGTTGAAATGATGAAATACTAATAGTTAAAATTGTCTGTCATAATTATGACTTTATCTCATACTTTTGACTAGTTTGTCATTAGTATGTCAATTACAACTTAGTCACAATTATTACGTATCTCATAATTATGATACATTTTTACATTTTGTCCATTTTGACTTGTCATAATTTAATCTTTTATCTCATAGATATGACATGTCGTGTAACTTTTTTGTATCGGAATAATCATTCAGTATGCAAGTTTCAACTGTCACAATTATGTCTTTTTATCTTATAGTTTTGACGGTCAATTTTGACTTTTTGTCAGTTTTATCTCTTTTATCTCAGTCTTTTATCTCATTATGATGTCATAATTGTGACTTTTTTGTATCAGAATTATCATTCAGTATATCAACTTACAATTATGTCTTTAGCTCATATTTTGATGGTCAATTTTGACTTTTTGTCAGTTTTGACATCATCATTTGTCTTTTATCTCATTATGATGTCATAATTTTGACAATTCACAATTCAACTCACAATTATGTCTATTTATCTTATAATTTTGACATTAAGTTTTTTGACTTTTTGTCAATTTTGACATGTCATAATTCCATCTTTTATCTCATAATTTTGACCTTCAGTTTTTTTGACTTTTTGTCAATTTTGACTTGTCATAATCTCATTATGACGTCATAATTTTGACTTTTTTGTATTGGAATTATCATATGTCAACTGTCATAATTCTATATTTTTTTTGTCATAATTTTGACTTGTCATAAATTTGTCTTTTATCTCATAATTATGACGTCATAATTTCAACTTTTTTAATCAGAATTATTTAGTATGTCAGTTTCCGCTGTCACAGTTATGTCTATTTGTCTCATAATTTTGACATTCAGTTTTTCAGTTTTGACGTTCAGAATTTTTACATCATAATTCCGTCTTTTATCTCATAATTATGGCATGTCATAATTTTCACTTTTTGTAACAGAATTTTGATTTAATATGTCAACTTTCACAATTATTGTATCTCATAATTTTGATAGTCAATTTTGATTTGTCATAATTTCCTTTTTTTATCTTATGAAATTTTGTATCAGAATAATCTTTCAGTACGTCAATTTCAACTGTCACAATTGTCTTTTATCTCAGAATTTTGACGGTCAGTTTTGTCTTTTTGTCATAATTGACTTCTTGACATCATAATTGACGTCATGATGACGTCTTTTATCTCATAATTACATCATAACTTTGACTTTTTGTATCAGATTTATCACTTAGTGTATCACTTTATCACTTTTTGTCATAATTCTGACTCGTCATGATTTTGATCATTTAGAATGTCAACTGTCACAATCATGTCTTTTTATCTTTTAGTTTTTAATTTACGTCTTTTATCTCATGTCATAATTTCGACTTTTTGTATCAGAATTATCATTTAGCATGTCAGCTGTCACAATTACATTATGTCTTTATCTCATAATTTTGATGGACAATTTTGACTTTTTGTCATAATTTTGACATTTAGAATGTTAACTGTCAACATTTAGAATGTTAACTGTCACAATCATGTCTTTTTATCTTTTAATTTTAAGTCAATTTTGATTTTTATCATAATTTCATTTTTCATCTCAGAATTATCATTTAGTATGTCATCTGTCACAATTGTCTTTTTATCTCAAAATTTTGACGGTCAATTTTGACTTTTTGTCAATTTTGACTTGTCATAATTTCATCTTTTATCTCATAATTATGATGTCATAATTTTGACGTTTTTGTATCAGAATTCTAATTTAGTATGTCAATTTCAGTTGTAACAATTATGTCTTTTAATCTCAGAAACTTACTTTTTGTCGTAATTGTGACTTGTCATAATGACGTCGTTATTTCGACTTTTTTGTATCAGATTTATTATTTCGTATGTCAGTTTCAACTGTCACAATTGTCTTTTTATTTCATAATTTTGACAGTCAATTTTGACTTGTCATAATTTCATCTTTTATCTCATAATTATGTCATAATTTTGACGTATTTGTAGCAGAATTGACATTTAGTATGTCATCTGTCACAATTGTCTCATAATTGCCTCAATATCTCATAATTTTAACTCAATTTGGACTTTTTGTCATCATTTTGACTTGTTACAGTTTCGTCTTTTATCTCAATGATGACATAATTTTGACATTTCTGTATCAGAATTGTCATTCAGTTTGTCAGTTTCTACTGTAACAATTATGACTTTATCTCATAATTTTGGCATGAGTCATTATTTGGTCTTTTATCTTAATTATGTAGAATTGTAACATTTTCTGTCACAGTTATGACTTATATCTTAGAATTATGATATTGTCAATAAGTGTGTTTTTTTTATTGTGGTGATATGTGCTTCCATATGAAAGTATGTTTAGGATATCAGATATGTTCGTTTGTATTTGTCTTTGAAGAAGAATTGTATATTTTTATCTCTTTCTTTCCATCACTTTTGCTCAGAGGCGTTCTGTCTGAAGTTTCATCTGACGTGATCGAAAGTGACATGACTTACCCATTTAGTGTCTTCAGACAGCAATCGTGTCTTATATATGTGTGTGTGTTCCTGCAGGCGGTTGGTGGACACAGAAGATGAGCTCAGTGACATCCAGTCCGACTCTGTTCCTTCAGAAGTGCGCGACTGGCTGGCGTCAACTTTCACACGTCAGATGGGGCTGATGTTGAGACGGTCGGAAGAGAAGCCACGATTTCGCAGCATCGTGCACGCGGTGCAAGCTGGGATATTTGTGGAAAGGTGCGTGAGCAACCCTATAGGCAACCCACGTGGAATAGATGGAAACCTTTGAGGAACTGATAAAGAGCTGATTCCTTTTATGCAGGGCCTGACATGTAGATTGATCAGGACTGACCTATGACCGTGCTGTGCATTTCCTGTCTAGTCTCATATTCCCAGCACCACATGCTCCTAAAATATTAATGTTAAAGAGCAGCTGGAGTGAAACAAGGGATTTCCCCATTTTTTTTATTTCCAAGAAGCTCTGACAGGAGTGTGTTATCTCTTTCTGACAGGATGTACCGACGGACGTCCAACATGGTTGGGCTGAGCTATCCACCCAGCGTGATCACGGCCTTGAAGGTAATGAAACGGGCCAATCAGATTCTAGGTTGTGACCTCAAATGCACATATGCACAAACAAACGCACAACCTGGTCACAACATGAATGCAAAACGTGTGAATGCGACACGTTTTGAATGCACAGTAGCTTATGTAAGAAACAACAAGGGGGAGATGGCAAAATCAAACAGTCTCCAGGCAAACAGCCCTGTTTAATCAACCGAAGTGCACAATTGATCTTTCCCTCGGCCAGCTGGGTTACCTGGCAAACACACACACATGGTTTGGACAAGACAGACAGATTTTAGCCTCTTTTTCAGATAGTTGTCTAATAGAATGCAGCATATGTGGACAACACAGATTTCTTGGTAACAGTTTACAATAAGGCTCATTAGTTAACATGAATTAAGAATGGACAATACTTCTACAACATTTATTAGGGGTTCAAGCATGTAGCGGATCGGCGATCTCTACGTAAAACTGATCGTGCAGACCAAACCGTAACTTGTAGAGACTTGGAGGGATGGTAGTGCTCACATCGCCTACAATGTGACCAAGGCTTGCCCCAACTGGCCTGACTGGGGCGCTACAGCGAATCAAAAGTATGAAATTGCAAATTGTCACAGGCTCAAGTGTCTTATGTCATTGGAATCTTTGGCTCATGCCAGTCCAATCGTGAGCCTGGCAACATTTTTGAATATTTTGAATTTTTTGGAAAAAACTACTTTTGAGAGCTAGTCCTAGGTTTTTCGCCTGATCGGAACCAAACCAGTGCAGAAAGGTTCTCTGGAGAGTGAATATCGATAATTAACAAAAAAAAGTTTAACTTTCGACTCACCGTCACAAAGGGTTTTCACCGTCAAAAACGTTTGAAAGGGGCAGGGCCACTTTTAGTAAAATGCCTATAACTCCTGAATGGAATGAGATATCTTTCTTTATCAAAACAATTATGTAAGAGCTCAATCTGAGCTCACAGGAAAAGAATCACTGAGCATGGCCACTTGGTGGCGCTATAATAGCTATAACTGCGCAACCATTTGTCCTATCAACATGAAAATCGGTGTGCACGGTCTTGGTCCGAACTGCCACAAGTATCTACAAGGACATTTGCGTATCTCAAAAAACATGGGCGCCATTAGCCGATGAATTTTGAGCACCTGTTAGACAAGGTTAACGTAGGCCGACCAGAATGAAACTCAGTGGGCCTGTGCGACTCACGGCCTGAGAGAAATTTGAAAGAAATCAGCCACAGGGAGGCGATATTGCACTTTTCATTGCACGGTTTTCGTACATACTTGTGATACTCGTATCATACGATAGAACTCCTCATTTCAGACAACTTTGCCTCTAGAACCACTGCTGTCAATCAAATCGTTTGTTAAATGATTGAGAAGATGTAAAAAAAATACTTTTGCGAACTAGTCCTAGGTTTTTCTCCCAATCTAAAGGATCCAATTTTCTAAAGGATCATGTGACACTAAAGATTGGAGTAATGATGCTAAAAATTCAGCTTTGCATCACAGAAATAAATTATAGCTTAAAATATATTCAAATAGAAAGCAGTTTTTTTTTTAATTCTAATCATTTTTTCACAAAATTGCTGTTTTTGATGAGCTTTAGACTTCAAAAAAAAAAAAAAAACTTGCCAACCTGAAAACTTTTGAATGCTGGTGCATCGCAAAATATGCTGATTTTAATCCTTTTCTCCACATGAAATTATAGTCCAAATTATACACCCAGCTATCTGCTGTGATTCGATCACGAATGCCATTTCAGAGCTGTTATCAGCCGCATCTGTTCTCCTATCAGCTTCTCATTCATTTTTGATTTCAACAATTTGTAGCAGGACGCCTTAGAGTTACTCCCTTTTGTCATTTCAGTCATAAGTCTATAATCTCTTAAAATATTCTTTTGTTCTGCTACCCATTGTAATTCTAAAATTCTAGCCGTCTGCACTAAAAGTGATTGTCTAAAATATTCTTGTAAGGCTGTGTTTTGAATATCAAATCAAATACTATTCTTACTAACCCTTTTACAGTGTCAAATGAGCAAAAGTGACTGTAAGCTAGGGTTAAACATCTAGTTTTTTGAACGTACAGTATTTGTAAACACCAAAACCCAATTTAATTCTACATGCAACACAGCACAAACCTTTTTTCTGATGCGTGCATGAAAGTCAATGTGGCGTCCTAGTGGTTAAGCCTCAAGGCTGGTATCACAAAGGGCGAAGGTTCAAACTTTGGAAATGGAATGGAGATCTCCTGCAGTCCCTTATAATTCCTGTGCCCTTGACTGAGTCAATTTGCTTCTCATTGCTTTATACGCAGGTAAATGTATAAAGTGTCTACTTAGTGAGAAGGATAAGTCACAGAATACTAAAACAGATGTTCCTTTCAAACAATAGCTGTAATTTGCTGGCTCAGTCCAGCTAATCTTAATAGAAAGGGAAGTTGATAAGCTGAAACTAATGAGGGTTGTGTTATATATAATGAGTTTTTAATCCTCACAAGACCTCATGCCCGTCCAGACCCCGCTTATAAAGGTGTTTATGTAATCAAAAATACAGAAATATTATTAGTGTTTAAAATAGCTGTTTTCTATTTAGTATGTTTTAAAATTTAATTTATTTCTGTGATCAAAGCTGAATTTTCAGCATCATTACTGCAGTCTTCAGTGTCACATGATCCTTCAGAAATCATTCTAACATGGTGATTTACTTCTCAAAAACAGCGTTTATTTGAAATATGGAATTTTTGTCTCATTATAAATGTTTACTGTCATCCTTGCTATATAAAAATAACTTCTTGAGAATAAATCGTACTGACCCCAAACTTTTAAACAACAATCTATTGTTAAAAAAATGAAAAAATAAAAATAAAAAAAATGATGTCAGTGTTAATATAATATGTTACTAACCTCATAAATGAATGTTCAGAAAAAATTTCATGTCAGTTTATGCTTTAATTTTAGCCTAGGTCCAAATCTGATTGTAAGAGTGTTTTATAAACGAAGCAGCAGGTTTGCACTGGATGTCCTGGTGGCTTTGCAGCAGGATTTTGTCCTTTTGATTTCACAGCAGTCAGTGAATCTGCATATATATCTCCACATACAGCCTTAAGCTATTGAAAGCTCTGAGCCGTGACTGAGACGGAGTGCAGGACAAATATTCCAATCTGAGGATGTGAATATTTAATGCAGCATTTTGCAAATGTTCATTGCAACCAACTAATCAAACCTACACAGAACTTTCTTTGAAAGTGATGAGATGAAATAACAGAGGGTCAAACTGAGAGTGGATGGAGGAGAGAGAGAAAAAATACAGACCGCATAAACCGCATGCGGTCATAACGTAAACCAAATCTCCTGTATTATTACCGACGTTCATTTCATGACTCAGGATTAAAGTGTACGACGATAGAATCACACATCGTTCATCACAGACCCTGTTTATAAGGGAGGTGAAAGTAATTTATACGTTATAAAAAAAGAAATGAGGCTGGGATTACTACATTATGTAAAAGCAGCAATTTGTGAGGCTCCGGGACTCTGAACATCTTATCACATTTATAGGCATCGTAAAATAAAGTCTCAGTTGCTCTTTCACAGCTCTGAAGATGCAAAGAGATCTTATTTGTGATTTTTCTTTTCTATAGGAAGCTACGAAACGTTATCCACTGCTATATACTGTTATATATACTGCTGTATACTACACTACTATTCAGAAGTGGAGTCAGAAATATATATTTTTTTCTTAAATGAAATTAACACTTTTTTTCAGCAAGAACAGATTCAGTTCATCACAATTTACATTTACAATGCTGTTCAACTTTGCTATCACAGGAATAAATTACATTTTAAATTATATTCAAATAGAAAACTGTTGTTTTCAACTGAAATGTTTGATAATATTAGTGCTATAATATTTGTCAAATAAATTCAGCCTTGTTGAGCGTAAAAAAAAACATACCGACCCCAAACTTTTAAAATGGTAATATAGGTATTTCATGTTGAATAACTGTATTTATCATAAATATTTTTTTGTTGTTGTTGTTCTAGCATGTGGACACGTGGTCGTTTGACGTCTTCACACTGAATGATGCCAGCGGAGATCATGCACTGAAATTTATTTTTTATGAACTTCTCACCAGATACGATTTAATCAATCGCTTTAAGGTAAGATGCTCTCTCTTTTATGGAAACCTGTTTCCACCACGGAATAAAAAATAAAAAATGTAATTGCGAATGTATATTTATATATGACAACTTTTATAATTTTATAATTTGTATATCATTTATTTTATAATTTGTAATATAACTGACTTTTTTTTCTTGCAATTGCAGGTTTACATCTCTCAATTCTGAGATATAAAGAGATATAAAATCCGCGTTATAAAGTCAAAATAGCGAGACATGAATTATATTAGCGAGATATAAATTCACAATTCTGACTTTTTTCTCCCAAATGCAAGTTTTTGTCTCACAGTTCTGACTTTTCTCACAATTGCGAGTTTATATCTTGCAATTCTGACTTTTTTTCTTGCAATTCTTACAGCTGCGAGTTATAGTCCGAATAGCGAGTTATAAAGTTAGAACTGCAAGATATAAACTCACAATTCTTTTTTTTTTTCCTTTTTTTTCTCAGAATTGCGAGACATAAAAGTTATTAAGCCAGAATTGTAAGATATAAACATTCTTTTTAATTCTTTTTTCTTTGCGAGTTTACAATTACAATTACAAGTTTGTTGCATTTTTTTTGTCTTCAGAATTGTGAGATATAAACTCACAATTCTTTTATCTTGCAAATGCAAGTTTGTATCTTGCAATTCTGACGTTTTTCTCAGAATTGCAAAATATAAACACACAATTGTGAGTTACAAAGTCAGAATAGTGAGTTATAAAGCCAGAAATGCGAGATATAAACTCGCAATTCTTTTTTCTTGCAAATGCAAGTTTATATCTTGCAATTCTAACTTTTTTTTTTCGCAATTGCAAGGTTATATCTCACAATTCCGACTTTTTTTTTAAAGAATTGTGAAATATAAACTCACATGTGCGAGTTATAAAGTCAGAATTGCGTGATATAAACTCTCAGTTCTGACTTTTTTCTTGAAAATGTTAGTTTGTATCTCGCAATTCTGACTTTTTTCTTTTTTTCGAGTTCTAAAGAGTTTTTTTTTTTTTTTTTTTTTTTCTCAGCTATAGCTAAAATTTAAGAAATAATTCTGACTTTTTTTCTTGCAATTCTGACTTTTTCTCAGAAATGTGAGATAAACTCACAATTGTGAGTTATAAAGTCCAGTTCTGAGGAGAAAAAAAGACTGATTCTCAGAATTGCAATATTTTACAATTCAGAAAAAAGTCAGTATTTTGTATCGCGCAATTCTGCGAGATGTAAACTCGCAATTGCGAGGAAAGGTCAAAATTCTGAGAGAAAAACTTGCAATTACCTTTTTTAAATTTTTTTTATTCAGTGGCGGAAATGGGCTTCCATGCTCTTTCATTTTTATTAAAAGACTAATAGTACAGAATTTTCAAATTTACTTCCCATTCATTTCCTCAGTGATATCTGTGAATCTGCAAACATAAAAAATAAGAAAATGTAAAAGTAAAGCAGAACGAAACACATCACATTTGGTCAGTTTTAAATTTATTTTATTACTATTATTTCATTTTTATGAAACCTAATGAAATTGCATTTACTACGTGTTTGGACTCAACTATCCATCATGATGGCATTTGATAGCAAAATCCAGATGATCATCTTTAAAAGGCTGTTTGACACTGTGTTGGATTTTGTGCATTTCCTCAGATCCCCGTTTCTGCTCTGGTGTCTTTTGTGGAGGCCTTGGAGGTGGGCTACAGCAAGCACAGAAACCCTTACCACAACCTAATCCATGCCGCAGACGTCACCCAGACAGTGCATTACCTCCTGCTCAAGACCGGCATGGTTGTAAGTGCAAAGTCGTGCCACCAGAAACCTCCGTTGCAAAAAATCAATTCAAACAACAGTCTCGCCTTTGGGGATCTGTGCATGTTTATATGTGCTTGGGTAAAATAATCATGTACATCGAGACCCCTCGGTTGTTTATTATTGTTATTTCTACTGAACCGAGTCGCTGAAGTATGTTTTATTAAGTCTGACACTACACTTGAGCTATTTATTGGGGTTGGGGCCCTTGGAATGGAAGTAGGTGCAACGGGCTGCTCTCGCTTCACGATGCTGCCCGTATACCAATCAATATGAAGTTAATCTCCCTCGACGCCTCAAAACACTCCTGTCACTCCAGCCGCGGGCTCATTAACCTCTCTGTGATGTGTGGACATCACACTGGCGTTCTGACAAATTATTTGCCCCTAGCATTTACTCCGCTGATGATTTCTTTTTGTCATTCTGCCACTTTGGTGATTTAGTGTTAATATAAGATAATATTATGCACAGAAAAATGAATGTGCTGAAGAATAATGAACTAATATAATTTCATTTCCTTCATGCTTATCTTCAGTTTAGCAGAACGATATTATTTATTAAAGAATACGTAATGGGGCTTTAAATTGTCTGATAAGGAAGTGTTTTTCAATTAACATGAAATTTCCACCTGTTGGTTTTTTTGTTTTCCTCGCAGTTAAAACAAACATGCACAGCCAGTGTAGTTTAATTCATGCACAAATGAATCTTATGAGCTGGTTTATTTTTAGTGAATCAGAAATATACAGAAGACCTGTTAAGTCTGATTCCTGAATGAATGACTTCTTTAAGATGATTATATTTGGTGAATCAGAAATATATAAGTGTAGTCTGATTTCTGGACGAACCACTCTCATGAGTTGGTTCTTTTTAGTGAATCAGAAAATATCCAGACTGGTTGGTGTAGTATAATTTCTGAACGAATGAGTCTTTTAAGCTGGTTCTTTTTAGTGAATCAGAAATATATAAGGTGACCAGTGTAGTCTGATTTTTGGACAAATGACTCTTGTGAGTCAGTTCTTTTTAGTGAATCAAATATATACTGGGTGACCAGTTTAGTCTGATTCCTGAACAAAATTAGTTTTTTTGAGCTGGTTCTTTTTAGTGAATCAGAAATATTTAAGGTAACCAGTATACTGTAGTCTGATTTTTGGACAAATGACTCTTATGAGTCTGTTCTTTTGAGTGAAGCAAAAATATCCAGGCTGATCAGTGTAGTCTGATTTCTTACCAAATGACTCTGTAAGCCAGTTCTTTTTAATGAATCAGATATATACTGGGTGATCAGTGTAGTCTGATTCCTGAATGAATGAATCTTTTGAGCTGGTTCTTTTTAGTAAATAGGAAATATATAAGGCAACCAGTGTAGTCTGATTTCTGGACGAATGACTCTTATGAGTTGGTTCTTTATAGTGAATCAAAAATATCCAGGCTGATCAGTATAGTCTGATTTCTGAACAAATGAATCTTATAAGCCAGCTCTTTTTAGTGAATCAAATATAGACTGGGTGACCAGTGTTGTCTGATTACTGAATGAATGAGTCTTATATGCCAGCTCTTTTTAGTGAATCAGAAATATATAAAGCAACTAGTGTAGTCTTGATTTCTGGATGAATGATTTATGTGAGTCCGTTCTTTTGAGTGAATCAAAAATATCCAGGCTGATCAGTGTAGTCTGATTCCCAAACAAATGACTCTTTTGAGCCAGCTCTTTTTAGTGAATCAAATATATGCTGGGTGACTAGTGTAGCCTGATTCCTGAATGAATGAATCTTTTGAGCTGGTTCTTTTTAATGAATCAAAAATAAATAAGGGAGCTAGTGCAGTCTGATGTTTGGATGAACAGTTGTTATGAGTAGGTTCTTTTGAGTGAATCAAAAATATCCAGGATAATCATTGTAGTCTGATTTCTGAACAAAGGACATCAGCTCTTTTTAGTGAAGTCTGATTCCTGAATGAATAAGTATCTTGATGTTCTTTTTGGAGAATCAGAAATATATAAGATGACCAGTGTAGCCTCATTTCTGAACAAATGACTCTTATGAGTCGGTTCCTTTTAGTGAATCAAATATGTACTAGGCAACCAGTTTAGTCTGATTCTTGAACGAATGAGTCTTTTGAGCTGGTTCTTCTTGATGAATCAGAAATATATAAGATGACCAGTTTAGTCTGATTCCTGAACAAATTAGTCTTTTCAGCTAGTTCCATTTAGTGATTCAGAAATATATAAGGTGACCAGAGTAGTCTGATTTTTGGACGAACGACTCTTATAAGTCGGTTATTTTTAGTGAATCAAATATATACTAGGCGACCGGTTTAGTCTGATTCCTGAACGAATGAGTCGTTTGATCTGGTTCTTTTTGGTGAATCTGTTTTTTAGACGAATGACTCTTATGAGTCGGTTATTTTTAGTGAATCAGATATATACTGGGCAACCAGTTTAGTCTGATTCCTTAACAAAATGAGTCTTTTTGAGCTGGTTGTTTCTCTTATGAGTTGGTTTTTTTTCTCTTATTTCTCTTATGAGTTGGGTTTGTTTCTCTTATGAGTTGGGTTTTTTTTAGTGAATCAGAAATATCCAGGTTGATTAGTGTAGTCTGTTTTCTGAACAGACTCGTTACGTCAGCTCTTTTTAGTGAATCAAACATATCCTTGGTGACCAGTGTAGTCTGATTCCTGAACAAATGAGTCTTTTGAGCTGGTTCTTTTTAGTGAATCAGAAATATATAAGGCGACCAGTGTAGTCTTATTTCTGTACGAACGACACTTATGAGTCGGTACTTTTTAATGAATTGAAAATATCCAGGCTGATCAGTGTAGTCTGAACAAATGACTGTTTTGAGCCAGCTCTTTTTGGTGAATCAAATATATACTGGGTGAACATTGTAGGCTGATTTCTGAATGAACGACTCTTATGAGTCGGTATATTGTAGTGAATCAGAAATATGTAAGGCGACCAGTGTAGTCTGATTTCTGAATGAACAACTCCTATGAGTCAGTTCTTTTTAATAAATCAAAAATATTTAAGGCGACCAGTGTAGTCTGATTTCTGGACGAATGACTCTTATGAGTCCATTTAAGTGAATCAGATATATACTGGGTGACCAGTGTATTAATGATTCTTTTGAGCTGGTTCTTTTTAGTGAATCAAAAACATGCAGTGCAACTACAGTGTAGTTCGACTGCTGGACAAATGACTCTTATTGATCCAGTTATATATAAGCAAAAGAATCAGAATCAAATCAAGATCTCGTGAATCAGAATTGAATTGACTGTTTTAAAACACTTCTGCGTAAATTTCATTATTGTTCTCATTTCTACAGCATTTCTCATGTTATCTCTCTTCTTCCAGCACTGGTTAACCGAGTTAGAGATCTTCGCTATGCTGTTTGCCGCTGCTGTGCACGATTACGAACATACTGGCACCACCAACAACTTCCACATACAAACCAGGTACTATTGCAGTTAAACACCATTATCATTCAACTCAGTGAACTGAATACATCATTGGCCTTTAACAGAAGTAATGCTTGTTTTACAGATCCGACTCAGCCATACTATACAATGACCGTGCCGTACAGGAAAACCACCACGTTAGCGCTGCATATCGCCTCCTTCAGGAAGACGATGAAATGAACATCCTCTACAATTTGTCGAAAGATGACTGGAGGTAAAAATGCACTGTAAATGTATATCAAATTATAATATTTGTATGTACAGTGGGTACGGAAAGTATTCAGACCCCCTTAAATTTTTCACTCTTTGTTATATTGCAGCCATTTGCTAAAATCATTTAAGTTCTTTTTTTTTCCTCATTAATGTACACACAGCACCCCATATTGACAGAAAAACACAGAATTGTTGACATTTTTGCAGATTTATTAAAAAAGAAAAACTGAAATATCACATGGTCCTAAGTATTCAGACCCTTTGCTGTGACACTCATATATTTAACTCAGGTGCTGTCCATTTCTTCTGATCATCCTTGAGATGGTTCTACACCTTCATTTGAGTCCAGCTGTGTTTGATTATACTGATTGGACTTGATTAGGAAAGCCACACACCTGTCTATATAAGACCTTACAGCTCACAGTGCATGTCAGAGCAAATGAGAATCATGAGGTCAAAGGAACTGCCTGAAGAGCTCAGAGACAGAATTGTGGCAAGGCACAGATCTGGCCAAGGTTACGAAAAAATTTCTGCTGCACTTAAGGTTCCTAAGAGCACAGTGGCCTCCATAATCCTTAAATGGAAGACGTTTGGGACGACCAGAACCCTTCCTAGAGCTGGCCGTCCGGCCAAACTGAGCTATCGAGGGAGAAGAGCCTTGGTGAGAGAGGTAAAGAAGAACCCAAAGATCACTGTGGCTGAGCTCCAGAGATGCAGTCGGGAGATGGGAGAAAATTGTAGAAAGTCAACCATCACTGCAGCCCTCCACCAGTCGGGGCTTTATGGCAGAGTCGCCCGACGGAAGCCTCTCCTCAGTGCAAGACACATGAAAGCCCAAGATGAATGCGGCCAAGTACAGGGATATCCTGGACGAAAACCTTCTCCAGAGTGCTCAGGACTCAGACTGGGCCGAAGGTTTACCTTCTAACAAGACAATGACCCTAAGCACACAGCTAAAATAACGAAGGAGTGGCTTCACAACAACTCCGTGACTGTTCTTGAATGGCCCAGCCAGAGCCCTGACTTAAACCCAATTGAGCATCTCTGGAGAGACCTAAAAATGGCTGTCCACCAACGTTTACCATCCAACCTGACAGAACTGGAGAGGATCTGCAAGGAGGAATGGCAGAGGATCCCCAAATCCAGGTGTGAAAAACTTGTTGCATCTTTCCCAAAAAGACTCATGGCTGTATTAGATCAAAAGGGTGCTTCTACTAAATACTGAGCAAAGGGTCTGAATACTTAGGACCATGTGATATTTCAGTTTTTCTTTTTTAATAAATCTGCAAAAATGTCAACAATTCTGTGTTTTTCTGTCAATATGGGGTGCTGTGTGTACATTAATGAGGAAAAAAAATTAACTTAAATGATTTTAGCAAATGGCTGCAATATAACAAAGAGTGAAAAATTTAAGGGGGTCTGAATACTTTCCGTACCCACTGTATGTATTTATTTATTTTTGATATGTAACATGATTTAGAGTTGATACTAAAAATGCATCTTTCTCTCAGAGAATTGCGTGCCCTGGTGGTTGAGATGGTCCTGGCCACTGACATGTCCTGTCACTTCCAGCAGATTAAAGCCATGAAGAACTTCCTCCAGCAGCCAGAAGCGTAAGTGCGGTCGCACACATCAGGGTAACGAGGAGGAGGGGCTTTAGCTATTCACACACTGTTCACGCAAAAACATTTCTGCATCTACAGATATTCATATCCACATTATGAGAGGTTGGACAGAGTGATTATAACAGCTCTGAGGGGCTGAACATCTCTGTCCTCTGCAGGATTGATAAACCCAAGGCCTTATCCCTGTTACTGCACACTGCTGACATCAGCCACCCCGCCAAAAACTGGAACATGCACCACCGCTGGACCACCTCACTGCTGGAGGAGTTCTTCAGACAGGTCAGTGTTATCTTTTGAATATACTTTTGAATATCAGCTTTTAGATATAGCATATAAATCTTATCAAAGCTTATTCTGGGTCATACTTTATATTTCATAAACTTAAAAAACAAATTCTATGTTTTGCCTGAAGAAAACAAAAAAGCCAATTTTTAAGACAATAAAATGTATTGTGAAAATTATTTTAAATCAATTAATTAAAATAATAATTAATTTCATATTATTAATTGTTTGTTGAAAATGTTAAATGTTAAATATTTAGGTTATTTAGACTATACTGCAAAATATTTATACATAATGTAGTATTTGTTGTACTTTATGTAATGCATGTTTACTTTAATAATAAACAATAACAAATTAAATAATTCAACATTAAGATTAATAAATGCTTTAGAAGTAATTTTCATTGTTAGTTTATGTTGACCAGTTTAGTTAACTAGTGTTAACAAATTGAACCTTATTGTAAAGTATTACCAAATATTTAACAAAAAATAAATAAATAAATATAAAGATTATTTATAAATATAAAGATTGTTAACTAATGTCAACAAATTGAACTTTACTGTAAAATTATTTAACAAAATAAAAGACTATTTAAACTAAACTGTAAAAGATTTATACATATGGTAGTATTTGTTGTACTTCATGTAATGCATGCTTATTTTAATAATAAATAACAAATTAAATAATTTTATAAATGAGTAGAATTTTTTCATACATTTTTATAAATGATTTTTTATAAACTTTATAAATTTTGGATTTTTAATGATTTTTATTTTATTGTTTTTCTTTTTAGTTTATTTTTATTATATTTATTTATTTATTGCAATTATATATTTATTTATTTTATAGTTTCATAAAATATATTAAATATTATAATGTGTATTAATATATAATTTATATATATATATATATATATATTAAATATATTAAATGTATTAATATTAGTATTATAAAATATATTAAAAATGTGTAAAATATGCAAAATATTATCAGAAAAAAATGTACTTTTTATTACTTTTATACTGTATTTTTTCTGCCCTCTAATAGTATACTTTTAGATGTGTAAAGCTATAGAATAAATGCAGAATAATTAATACTTAGACTATAGTAAATAGAAAATTATGATTTCTTATTTTTTCCTTTCAGATTTGATTTAATATAATTTAATAGAAAAAATTAATATATAAAATAAATATTATAAGATTGTAAAATTATATATAATCAGAAATATATTAAATATTGTATTAAAATGTAATAATATTAGTATTATAGAGTAAATTAAATATTATAATGTGTAAAATGTGCAAAATATTATTAGAAAAATCCATTTTCATATGACAATTATGATTTATTATTTTTTCGTTTGATACAAAATATTTGAATAAAAAAAATTGTAATATATAAAATAAGTATTATAAAATTACATTGATATATAATTTGTATATATTAAATATTATATTGAAATGTAGTCATATTAGTAAAATATATTAAATATTATGTGTAAAATATTATCAGAAAAAAATCTTATTACGTTAATACTATATATTTTTTCTGTCCTCTAATAGAATACTTTTAGACGTATAAAGATATAGGATTTATACATATACTATAGTAAATATATGTTAACAAAATATTAGCTTAAATATGTACTAGCTACCAAACAAATGCCTCCAAACAAATCTCCGATTTGAATTTCATTCACCGAAAACCTTGCAAATCCATTCTTGCTCTTTCTAGGAAGTGCTGCTCATTGCAGCAGCCCAATACCTTGTAAACACAACTCTGTTTCCCAGTGGGCCTATAAAAACCCTGAGCACCCCGACTCCCGGAAATTGTGTTCACAATCAGAACACAGATTGAGGTTTTGAGAAAGCTCCTGCTATTTTTGTGAGCAATATGCATCAGGCAGGGCATGAATTGGCCTGTGGGTGCACCGTCTGAAGCTGAGAGCAGTGTCCTTTAGACATTTTTATGGTTCTTCAATCATAGTGAGCGTTTTCTCTCTCTCTCTCGCTCTCACTTCACCGTCCATATTCCCATTCGGTGGTCATCAGCACTCTGATCTAATCTGGAATTGAGTCTTAATCTTATTTAGCATTCCAAGCCTGTAACGTCCACTGTAAAAATCCCATTAATCTCCTCTAAACATCCATTTCCTGCATTCGAACCTCAACATTTGAATCTCTTGGAAATGCTTCAACTTTATTCCATCAGCTTTTGCATCTCTGTGATGTGGAAAGTTATTCAGAATTGCTTTCCAGGCTCTTTCTTTCTTGTATGATTGAATAAATAATGAAGGACAGCTCAATTTCCTTGCTAAATGAAAACGGATCTAATTCTGATCCAAACACAGTGTGTTTTTAAGAGATGACGATCTCTTCATAGTGGCAAACCAATTAACTTCCCGTTGTCTGATTTGATATCCCACCGACCCCATCTTGGTGTTCCCACAAGAGTGAAATTAAAGCTTTGATTTATTGACATGTTAAAGCTAATAAATGATCAGTTCATCGCAGGTAAATCACCCCCAGAAATTATAATTGCAATTTCAGGGTCACAAATGAAATATAGCTCGGCGTTACTCAGGAAATTGATGGTGACTGTGAAAAGTGCCTTCAGAAAAAATGTGGAATGCAATTTATATAAGCGTCTATGTTGTTTAGAGGTCATAGCTGTATTATTCGAGCCAAAAGACAATTGTGGTTATGATAATTACAGCTATTGTTTTTCACGATTACCTATTGTTTGCAAATGAACTGCTATGGACAGATGGAGAGAAATAATGAGGATGCAGCATGAAATTAACTGAAACTTACAACCTAAATCTTTATTTATTTATTTTTGTCTGGATTGGGCAGTAACTAAAGAGGTCATATCATAAAATATTGGATTTCGTGATTTATTAAAAAAAACACAGTATACTATTGTAGATCATGTTATCTCTGGTGCATAAATAATATGAAAAGATAAAACTTTTGATTTTAATAATATGTTACAAAATGTTGCAATTAACATTAAAGTTAATGAATGCTATATAAGTGTTTTTCATTGTTAGTTTATTTTAACTAATTTAGTTAACTAATGTTAACAAATGAAACCTTATTGTAAACTGTAAATATAAGAACAAATTAAATTATTTTAGAAATTATCAGAATAGATTTTTTTTTTGTTTTACACTACCAGTCAAAAGTTTTTGAACAGTAAGATTTTTATGTTTTTTAAAGAATTCTCTTCTGCTCACCAAGCCTGCATTTTTTAAAATCCGAAATACAACAAAAGCAGTAATATTGCAAAATATTTTTACTATTTAAAATATCTGGTTTTATTTGAATATATTTTAAAATGTAATTTATTCCTGTGATCAAAGCTACATTTTAAGCATCATTACTCCAGTCTTCAGTGTCACATGATCCTTCAGAAATCATTCTTTTGAACTTTCCATTCGTCAAAGAAACCTAAAAAAATTCCACTCAGCTGTTTTCATAATAATAATAATAATAATAATAATAATAAATGTTTTTGAGCAGCAGTTAGAATGATTTCTGAAGGATCTGGAGTAATGATGTTTAAAATTCCGCTTTGAAATCACAGGAATAAATTACATTCTAAAATATATTCAAATAAAAAACTGTTATGTTAAATAGTATAAATATTTCAAAATTTTACAGTTTCTTGCTGTACTTTGGTGAGCAGAAGAGACTTATTAAAAAAAAAAACATTAAAAAACTTTCTGTTCAAAAACCTTTGACTGGTAGTGTATTTATTTATTTATTTGTTTACTGCATTAAGGTAATACAAATTTGCACTTAATTGTCTTAAAAACTACTATTTTTATTGCTTTGCATTATTTTGCAAATGTAAATGTACCAACGAGACAACTGTGTCGGTAAAAAAATATATCACTTGTGAGCAAAATGTTTTTGTTGTGTGTCATTTCCAAGTAAGCTGCATTCTTGACAAATTATGCACAAAAAAGAATGAAAGCATTATTTAATTGTGCTTTATTGGGATACATATAGTGCTAGTTTATGAAATTGGTTTTAGCAAGTCAAAATAGGCAAGTTTATTCCAGAAATGTTAAAAATGTAATTTCAGTCAGTCATTTCCATCAACGAATGCTATTAAGCAAAATACATCAATTGTGAAATTGAGAATTACTTAAAACTTTGAGGGGGAAAAAAAGCCTGTTAAAAAGGTGGCTTCTTGTTAAAAAAAAAAAAATTCCCTACCAGGGAATGATCTGTGATATGACCACTTTAATAATTAGAAATCTTTGCAGATGCTAATTGGTGTCGGCACTCTTCTACTTTTTGTTACAGGGCGATAAGGAGGCAGAGCTTGGGCTTCCTTTCTCTCCTTTATGCGATCGCAAGTCTACCATGGTGGCCCAGTCTCAGATCGGTGAGTGAATCAATAGGATATGTTCTCGACCCTCGTCTGTGTATTATGATGCTCATTTCACTTCCCTAACAGGTTTCATTGATTTCATCGTGGAGCCCACCTTCACTGTGCTGACAGACATGATCGAGAAAATCGTGACTCCGCTGATCGAAGAAGCCTCACCCTCCGGCCTGGCTGGATTCAGACGGTCCAGGTTAGGACAAATGAACGGGCAGCAAAATGCTCCATGTCCAAAGAACTTGCCTTTGTTCAAAAATTTGGGGTCGCTAAGTCCACTTCCAAAACAAAGATTCACATATAATGTACTCACCCCTTGTCATCTAAGATGTTCATGTCTTTCTTTCGTCAGTCGTAAAGAAATTATGTTTTTTGAGGAAAAAAATTCTGCATTTTTCTCCATATAGTGGACTGATATGGTGCCCTGATTTTGAACTTCCAAAATGCAGTTTAAATGCGGCTTCAAACGATCCCAAATGTGGTTGTAAACGATCCCAGCTGAAAAAGAAGGGTCTTATCTAGCGAAACGATTGGTTATTTTCATAAAAATAATACAATTGATATGCTTTTTAACGTCAAACGCTCATCTTGTCTTACTGTGCCTGAACTGTTTTCATTCCGGTTCATGACAGTTACGGTACGTCTCAAAACTCCCATCTCATGTTCTCCCTCAACTTCAAAATCGCCCTATATTGCTGTTTTACCATTTTTGTTAAGGGTGTTTGATCTTCTTTGCATGTTTACTTTGCATAGATTGGGTCGGTACTTCTGCAGCGATGTAGGATGATTTAGAAATTATTTTTGAAGTTGAGGGAGAAAATACGTATTGAAATATATTGAAAAAAATATTATTTTATATATAATTCTAATAATATCTCAAAATTCTTTTTGCTGTATTTTGATCAAATAAATGCAATACTGGTGAGTACAAGAGACTACTAACTTAGTCTTACTAAGTTTTGAATAGCTAAATATTAAATACTTTTTTTTTTTTAAATCTGCTCCAAACATATTTATTAATTAGATATTGCTCTTGTCTAAATTAAAACTGAGCAAATCATTCATGTCAGTTCTTATGAGTCAGTTAAGGTGGTTCACAAATCAATCTGAATGAGTAAAGAGCAAACTGATCTGAATCTAAATTATTTTTTGTAATTCTTATCCAATTATCTTTAACAACTGGAAAAGTCATGGAAATTAATATATCAAATATCCTGTGTCTAGTCATGGAAACTCTTGGTATCGTTCAGCAGCTTGACAACTAACAACATCACACTTAAAAGTGATCTACCTCCATATAATCTAAAGACAAACATTTACTTGAAGCTAAATAAATGCTCAATCTGTGTGTTTGTGCAGTCTGAATAACATCCCGTCGGACGGTAAACGGTCTGCTGTGAGAAGCACTGGTTCGGAGGGCGGCACTTCCCTGAACTGCTCCGTAAACGCTGTTGATTTTAAGACCTTCAAAAGCACCTGGAATGAGGAAGTGCATAAAAACAGGGAAAAATGGAAAGCGCAAGCTGCCAAAGGTATAAACGCGCACACACAAATAAACACGGAGGTGATGTGCTTTAAATTGTAAAATTGTTTTGAAATTGTGTTCGGATTCCTGTCACACTTGTGGTGTTCCCAGTCCAAAATGACCAGACTCCAATCCGTTGCTTATAAATCTCTCATTATGATTTATTATCACCAAATATTGGATTCATTCTTTTTGTCAACTTGTTTTCTTTCATTTAGGACTGGTTTTGGGTTTCTATTTGCACCTGATTAATCATAGGCCTTTTTTATCTAAGAGTAGGTACCTCGTTTTTCCAGTGAACACATAATTTTTTATGAATAATTTTTACAATATAAGATAAAAAAAAAAAAATTAAAATTTGCACGGTTTCTCACACAAGTGTGCTTTAAAGGAACACTCGAATTTTTACCGTTTTCGAATCCATTCAGCCGATCTCCGGGTCTGGCGGTAGCACTTTTAGCATAGCTTAGCATAGATCATTGAATCTGATTAGATTGATAGCATCTCACTCAAAAATGACCATATATAATGACGATATTTTTCCTATTTAAAACTTGACTCTTCTGTAGTTACATTGTGTACTAAGACTGACGGAAAATGAAAAGTTACAATTTTCTAGGCTGATATGGCTAGGAACTATACTCTCATTCCGGCGTAATAATCAAGGAACTTTGCTACCGTATCATAGGCAAGTACTGCTCACTGCAGAGCCGAATGGCCTCCAGCTCCCCCTCTCTGGAGGTCCAGCTCCACCTCTGTGTGAACTAATGGGTGGAGTTAGGGTTAGCATAGGGTAAGGGGTAGGGTTAGGCTGTGGTTAGGTGTCTATTTCCACCCATTACCTCCAGCGAGGGGGAGCTGGAGCTCCAGCTCCTCCCATCTGGCTCTGCAGCGAGCACCCTCATAGGTGCAGCAGGCGCAATGATGTTACACAGCGCCTGAAAGTGACCAGCACTAAGTTTGTATAGATGCAGAGTTGCAGCCGGTAGAGTTGACGGCTGCGTAATATCATTGCGCCTGCTGCACCCAAGGTACGGCGGCAAAGTTCCTTGATTATTACGCCGAAATGAGAGTATAGTTCCTAGCCATATCGACCTAGAAAATCGCCACTTGCCATTTTTCAACAGCAGAAGAGTTTTAAATAGGAAAAATATTGAAAGTCTGTGGTCATTTTTGAGCGAGATGCTAACGGTCTAATCGGATTCAATGATCTATGCTAAGCTATGCTAAAAGTGCTACCGCCAGACCCGGAGATCGGCTGAACGGAAACGAAAACGGTAAAACTCAACTGCGTAACTGTGTAAAATGAGCCTATTTTCAAAAAATAAAAATAGAGTGTTCCTTTAATGCTTTATCTGGAAGTTTGCTTTTAAATGCTTTTGTTTTGTACAAAATTGCAACTCACACTGGTGTTTCCGGTCAAAAAATCACCAAATATTGGATTCAATCTTTTTGTCAGCTTGTTTTTTTTTTATTTAGGACTGGTTTTGTGTTTCTATTTGCATTTTTTCACTCAAAATATTAGGTGCCTACTTTCGGATAAATGAGGCTTACGATTAATCAGATGCAAATAGAAACACAAAACCAGTCCTGAATAAAAGAAAACAAGTTGGCAAAAAGATTGAATCCAATATTTGGTGATAATATAGCATAATGACAGATTTATAAGCAATTGTTTGGAGTCCGGTCATTTTTGACTGGGAACACCACAAGCGTGACTGCAATTTAAAAAAAATAAAAGCATTTAAAAGCAAACTTCCTGATTAATCATTAAAGTACATTAGTGTGATAAACGGTGCAAATTTTCATATTTTTTCCATTTAATATTTTGAAAATTATTCATAAATGTTTTTTTTTTTTTCACTCAAAAAACATGGTACCTACTCTCAGAAAAATGAGGCCTTTGATTAATCAGATGCAAATAGAAACACAAAACCAGTCCTAAATAAAAGTAAACAAGTTGATAAACAGAATGAATCCAATATTTGGTGATAATATAGCATAATGAGAGATTTATAAGCAGTTGTTTGGAGTCCGGGAACACCACAAGTGTGACTAGGTGAAATAAAACCCACAAAAAATTATGAACATTCGAAAAAAAATGTGAGAAATTTGAGAAAATTGAGAGTATTGAGAGTATGAGAAGCACTTTTACCCTGTGTGAACAAAGTCAGTAAGTTTGAGTACAATGCGATAACGTTAACTAGTATTTTAAAAAAAAAAGAAAATCTTAAATATTCAAATATTCTAAATATTCAAATCTGGCTTGTAACAAGCTGAGCATAAATAAATGATACAACAAATAGTGAATCCATTTTTCTGCCATATCTAAAGACCAGAAAATCATGAAAGTAAGGGCTCTTATGACTTGGGGCAGTAAGCAATGCCGTGGCAACTGCAGAGAACACCTTATCAATCACATAGCAATACCCCTGCAGTCATTTACAATGTCTTAGTATGCAAGGCCAAGCACTGCTCATCTCTTCAGAAACTAAAAAAATCCATCTTTTATTCAGAAATATAAATGAATTCAGTATGAATAAAAGATTTAAGAGCTCAGGCTTAACAAATAAACGAAAACAAATCTTCACAGCATGAATGTAGATCTCCATTTGGCGCAGATGTTGTAGATAAAGAATGTTGTAATATTAACTCACGATTGACTACATGTGTGCATTGACTTGGAATGTGACAGCAGATCTCAGAGGAATGCTTTATCATTTCTAGGAAATGTTTTCTGGCAATAGTGTTAAGCTGCGGTCACATTAGATTTCCAGTTTCTTTCATTTGTTCATACGGAAATTCAAGTAAATGCAAGGATGGCAAGAGTTTATTGAACTCTGACTTATGATTTCAAATAGTGTTTGAACAAAAGAAGATCTAATAAATGTCACAAACTGACATTTTTTAAACCTTTGTTACCAAGGTATGAAAGCTTGATTCCATCATTGAATAAAAAATAGAAAGGCAATTGCGACTTTTATTCTCACAATTCTTAATTCTTTCTTGCAATTGCAAGTTTACATCTCTCATTTTTTACTTTTTTTTCTCGCAATTGTGAATTTGTATCTCACAATTCAGACTTTTTATCCCGTAATTCTGAGTTTACTCCTTGCAATTCTGACCTTTTTCTCGCAATTGTGAGTTTCTGACTTTTTTTCATGGAATTGTATGATACAAACTTGCAGTTTTGAGACATTAAGTCAGAACTGCAAGATATAAACTTGTGACTCTGACTTTTTTGCTCAAAGTTGCTTGATATAAAGTCACAATTCAACGTTTTTTTCTTGCATTTGTGAGTTTATATATCACAATTCTGACTCTAACAATTGTGAGTTTACATGTCGTAATTCTGATTTTTTTTCTTGCAATTGTGCGTTTGCATCTCATAATTCTGACTTCTTTCTCGCAATTGCAAGTTTGCATCTCACAGTTCGAGCTTTTTTCTCACAATTGAGAGTTTACATTTCACAATTCTGACTTCTTTCTTGCAATTGTGAGTTTGCATTCCGTAATTCTGAGTTTTCTTCTAACAACTGAGAGTTTACATCTCACAATTAATTTTTTCTGGCAATTGTGATTTTACATCTCACAATTTGGAATTTTACATCTCGCTGTTCTTTTTTTCTTGCAATTGCGAGTTTGCATTCTGCAATTCTGACTTTTTCTCACAATTGAGAGTTTACATTTCACAATTCTGACTTCTTTCTCACAATTGTGAGTTTGCATCTCATAATTTGGACTTTTTTTCCTCACAATTGAGAGTTGACATCTCACAATTCTGACTTTTCTTCTTGCAATTGCGAGTTTACATCTTGCAATTCTGACTTTTTTCTCTGAATTGTGAGTTTGTATTCCGCAATTCTGAGTTTTCTTCTCGGAATTGAGAGTTTACCTCTCATAATTCATTTTTTCTTGCAATTGTGAGTGCATCTCAGAATTCTGACTTTTTTCTCTGAATTGTGAGTTTGTATTCCGCAATTCTGAGTTTTCTTCTCGCAATTGAGAGTTTACCTCTCATAATTCATTTTTTCTTGCAATTGTGAGTGCATCTCAGAATTCTTACTTTTTTTTTCTCACAAATGTGAGTTTGCATTCCGCAATTCTGACTTTTTCTCACAATTGTGAGTTTACATGTCACAATTCTGCCTTTTTCTTGCAATTGCGTGATATAAACTCACAATTCTGACTTTTTTTTTTGCAATTGTGAGTTTGCATCTCATACTTTGGAATTTTTTTCTCGCAATTGTGAGTTTGCATCTCATAATTTAGACTTTTTTCTCTCACAGTTATTGAGTTTACATCTCACAGTTCTTTTTTTCTTGCAATTGTGAGTGCATCTCACAATTCTGACTTTTTTTCTCGCAGATGTGAGTTTACATCTTGCAATTCTGACTTTTTCATAGAATTGCATGATACAAACTTGCAATTTTGAGAAATTAAGTCAGAAGATATAAACTTCTAAACAAAAATTGAAATATAAACTCTAAAAGATATATGTTCTGACATTTTTCTCAGAATTTTATGTCTTGCAACTTTGACTTTATAACACGCAATTACAAGTTTGTCAATTCTGAAAAAGAATTGCTAGGAAAAAGTCAGAATTACGAGATACAAACTCGCATTTATGAGAAAAAAAGTCAAAATTGTGAGTTTGTATCTCATTCTTTTCTCACAATTATTTATATAGTTTATATTATGCAATTCTGAGAAAAAGTCAGAATTGCAAGTTTGTGTTTGTTTTTGTTTTTTATTCAGTGGCAGAAACGGGCTTCCATACCAAGGACTCATTAGAGACATTTGTAATGTTGCAAAATATAGTTTCAAATTGCCGCTGTTATTTTCTACTTACTGTTCATCAAGAATATTGAAAAAAATGGTTTTCACAAAAATATTAAGCAGAACAACTGCTTTCCACATTGAAAATAAGAAGAAATATCAGCATATTACAATGATTTCTGAAGGATCATGTAACTCTGAATACTGGAGTAATGACAATTCAGCTTTGCATCACAGGAATAAATTACATTTTACAATATATTAAAACAGAAAACAATTTAAATAGTAATATTCAACAATATAACTATTTTAATGTAATAAACACAACCTTGGTAAGCATAAGAGACATCTTTCAGAAACATTAAAAATGCTGCATGCTTAACGTGACTTCACTTTTACAGTGCCAGTAATGATTTGTGTGAATTTGTGTGTGTTAGATCTGGAAGAGAAGGCCAAACAAGAAGAGAACGAAGAGAAAGATAATAAAGCTGACACAGACACACAAAGCAGCGACAGCAAAGGCGATAATGCAAAAAAAGAAGACAAAATCAACACAGACTCGAGTGTGAAATCTCAAGACAAACGAAAGGAAGACACAAGAAAAGAAAAGGATTCAAAGACAGATCGAGAAGCTACAGGCGATAACAAGGAGCCCACAGAGCAACAACCCAGAGAGGAAGAGGGCAATAAAGACCCAGGGGGGCTCAATGGGGCTCAAACACCAGCGTCTGACGCCAAAGAGCCCAAGACCAGCAGTGACACAGACAACAGTCAGCGAGCACACAACGGTGAGTGTTAAAGTTTTCAAAATTAGATCATTTTTATCCTGATATTTGGATATCATGTTCATATTTCTAACAAACTGTGGTGCCTTTTGTTTCTAACTTTTTCCTAAAATATTTCTAAACCTAAACGTCTGTACTGGCTGATACCTGATGAACTTTGGTCTTTGGTTTACCTTGTATGTGATATAAACTAGCGGTTGACCAGAATTTAAATAACTTTTATATTTTCCTAATTAATTTAATTTTAATATATATTCTCAAAATGGATTTAAAATATTGTGTACATGATAGAAACTAGTGGTTGACTGATATGGGTTTTGATAATTATTTTAAAATTATTATTATTATTACCATTTATTTACCGTTTATTTATTTATTTATTTAAATTGACATTACATCTGTATATAATATCACTAAATAATGTACATTATGTAAATGCCAATAATGATATTTAGAGATTGGATGAATAAATTAAATATATAAATATTTAATAATTTTATTTATTTATTTAATATATGAAGAAAAGTAATGAAATTGCAGAATCTAAATAATTTTTAGATTTTCCAAATTAAATTAATTTTAATATATTTCCTTAAAATGTATTTAAAATATTGTGTATTTGTAATATACTCAATATTTTCTCAAAATGAATTAAAAAATAAAATTTGTAAGTAGAATATGTTGAGTAACTGAACACAGTTATCATACTATGCTAATAATCAATATTTCAATATAGCTAAATATGGCCCAGTATAAATAGATGTATGACTAACATAAACTATACTATACTTGCTTTACCACTTTTTTGCTTACCATTGTGTTTGTTGTAACCAAGCACTATCGCAGCCAAATTTTTACATGTTGGAAAGAAGGTGGCTTTGTTCTTAAATGTCTCTAGCATACTTGTTCAGTAGTACACTCTAATTCTTATTCGTATGTGTTTTGTAGTATACAGAGTGGTCAATGTTGTGTAGTTTGCTCTATAGTGTATACTGTACTCTACAATTTATAGTATGCTGTGTGGTGTATAGACTGCCATGTAATGTGTAGCATTTAATGTCCTCAA
The DNA here is from genome assembly GCA_012976165.1 of Labeo catla. Lineage (NCBI taxonomy): Eukaryota > Metazoa > Chordata > Actinopteri > Cypriniformes > Cyprinidae > Labeo > Labeo catla. The sequence continues at coordinate 300,903 of VONZ01000560.1, read as the reverse complement.
GCAAGCATACTAACTAGTGTATACTACTTACTAGTGCTGTACTCAATCTGCATTACTGTGTATTGTGTTTTGCAAGCGCTGTGTGCTACACTATGCTGAATTCTGTAGTGTATATGCATTTATGTTTTGTCTGAAAAGAAGGATACAACTAAGAAGGATATGTTTCAGAAAATTTAAATAGCAAACAAATTGTTGTTCATGTTAGAAAAGCGCTCGTCTTTTCTTTTGTTTGTTTGTTTGTTTGCCCTGAGCGGACTCAGTTAGTGACTGGTGTTTTATCTGAATGTCAGGGAACGAAGAACTGAATTCACCTGACACTGACGACAGTGAAAGCAAGAGATCAGACGGTAATGCCATCGCCTCCTTTAACTGCTATTGGCGTCATATAGCGGCTGAAACCTAATTTGCATACTACATGCACTGTGTCCTAACCAAGTTTGCAGTAACAAGTCTATACATACACTAAACAAAAATCGCAGCAAATCAGAACCTACCTGATAGTTTTGACAAATGAGGTTTCACTGTGGGCGGAGCTACGCAGATCATCATGACAGAAGTCTAAACTAAGATTGTTTTGTTTTTGCCACAACTGGATGGAACAAAAAAACAATCTAAGTTTTTATTGTTTGTTTTATTGTGTTGCACCTGGTTAGGACACTGTGTACAATAGTGACTACAACATCATAAAACCGTACTCGCATAATATGAAGAAAACAAGCATCTTGGGAGTCATATCATCCAAAAAACACTCAAGGATGCATTCATCTAAAATCCAATGGAAGTAGTTTGCTATTTGGTCACCTTTGGAATACTTTATATTAGCATATTATGATTTAGGACACACTCCTTATTTTATGGTTATTTAGAAAGGATAGTATGTAAAATAAGATTCAGCCGCTATCAACAGGAGAGCTACTTCAGGTTCATTTCCTCTCGTCAGAAAATTGGCAGAAAACCCACGTTATGATGATTTGACACCTTCATGCATTTTCTTTCACCTCTGCATTTCACCAAATAATGAATCTATTGTTGTTCCAAACCTGTATGACTTTCTTTCAGATATTTTTTTTTTCAAGTGTCCTGGACATTTTTTGTCCAAATAGTGAATGGGACCTTTGCTCTGAAAAGGACAAAAAGAAGGTCCAAAGAAGAAAAAAACTGATTAAAATGCTTACCCTCGCTGCAGAAAAAATTACTTTTTTGTCCTTTTTTTAAAAATTGCTTTTCAGTGAAATATTTAAATATCCTGCATAACACTGTATAAGATATTAAAACTTTTCATATATTTTATTTTTAATAAAAATTGCTTTACTATATTTACAGATATTTTTACTTGTGCATTAGGTCAAAATTCAGTAAAAAAGAATAATATTGTGAAATGTTATTACAATTTATAAAAATTGTTTTAAATTTGAATATATTTTAAAATATAATTTATTCCTGTGATGCAAAGCCAAATTTTTTAGCATCATTACACCAGTCTTCAGTGTCACATGATCTTTCAGAAATAACTGTAATATGCTGATTTGCTTTTCAAGCAACATTTCTTATTATTATCAGTACAACTGAAGGATTCTTTGATGAATAAAAAGCATTTATTTTTTATAAAATGTATTAAAAATGTTTTTTGTAAGGTTATGAAAGTCATTACAAATGTAATGCTTTCTTGCAAAATTAAAGTATTTATTTCTTATTGATTTATATATATATATACATAAGATTTTTTTCAAGAAGTTTCTCAAAAATCAAAATCTCAAAAATTAACGCTATTTATTTGAAATCATCAATGTTGAAAAGTTTGTGGTTAGTACATTTTTACATTTTGAAAAGTTTTACATTTAAAAATGTTTAAAAGTCAGTACATTTTTACTTTTTTAAAAGTTTGTGGTCAGTACATTTTTTTTTAAAGCTTTACATTTTTTAATTTTGAAAAGTTTGTGGTCAGTACATTTTTTTTAAAGCTTTACATTTTTTAATTTTGAAAAGTTTGTGGTCAGTACATTTTTTTTAAAGCTTTACATTGTTTAATTTTGAAAAGTTTGTGGTCAGTACATTTTTAAAAGTTTTACATTTTTAAAAGTTTGTGGTCAGTACTTTTTTTTTCAATTTTAAAAGTCTTACATTTTTTAATTTGTAAAAGTTTGTGGTCAGTACATTTTTAAATGTTTTACATTTAAAAATGTTAAAAGTTTGTGGTCAGTAAATTTTTGTTCTTTCTTTTTTTAAAAGAAATAAATATTTTAATTCACCAAGGATGTGTTAAATTGATAAAAACGTGATAGCAAAGAGTTATATTGTTAGAAAATACGTCTATTTTGAATAAATACTGTTCTTTTTAACTTTTTATGCATCAAAGAATCATAAAAAAACCTGTTGCCAACATTGATAATAAATCAGCATAATAGAATGATTTCTGAAGGATCATATGACACTGAAGACTGGAGTAATGATGCTGAAAATTCAGCTTTGCATCACAGAAATAAATTATACTTTAAAGTATATTAAAACAGAAAACCACTATTTTAAATTACAATAATATTTCACAATATTACTGTTTTTTCTGTATTTATTATAAATAAATGCATCCTTGATGAGCAAAAAAGTCTTCTTTAAAAAAACATTTAAAATTTTACTGATCCCAAACTTTTGAACAGCAGTGTATATATTACTGTCCCCAAACCTTTGCCCAGTATTATATTGTGATATTTTGATTCAAGAATTAATAGGTATTTTATTTGGAAAATAAGACAAAAAGTAATTGTTCTGCAGTGCTTTCAAACATGCAACATCAAGGTCCATCATCACAAATTTACCGTCAAACCTCATTGTTTCCAACATGACCAAAAGGTGTTGATATCAGACTGAGCTAAATGCTTCTTTGGTGCTTTTTTGTCTTTTTATTTAGCATTGACAGCCCCATCCCAATTCACTTTTGTTGCATGAAAAAACAGCCAAGGCATTTCGCAAAATAATGCCTTTTGTGTTCGACTAAAGAAAGAAAATCATATGGGTTTGGATTGACATGATCAAATTTTCATTTTCACCAAAATATTTAAAAAGAATCATAATGAAACCTTTAAAATCACCTGTTCTGAGATGATAAAGTCAGCATACAGTAGATGATGAGATGTTGTACTGCATTCATCCATCTGATTCTGAGCATGTGGCATGTCAGTTGTCGTAGCACCTCATTCCCCCTGTCAGACATCAGTCAGAGCTGTGGAACAGAAGCTCTAAATGTGCCAAATATCTGCTCTCCTCTGCAGACTCAGAAGACGAGCACAGTAACTGTGGGATCTCCCCCTCTTCACTGGCAGACAGTGCAGCCGCTGCATCTGCGCCTGATGCAAACTAACAGCACTCCAAATCCTGTACTATGCTGTCACCTGGTGGTTATTTTGATTATTCATCTTTTGTTTCCCACATCTTAAAATCGGATCTTTTTTTTGTCTCTGATGGAGTTTTTTTTTCATACTTTCTTTAGTTCATCTGACTTTAAGGATGTACATCAGGTTTTGGTTCAGAGATACACAAAACCATTCGAGAACTGAGACTTTGGATGTACAAAAGGTCACGCATAGTGCCACGGTAGCTTTTGGAAACTCTTGTCACCGAAGCCACACGCATGAAGATGAAATGTGTCCCGTGTCAAGTCGATGGAGACCGACCCCCAGATGACGTTCTTCCCTCGGGGACAACGCGACATCTGCCGACCGCTCAAGCGCCAAACCTGCACAGACAGCGAATGGAGAACTTCAAAGAACTTCAGTCCCTCAGAGCGCTCATGCAACCACATCACCTTCAACGGGCCGTCGTTACCACGTCCAAAGAATGTCTGCAGTTTGTTTACCTCTTATTTTTATTTGTGTTAGTCGTAAAGTTGATGTTGCTGTTGTCCGTGTATGATACTGTACAGTTAACGGTGTGTGTGTCTTCTGTACATATGCTTTCAGGAGCTTCTTCATATCGAACCGTGTATGTGATTGAGGGTTTGATCGTTAGTTTAACGGCCCATAATCCTTTGCCAGTATCCCTGCCAGTGTCACTTTGATAGAAGATTTTTTTTCACTGATGCAGTGCAGTTCTGTCACAATATGCCGTAATTTTGACGAACTGTTCAAATGTTGTCGTCATATGTGTACACTACCAGTCAAAAGTTTTTGAACAGTAAGATTTTTTTATGTTTTTTAAAGAAGTATCTTCTGCTCACCAAGCTTGCATTTATTTGATCCAAAATACAGCAAAAACTGTACTATTGTGAAATATTTTTACTATTTAAAAGAACTGATTTCTATTTAAATATATTTTAAAATGTAATTTATTATTGTGATCAAAGCTACATTTTCAGCATCATTACTCCAGTCTTTAGTGTCACATAATTTTTCAGAAATCATTCTAATATGCAGATTTGCTGTTCAAGAAACATTTTATTATTATTATTATTGATATTTAAACAGTTGAGTACATTTTTTTTGAATTTTTTTGATTAATAGAAAGATCCATAGATCAGCATTTATCTGAAATAAAACAGTTTTTGTAACATTTTACACTGTACCATTCAAAAGCTTGGAAGAAATAATAGAAATTAATTTTTTCATTTAGCAAGTATGCTGTAAATTGATCAAAAGTGGTGATATAGACATTTATAATGTTACAAAAATTTATATTGCAGATAAACGCTGTTCTTCAGAACTTTCTGTTCATCAAAGAAACCTGAAAAAAAATCTACTCAGCTGTTTTCAACATAATAATAATAATAATAAATGTTTCTGAACAGCAAATCAGAATATTAGAATGATTTCTGAATGATCGTGTGACTGGAGTAATGATGCTAAAATTCAGCTTTGAAATCACAGGAATAAATTACATTTTAAAATATATTCAAATAGAAAACAGTTATTTTAAATAATAAAAATATTTCAAAATTTACTTTTTTTTTGCTGTACTTTGTATCAAATAAATGCAGGCTTGGTGAGCTTTAAAAACATGAATATTCAAAGGGGTCCAGAAGTCTGAGGTCACATTGAAAATCTGTTTTTTGTTTTGTTTTTGTTTTTGTTTTTTTTGTTTTTTTAATCTATCAAAATACATGTGTTGTGATGTAAAATGAGAAGTAAATATTTAATTAATAATTATTAATGTACATTTTTTAACTTTTTCACTCAAGTTGAAATTAAAAACTAAAATTAATATATCTTCTTTTATTAAATTGGAAAAACACTAAATTAGCCTCAGATTTCTGAACCCCACTATATATTATTAAAGGAATAATTCATTCAGAAATGAAAATATACTCACCCTCATCAAAAGAAATTGGGAGAAATTCAGCATTACATCACTTGCTCACCAGTAGATCCTTTACAGTGGATGAGTGTCGTCAGAATGAGAGTCCAAACAGCTGATAAAAACATGACAATAATCCACACAACTTCAGTCCATCAATTAATGTCTTGTGAGTCAAAAAACTGCATTTTAACTGTAATTCTCAATCTGACGGCACCCATTTACTGCAGAGGATCCATTGGTGAGCCAGTGATGCAATGATACACTGCCAGTCAAAAGTTTTTGAACAGTAAGATTTTTAATGTTTTTTTTAAAGAAGTCTGTTCTGCTCACAAAGCCTGCATTTATTTGATCCGAAGTACAGCAAAAACAGTCATATTTTTGTCAATTTCAGTCTGTTATAAATATTGATAATCAGAATATTAGAATGATTTCTGAAGGATCATGTGACACTGAAGACTGGATACTGAAAATTCATCTTTGCATCCTAGGAATAAATTACATTTTAAAATATATTCAAATAGAAAGCAGCTATTGTAAAAAGTAAAAATATTTAAACATTTTTACTGATTTTGCTGTATTTTAGATCAATTAAATGCAGACTTGGTGACCAGAAGAGACTTCTTTAAAAAAAAAAAAAAAATCTTTTAACTGGTAGTGTACATTTTTCAAGATCTGTACAGATTATGAAAGAAACCCGTCTACATCTTAGATGGCCTGAGGGTGGGTAAATTTTTAGCAAATGTTTGTGAACTGTTCCATTAAAATAAATGAAGGCACATCTGCCCTTTTAAATAACAAATTATATCTGATTATCTATGTTGTCTATGTTGTTATGAGCCAAATTCCAATTTTTCTCTTAAACATCATCAGCTCTTTAAGACCTTAAAATGTAGTAAATGTAGTTATTTTGACATTAGGTTGTATTTGGAATTTTCTTCTATTTTTGTATTTAATGTATATAAAAGATTATATTATTTAAAAAGTGTTTATAGGGAAATTTGGTATGAACAATGAACAATATAGAATAATTGTAGGAAGGTGTACTATTCATGCATACTCAAATCTCTAAGAGAATAATGACAGATAAAAACATCTTATTTTTGTTTTACAATCTGGTAAATGAAATAGATTAAAGTACATTTTAGCACAAGCATCTTGATCTGAAGTGCTGCGTGCTAATATTACACTTTAGTACACTGTCCTAGCGAGGTATTTATGTCTCTGTCTGTGCCATTCATCTTCTCAGAGTATAATGCACCTCTTCATGTGAATCTTTTCATACATAAATTGTAAAATGTAGAAAACTAAAAAAAAAAAAAAAGGTCTTGTAAATAGGCTGTTATAAATAGGCAGCAAAATCCTGTGTAAATGTTGCTGTTGCCTCAACCAAAGATGATTATAATGTCTGTACGTCATTTATCTGGAGGTCATCGCAAGCCATCATTCATGCATACTTCTTATGAGTCATTGGTTAGAATGAAAGCAAGAAAGAAAGATAAAGAAGAAATAAGCATTGTTGCCTTAAATCTATTATTGATTACAAATCCTTGAATTATTCTCTGTTATTATTCATCTTCCTGTTTAGTCGTCCTCCTCTGACTCGGTCCTGAGTCATATTTCTTTCTATTTACGTGCTTATGTCAACGTTTTCTTCATATCTGAGAGACATTGAAGTGTTTTTATAATTTTTTATTTTTCTGGAGAGTTCAGTCAGATGTGAATGTCAGCATGTTGCTCTTCTCAGCTGTGAGGCTGAACTTTGTAAAGCTCATTTGTTTTGTTGATACCAGGGTTGCCAGATTTTCAAAACAAAACCCGCCCAATTGCTACTCAAAACTAGGGCTGTTCGATTCCGAAAATTCCGATTCCGATTCCTTGTTCTGACATCGATGAGATTTGATTCCAAGAATCAATTCCTCGATTCTTGGTTTTTTTTCCATTTCGAGGGGGTTCTCTTGTTAAAAATCACATTTGTTGGCGTAAAATACGATTTTTTTTGGTGGGTTCCCCTGGTAAAATTCGCATTCCAGGGGATAAATATCACGTTTTTTGGGTCGCTTCAAACCGCTGACGTGAAAAACAACCCGCGTCAGCAGCGTGTAACATCATTTTGTTTTATTTATTTTGTGTTTAATAACCCTCTCCTATTAAATTTCCACATGCAGAGCAGAGTTTGTAACTTCAAATAATCAGTATCTTCCAGCAAAACATCTAAACATTCTTAAAACAAGCCATATCCACCTTATTTTTCCTGTAAGAGTGGGTGTGGTCATTTGTGAATGTAACGAGTCTGTCTTCCGGTCTCATCTGCCTCCAGATATTTTTTTTTAGCTGTACAAAACAGTTATTTTGCAGCTTGATGTTGCAAATTGGTGAGTCGTACTGTGTTATTCTAATGTATTACCTTGATTCTTCTCCTTATTTTCCTATCAACCTTATTTTTCAACGCGGAAGTAAGCCGTTTTCTGTCAGTTTGCCAGACTTCCGGTTCGTTAACCGATGTGGGGAAATCGCGAGTAAACGCGATGTGCGGTAAACGGTGAACTGTTTGCACTACAAACCAGCGTGTTCATAATTAAGATAATACGTTGAAATAATATGGTAAGACACGTTAGTTTGCAATATCAAGCTGCAAAACGAGGTATTTTGTACAGCTGGAAGCAAACCGGAAGCCAGACACGTTAAATTTATAAATGGCCGCGCCCACTCTTAGGAGAAAAATAAGGTGTGGATAATGTTTTATGCAAAAATGAAACAGCATATAGTGAGCTTTATGAATTAAAAGAAGAAAGTGTGTCAATTCTCAAAATACGTTCTCTAGGTAAAAACCTGTCTAGGTAATTATATCTTCCTTTTAAGAATGTTTTGATATAAAACGACATAATACTAATTAAGAAGCCCATGTTTCTTGCCTCAAATCTTGAAATTTCAGCAAAGCTCTTTTTTTAACCTCATGTTTAGCACGTTAGGCTGAGAATGTGAAATTATGTAAGTGAAATGCTGTACATTATAGAATATTGAAGTTGAGTAAATACGGCACAGTGAGATTCTGCCTTAATACGTGTGTTTAGTTCTGCTTTGTAGTAACTGTCATGTGTTCGGCTCAGTTGAGTACATATACGTGTTTGCCAGGAAACCTCGATGTCAAAACTAAGCTATTTTTTTTTTTTCCTTTTTTTTGGTTTGAAATCCTCATGTACAGCGGATCCTCTCCGGCATTCAAACGCAAACCGATTTCTGAGATCAGCAGTGCACTAGCAGGATAAATCATGTAGTGCTGTACTGCCATCTGTTGGCTATCTAGTGTACTGCAGTCAAACATATTTTGTTTTGATTATCTTTTTATTACATCCCATAGTATTTGTCATGAGATTGTTTTAATTTTTTCTACATTAATGTCTGTTGATGCATTCGTTATTTTTTTTATTTCAAAAAAGAAAAAAAAAATCACAAGGCAGGTGTGGTCATGTGATCATGCTTGTTTTCGATGCTCCTTAATTGCACTTTTGTGACAATAAATCTTTACTCAAAGGGCTCAGATGACGAGTTTGAGTCTTTATTTTGATATTCTTGATCTTTATGTTTTAAAAACGTATAGAAATTGTATGGTTGTTAAGAATCTGCTCTGTTTTTTGCAGCTCCCACTCGCCGCAAATACCACCTGGTCAGATACAGTAAGAAACCCAGTTACTGTGCCAACTCCTACTTGCCCTCCCGCCCACAGAAAGAGGACAGCAAACCCACAGACCCCCGTAGCAAGGCCAGGCATCTACAGAGCATCTCTCTGAGACGGGGGAGGTGACCCCATCTATAGCGCACACACACACACACACTTCTGTCTGTTCTGCACTGATGGAGTTGAGTGATGCTTTTTCAATCCAAATCAAAAGGGAAAAAAAAGAAATTAGACTATTAAGCAGTTTCAGTGAAGATTCTTATTGGAATCTTATGTAGTGTATACAGAAAAAAAGTAATAATAATAAAAGAAAAACAGAAAAAAAGTAAAGTTTAATTGTATTTTTATATATATATTTATTTATAGTTTATATAGAGAGTTTATTTGAAAAAACAGGTAACTTTTCATGCATTCCAGTTAATCTCAATCAAACAGCAGTTGGGTTATTTTGATTAAGTAAAAATGACAAAAAAAAAATACAACTAACACAAATAAAACACTAAAACATGATAACATAATAAAAAATGTGTTTTTGAAAATTAAAAAAAAGAAGTTATATATTTAATTATTTTTTAATTGTGGACATCTTATTTTCAGTTGTGATGCCCATATAAACTTTTTTATTTGTAATATTTTTATTTTATTTTATATATATATATATATATGTGTGTGTGTGTGTGTGTATATATATATATATATATAAGTGTAATTTTTTTTTAAATATTTTTAATTTACATTTTTCATATATATATATATATATATATATATATATACAATTATTTTTGAATTTTGCCATTCTTATTTTTATTTGTGAAACCCATATAAATTATTTTTAATTTGTAATATTTTTTATAAAAAAAATTTATATATATATATATATATATATAACACTTCAAAAAATGTTACTGTGAAGTAAGAATACATTACAAATATTTTTCCATTAAAAAAAAAAGTATACTTTTATTTTATTAATACTTTTAATAAATAATATAATGACTTTAATAGGATTTTTTTAACATTAAAAATATTTATTTTAATTATGATAATGAGAATTAGTCAGCAAAATCTGCTTAATTGTGCAACATAACTTTTTTTTTCATTTTGATTTTGGGTTATTTAATTATGACATGGCAATGCTCACAGCTTTGTTGAGATTTACCCAGTTAATGTAACCTGCCACTTGTACATGTACATATTATGTTAAGCACCTCTTTCAGAATTATTATAATAGTTTTGCAGGTTGATTTAGACAAATATCGTCTCTGCTGTCCACATGACACATAAATGCACCAAATTCACACTTTTCCAAACTTTATGCTACAATGTTCATGGTGTAATTAAAAAGATGTTCTTTGCATGTTCACAAATGATGACATAACGACGCAAAAGAATATTTGCAAAACCTACATTTAATGAAGGCTCAGACGGCAACCAAAAATAACACTAGCGACAATGAAAACTGAGTGTTTGAAACACATCTACTTCTTCATCTCCTTCTCCTCATCCTCCTGATGAATCATCCGAGCCTCTGTCTTCATCAATCTCACGCCTGTGAAAGAAAAGCACAAAGAACTTAGACAAAGAGACGGCGAGAGATGGATGGAGAGGGTGTGAGGGTGATTGAGTGAAAGGATGACAGAGAAATCAAAGTCTTGCCTGGTATGAGTGGAGGGCTGTTGAGGACAGGAGTGTCTTTCCTGCGGGGTTTCTTCTGTCCCAGTTTGTCCTGCTGATGTTCCTCGGAGCTGTGCTTCTGATTGTCCATTTCAGCGTTCCCATCTGCAGGAGAACATTTCAGAAACAGGTTCACAAAGCTGGGCTGGATGTATCAGTCAGACTGTCGCCATCTGTTATGCCTTTGTTACTCCCTCTGGATGCTGTTCACTCAAATTTTGACCCATTATGTACTTCTTTTCCTTAAAAAAAAAGCATTGTGCATACATATATACAAGCAGAAATGGGGTGGAAAAACAGGCGGCGATACTCACAGAGATGTTCGTGCATGGTGAGCGTGTGTTCGGCTTTGTCTGAGAGTGACCTCACACAGTCAGTGGACATGCTCCCCACAGCAGTCTGTTCAGGTATCAGATAACAGCTCGTGTTCAGCACACACACACACACACATATACATGACAAAGGCTCTGTCATATTTACTGGAAAGCATATTTACTGACCCTAGCAAACTGATTAAACATAAGCAGCTGCTCACTTCACAAAATAATTGTTTTTTTTTGTTTGGGCTCTGAATTTCATGTTATTATGGCTAATTATGTAATGTCAAAGCATAATACTTAAATGCATCACATTAAATGAACAAAAAACTGCTATCGTGTTTAATTCCATGTTAACATTCATTTCTTCAAGAAAATGGGTACTTTCTTCAGGAAACTACATAATAAAGAAATTAAATGTGCAGAATGTACATTTGAGGCTCAGTCAGCAATCAAAAATAACACCAACAGCAATAAAAATAACAGCTATTGGGACACAAAAACATCTTTTTCTACTGTTTTTCAGTTATTTTTATTGCTCTGATAAATATTAATATTGCATTTATTCACATGCAAATAAATTTATATTTACAAAAAAAAAAAATATATATATATATATATATATATATATATATATAAAAGTTTTGCCTGAAATGTATAAATTATATTTAATATTTTAAATAAGTATATTTAATATTTTAAATAACTATAAATAATCTAAAATGTGTGTGTGTGTGTGTGTATATATATATATATATATATATATATATATATATATATATTTAAATTACGAAACATGCTAAACAGAAATTACTAATGTTTAAATACTACAAAAAAAAACATACTTGTCAACATTTTACTCATTTAAATATAATTTATAAATAGACATATATTCTATTTTGTTCTATTTATGTTATTGTACTGATAAATGTTAATATTCCATTTATTCACATGGATTTAAATTTATATTTACAAAATTATACATATATATATATATATAATTTTTTATATATATATATATATATTATTATTATTATTATACTTGTATCTATTTATTTTATTGTTCTGATAAATAGTAATATTCCATTGGAATTAAATTTCTATTTATATTTACTATATATATATTTATATTAAATAATATTAAATAATATTATAAATATATATATATATATACACTTTTTTTATCTTAAATATATATCCAATATATATATGAATTATATTTTAAGTAATTATATTTAATATTTAAAATCATTTTATATAAATACTATATAGTATTTAATTACATATATTTACAAAAACATACTAAACAAAAATTACTTATGTTTAAATACTCCTAAAAAACACTGAATATATACTGTAAATATTTTACAAATTTAAATGTAATTTATTAATCAGTAAACATCTGCGTAAATATTATCTTTAGATCCAGGAAAGAACTAAAACAGTAAATTATAAGACAGAGAGAGAGGTCTTACCTCAGTGCAGCAGAGAGACGGAGAGCAAGTGCAGGCCAGATCAAAGACAGGGGTTATGTATTTCAGGAGGAGGAGCCTCCCTCAATTCTGTCTCCATTAGAGCCTGTTGTCATGGTGACGGAGGCCCTTGTCATGTGTCAATCATCCCAGCTTCCATGAACGCACGTCATCGAGGTTAATGAAACAACTTTACCACTTTCAGCAGTGATCCAAACACGATGGAGGTGAGGTTTGGTGAAATGGATTGTTAAGACTTTTTTCAATGCAGTGATTCCTACTTAATTTGCTTTTGCAATTAAGTGTGTCCATACACAGTATAATTAAAATACAATAATATTTAATATATTTCTACGCGTCCGTGGAGAGCGTGAACAAGAGGAAATGAATAATAATGGAAAACAATGTGGACATTGTTTGCTGACAGGCTTTGATGTCTTTCTATTCTCCTCTGATGTGAATGGTGTTTCCTCCTCCCGTGGGGAGTGTGTATGAAGAGCGTGTGAAGTGGTTATGATGATTTTTTTAATCCACTCCTTTTACTTCAACACGTAAGTAAACCTATGGATGAGACTTCCGGTTAATTAGCCGCTAGCGCTATAGGAAATTAATGGAAGAATAACACCTTGCAGTAAACCCTAAAACTGTTTGCACTACAAACAAGTGTGTTCATAATTAAGATAATACATTAAAATAATATGGTAGGACACACCAATTTGCAATACCAAGCAGCAAAACCAGCTTTGTATAGCTAAAAATAGCTGGACGCGGATGAGGCCAGAAGCCACACCTATAAAATTTACAAACGGCCACGCCCACTCTTAAAGGAAGAAAAAGGTGGATAAAGTTCATATGTGTTGTAACAATTAAATTAATTGTTCTACCTATTAGATTGTGTTTTATTAACGTCTACACCTACCCCAACCCTAAACTTAGCCCTTACTATAATACAAAATCAGTATTATTGTTGTACAGTGTAACAAAAACAACGTTAGATTGATGTGCGCATGCCCAGTAGCCAGAGCTGTCTCCCTTCTAGCCTTAACCGTTCATATTCCAACCTGACTACTGGTAAGGGACCGTCTGCCAATGTAAATGTAAATGTAAATGTAAACGTAAAAACCTGCTGGTCTGCCTGGATAAGGATTCAGTGTGGCACTTTACACATGATCCCTAAATTCAAAAAGAGGCGTTACCTTTCGGCTCATTCTCGTGATTGTTTTAGCTGATGCAAAATCACAGTTATTTGATAACTTTTCGTTTGTTTAGGGTTTGGTACAACAATTTGAAACTAAATATTATTTTTGATATTTCTGTGAACATATTTGAGAACGTGACAACGGAGTATTTCTGACAAAACGACTTAAACAGGTAAGTTTCTTACGGTGTAATTATTCAGTAACGTTACTTAAGTTAGTCGTTTTCACACTTACATTGTAAAGTTAAATGCTTTAGTTCTGTTACGTGGCAAAACACTGAATCCTTAGGAAAATTAACCATGGTTTTACTAAAAAAAAACAAAAAACATGGTTACTGTAGTTAAAATTAACCATGGTCTTGCTATGCTAACCATAGTTTAACCATGGTGTTTGTAGTAAAACTATAGTTATACAAATAGTAATCAATGTGCTAAAAAATTTTTAAAAGCATGGTTATTACACTTTCATGGTTAATTTTCGTAAGGGGAAAGTTTGTAGGCACTATTACAGGCCTTCAACATTACCCAAAACATTTTGAATGTGACGGAATTTAATGGTTATTGCATAAAACATGTTTTAAAAAACTGTTATGACTTGTAACGACATGTGATTGATGTATTACACCAAAACGGAGTGATACTAACAGTGTTTAGCCTATATAATTATGAATTCTGTTAATGTCGAACATAATCTTGGTTAAGTATTGGTATATTACTATAATTCAAGAGGTAAACTGGCTATGAGAAAGCTATACTGTATTTGTAGACAACTATTGTAAATATACTATTATATGATCCCCCACAATCCCAACTGAGAAAGCTTTATTTCCTGAACTTTATTTAAGTACTAACATTTTCATTTTCAGCAGCAGCTGGTACTGTTTTCTGAGACTGGGCCATAGTCACCTCAGGAACACTTGAGGAATCATCAGATCACTGTCCAATCAGACAGGAGGACCAGCACTATGTCATCCACTGGTTCATCAGGAGAGCAGCAGTTTCCTTATACGGTCAGTGCAACACCACAATGATATGAAGTGTTTCATTACAAAGACAGAGACACAGAGATAAAGAGGGAGAGGGAACATGAGAGTGTGAGGCTACTGGGAGGAGGCTCACTCAACATTATAAGAGACGTGTGTGTGTGCAGACACAACTTAAATGGACACATGATAATGGTTTATATGCATAGTTCTTTATTAGTTCTGTGCTCAAAAGTCAGCACTTCACTTTAGTGACTTCCAAAAAAGCAGACAAGATGACAGGTCTTCATTGGTGCATGGCTGCATCACTACAAGAAAGGAAAGACCAAAATTATTAATTTGATTTGTTGTCTGCATTCGAGTCAAATAAATTCCATTTAGACCCTATAAAGTTTATATCTAACAATTCTGTTTTGCAATTTTGAGAAAAAAGTCAGAATTGCAAGATACAAAGTCACAATGACCACAATCACTGTGGTAGAAAAAAAAAAAACAATTGTGAGATGTAAACTCAGAATTCTAAGGGGAAAAAAGTCAAATGCAAGATGTAAAATCAAAATTCTAAGAAAAATGTGTGAATTCCAAGCTGTAAACTCAAAATTCTGAGAAAAAGTCATAATAGCGACATATAAACTTTTATCAGCAAACTATTTTATATGGTTAAATTCAAATAACTGATGAAGAAAACAAACCTCATTCCAACGAATTATTGTTGATTGAATGTTGTAATGAATTTTTCAACTGAAAGATAAAATTGCATTGTTAACAACACATTTGGACATTATCATTATCAGATCCATTTTTTCTGATGATGAGGATATAAGGCGTTTCTTACACTTTTAATAAAAGCTACAAAGTCCAGCCTGTCTGGTTTACAATTGGCCTCCCATTGGGTTTGACAGGGGAACCGGTGAGGATCTTGACATGCCCCAAGACAGCTGCAGTGATGATGGGCGCACCGCTGTTGACTGGACGTGAAGGGCGGTAGGCAGCACTGAATCGCCACACTCCTGGTTGAGGTGGGTTCTGAATGGGGGGTATCAGAGGGTGTAAATCGCAGTTGGGTGCACAGCTGAGACTGTTCGTCCATGAGCCGATTCAGCTTCTGTAAACATAATACAAGGATAAAACAATGTTGCTCAGTGATCCATTTAATACTAAAGAGTGTTGGGTTCAAATTCATGCTTGAAAGTTTACCCCATATTGAAATATTTGGAGTACTTTCTGTGGCGTTTTTGTCCCAAACCCTAGTTTCTGACACATATTTACAGTTTAGTACATGGGTAGATTAAATACCATTTTGATGCTGTCATCATAGTGATGTACCAGATCAGACAGCTGCTGTTCAAGCGTCCCGGCTTCATGTTTGACAGCTTCTCGAAGCCTCAAAACATCTTCTACTTCCTCCCTAAGACACAAAATCAACTTCAAAATACATGCCACTGAGAAACACTATTAATGAATCAGATATCCGTTATGACAGTATTCGTTATCACCTGTGAGAATCTGACAGAGATCCAATCACGGATGCTTGTTCTTCTTCTAGTCTTACTTCAATTTCTGTCAGAACTGCCCGGAACTTCCTCAAACATTTTACCATTTCTTCAAGCTCATCTAGAGAATACTGGAAGAAAGAGAGGATATTTGTCTGCTCTTGTCTGTTTCCTTCTGGGAAAACAAGGTCTTTAAAACTAGTTAAGCTGGTTTTTGATGCATCCACCTTATTCTGCTTAGCTGCTATAGGGAAATAATGAGAAGAATAATAACATGCAGTAAACTGTAAAACTGTTTGCACTACAAACCGGTGTGTTCATAATTACGACAGTGTTTTAGTGCCATGTTAAAAATACAAAAAATCTTTCGTTAAAATCTTTCGAGAATAAAGTCGAAATATTTCAACAATTTTCATGCTCTTTAATGTGGCGTGACAGATCGCCTCAGTTTAAGCGGCATGTAAATCACTTGTCTTTCCGATTACAGTGAGACATTTGTTTCATTAAATTAGGCTGTAGTGTATTTTTCATACCTTCTGATGTTTCTTCACGTTTATATCATGCAATAAACTTGAAATAAAGAGGAAAAACACATTTATAATTTGTATTTTGTGTAAAACTGACAGAATTTGAAAGCTGGATTGTTATATTAAAAGCAGCAAAACACAATTAATACAGTTACTGGATGGCTGGCGCGCTACAAATAATTAATGGAAGACGTTAAATATTATTTTCAATCATTCCACGCTTGTGAATAGTCACTTATATACCTCAGAAAAGACAACAGTGTAACTTATGTTAACGAGTTGGAGTCACATCCCACTTTGGAACATTTTATTGTTGTTTTTACTTAAACACATGAGGAATAAAAGAGTGGACACCACAGATGTTTTTGCAGAGTGGTGGTGGAATTTTCACAAAGAAAACAGTATAATTTAATGAAACAAATGTCTCATTGTAATTGAAAAGACGACTGATTCACATGAATACATCGATCTGTCCCGCCACAGTATGAAAAACACATTACTGCAAGACACATTGTATTTCAATATAAAACTGACAGAATTTGAACGCTGAGACTCTTTTATTTCCAAGCATGCTGTCCCTGCGAGTTTAGCACATGGTGTGACTTCTGCTTATAATCCCACATGAATTCAAATAAATTCCGGTGGCCTGGTAACAGTGCTCCCAATCTGGGCCATTTCCATGCGCAGGCTATGCTCTCAAAATATTAACACTGTAATAGCTATGATTTAATTCTCAAAATTTCAACTTTATTCTCAAAACATTTTGACATTATTCTCAAAACATTTCAACATTATTCTCGTAATTTGGACTTTATTCACAAAACATTTTGATTTTATTCTCGAAATATTTCAATGTTATTCTCAAAAGATTTTGACTTTATTCTCTAAACATTTCAACTTTATTCTTGAAACATTTTGACTTTTTTCTCGAAACATTTAGACATTCTCATAATTTTGACTTTATTCTCGAAAAATGTAGACATTCTTGTAATTTAGATTTTATTCTCAAAACATTTCGACATTCTTGTAATTTCAACTTTATACTCGAAACATTTATTCCTGTAGTATTTAGACATTATTCTCATAATATTTGGACTTTATTCTTGCAAATTTCCACGTAATTTCAACTTTATTCTCTAAATATTAGGGACTTTATTAATCTATTTACTAATCTTTAAATTTATTTATTTTTTAACGTGACACTAAAACACCGTAATACATAATAAAGATAATACATTAAAATAATTTGGTAAGAGACACTAATTTGTAATATCAAGCAGCAAAACGAGTTTTGTACAGCTAAAAATAACTGGATGCGGATGAGACTGGAAGCTTGACCCATCAAATTTACAAATGGCTGTGCCCACTCTTATGGGAAAAATAAGATGGATAACAGTTGATTTATTGCTGGAGGCTGGTTAAAACATGACGTCAGTCCCACCACCTGATCCAGCTTAAAAACCTGGGTTGTTATAGTTAATTTCAAAATAGTAATATATCTCAATTATATTTAAATAAAACTAGCTTGAAGCAGGGGGTTTTAGCTGGATTTTTCAGTATTTTTACAGAATTTTGCAGTTTGTGACCCCTGACCTCCAAATGCAGGGAGCTTCGGTTGAGTGTTTGTAAGCGAGCATGTGAGTTGAAGGGGATTTTAGTGCGTGTGTTCTGAAGATTCTGAAGTGGTCAGTGTTCTCTACTGTTTTCCATTACACATGCAAATGAACTATACAAATTCAAATGAGCCTCATTAAACATAAGCAGTGCACACAGCTTTTAATCTAAGATGTTTAAGAGGCAGAAGAGCTTTTCCTAGAATAGAAATGTTTAATCTTAGTTTGTTCTTAAAATCAGAGGAAAGATCTACTAGTGGTAAAGAACACTTGGAAATCCTTGCCTCAAATGAGGAGCTCCTCCCACATACGCCAGGATGAGCTTGGTGGAACCATTGTTTTTTCATCATAAACCAAATATAAAAACAACAGGCCTCAATGGCAACAGCAGAACAATTTCTGTGGAAATTATCATTGCATAAAAATATTTAGAAGAAATTCGTAAGCTGCCTATGCATTGAGCTGTACGCAACATTTTACGTTTTAAAAAATAAGTTATTTACAAAGAATGATTTGCGTAAATGAAACCTATTGATGGATGATTTATAAGGACACACTAACAACAAAATTGATGAAATAGTGAAAAGACAATGATTTACAGCAAATGTTATGGCCAATAACCAATAAATGACCAAGATTAAAATGTATACTATTTATAAAATTGTAATAATTAGTAATAAAATAAAAACACTGTATATTCCTCTTGAGATTTTCTACAGATAACATTTGACAATGTTATTAAATTATTAGCTTGTTAAAATGTTATTTAAGCGAGCATTAAATCACGCCAGTCTAAATTTAAAAGCAAGGAAAAAAATGTACAATTAAATATACAATACTGACCAATACTGATATGATGAGTAAAAAAAATTATGTAATATCGATCATATTTTTCCTATAAGAGCAGGCGCAGCCATTAGTACATTTTATGGGTCTGGCTTCCGGTCTCATTCGCATCCAGCTATTTTTAGCTGTACAAAACAGCTTGTTTTGCTGCTCGATATTGCAAATTGGTATGTTTTACCATGTTATTTTAAAGGCACAAAATATAACAATTTTGAATTAAAATATTTAAAAACCACTAAAACAGTGTTATATATTTTATAACTTGTGTACTTACATTATCCCAGAAGTTTTGAAGAATCTTTAAATCCAGAGAAATAAACTATTTTAACTAGTGTAACGGACCGTGTCATTATGTCGATGACATCGAACACCCTCGATTTTTCCGGTTTTATTTTGTAGAAATCATAATACCCCAAAGACGCTTTAATACGTTATGCATTTTATTAGACAGGTGGTGACAAACGCGCGAGTAGTATTATAACAACACTTTAACACACTCAAATGTATCTATTAGGATAAAACAGAGTTGCTTTTTCCTACATACGTATGACCGGAAGAAGCAGAAGCGGTCGACTGTGGTATAATAAAAGTGTATCGCGCTCATCTCTAATTAGCGATCGCTCCAGCATCCTTGTTTCGCTTCTACGACTTTCAGCCCCACCCTGCTGCATACTACAGTGACCTTAATAAGTCTTTAATATATTAGCTTATCAATGAACATGATTTCTGTCGGATTGCATCCGCTGTGAGGATGAAGATAACAACTCCTATGATTCCACACTCAATCACAACGTCATCAAACTACGCCTTTGTTTCATGTTTGTTTTAAACATGCGCCCTCTAGCGGTGAAGACTTACATATTGTGCCTTTTAATGTATTATCTTAATTATGAACACACTGGTTTGCAAACAGCTTTACCGTTTACTGCACATTGTTATTCTTCGTTTTTACCTTATAGCGGCTAATGAACTGGAAGTCTCGTCCATAAGCTTACCTCCGTGTTGAAGAATAAGGTGGATACATCATGCATCCCTAATAATTTTGGATGTACAATATGCAGCATGGCTGAAATTTCACTCCCCAGTCCATCATAGGTAATGATTATTTGTAGAGCAACTACTTACAGGCAGACTGGAGGACTGGTCAGATTGAGGTTTTGCCCAGCCATTGTCATAGCTGATCTGGGATCCACAGTAAAAGCATCGCTGTGCTCCTGCCCACAATGCACCCTGCAGTCTGTGATCCTCCTCCTCATATGACAATCCCGTGTCTAGAGATATTGACCGCAAACGTCCAAGATCTCCAGAACGTTCCACAGAGTTCCAGTGAGGTGGAGATGTGTCCACAGATGTGAACGGTGTCTGTGTGGTGGGTGTTTGTGCTGTTCCTGAGTCATTATCCGTGATTACATCAGACCAGGACCTTCTGGAGAAAGACTCTCTTCTGAGTTTGAGCGCTGTGGGGGAATTGTGTCCAACAGCAACGTCGGAGGTCACCATTTTGCCCTGGGTAGAAGCTGGAGATTCCTGCTTCAGATCCAAAGCTGGATCTTTTTTGTCCGCATTATGATTAATTTTAAAGGCATCCACCTGCACTTCCACAACATCTGTCTTCAGATCAGTAGAATTCAAGTGAGAGTTTATCTCAGCAGATTTTAATTCCTCAAACAGGGACACACCTTCCCTATAAACACGTCGGTCTAGACTTCCTGATCCCTGCGGTCGGTTGTGAATTTCAGTCTGATAACCGACGGGATCCATTTGAACAAAGTATGCTAGAGTGTAAACACCATTATTAACTTTACTCATATCTGGCGACAAAGAGTTTTCTTTTTCACTTATTTTCCTCAACTCTCCTGTGTCAAACACACTTTCAGAGTCTGCTGTTCGCAAAACAGTTTTGCTTGAGTGTGTCGTAGGCGAGGGTTTTTGATTCGATTCGGTTTCACAGTTCTGTTTATCTGTAGAGGGATCCTCCATTTCTCGCTGTTCTGGTCTCTTCTGTTGATCCTCTGTGCTATCTTGTGATATTGCATTCAGCATCTGCAAAAAGCAGAAACAGCACAGGAAATCAGACAAATATTTATAAACACACCCAAGCATGTGGTAAATATTCACATTGCTTAATGTCTGCTCCAGAAACACTGAATGTAACTGAATGTAAAGATAATGGCTTTAATGGCTACAGATATTGTATCTAAACAGGTTTCCCCAAAACTCAGTTTGTATTATTTAAACAAACAGATCTCAAACTGAACACTGTTTGAGCCAATACTGATTAGCCAGTCATGTTACGTTGTGACTTTTTAGAAGTATGGATGTCTTCCTTTACAAAAAAGGTTCATACCATTTTAAAAGTACAGTGATATTTACCAAAGTACTTCAAATAATATTGAAGCACTGCCATGATGCATATACAAAAAACAAAATGTATTTGCATTTACAGATCAATGTAACCAAATATATTAGTTCCACACAACTTAGTCAGAATTGTGATATAAACTCACAATTCTAAGAACATATCAGTCTTCTTTTTCCCCACAGATCTGAACTTTATAAGTCACAACTGCAAGTTTATATCTCACAATTTAGAGAAAAAAGTTATATATACTTTAGATATACTTCAGAGTTTATATCTCACAATTAATAAATTGATATTAATAAATAAATAATTAATATCGTGCAATTCTGAGAAAAAAAGCCACAATTGTGAATTTATATCTCGCAATTCTCAATTTATTTCTTGCAAATGCAAGTTTATATCACGTAATTCTGAGAAAAAGCCACAATTGTGAATTTATCTTGCAATTTTGACTATTTCTCACAAATGCAAGTTTAAATCTTGCAATTCTGACTTTATTTCTCGCAATTGTGAGTTCATATCTCGTGATTCTGACTTTATTTACTCACAAAAGTGTTTATATTTCATAATTCTGACTTTTTTTCTCACAATTGCAAATTTTTATCATGCAATTCTGAGAAAAAAGCCAATATTGTGAGTTTAAATCTCGCAATTCAGATTTTATTTCTCGCAATTGTGAATTTATATCAAGTATTTCTGAGAGAAAAAAAGCAACAATTGTGAGTTTATTTGGGGAAATAACTTATTTGGGAGGTTTTTTTTTAAATGTTTTTAACAGAAATCTCTTCAAGGCTGCATTTATTTGTCCAAAAATATAGTAAAAACAGTAAAATATTATGAAATATTATTACAATTTAAAATAACTGCTTTCTATTTTAACATATTGTAAAATGTAAATTTTTCCTGTAATACAAAGCTGAGTTTTCAGCAGCTGTAGCCGTCTTCAGTGTCACATGATCCTTCTGAAATTATTTTAATATGCTAATTTGGTTCTTAAAGTTATAACCGTTGTCCTGCTTATTATTTCTTTGGAACCGTAATAATTTTTCTCCAGGATACTTTAATGAATAGAAAGTTTAAAAGAACAGCTTTTATTTGAAATAGAAAATTTTCATAAATCTTACTGATCCCAAACTTTTAAACGGTGGTTATTTTAATTATTTTTAAAATACTGTATTTTTTAATCACAGAAAAAGTAACAAAATAGCACATACAATCTATAGCACTATTAATATAGGTACTCAAAGTGTCTGAAGTATGTAAGTAAAGAAAGAACTGAAACACGTCTTACCTTCATGAGCTCGGGTCCAGGGTTGTTTTGCTGGGACAGCGCAGGTATGAACGGCTCCTCCAGAAAGCCACTGCTGTCTGACTGACAACTGTTTGTTCTCATCACGTAAGACCCCATTCGTTCACCTACACGGAACAAAGATCAAGATTAGCATGTGGCCACATACCACAGTTGTTCAGAAAAACACTTAAGCCTTTTGATCAGACTAAACAAACAAGACCATTTTTCCATAGCACTGTGGTCAGGTGGACATTACCTCAGCCATACAGCATATAACCTGCTGCACATATGAAAATGACTGGACAATCGCAAGAGTCATTTGCATAATATCAGAGATGGAAATTGTTCTAAGTAAATTATTTGAATCCACACCATGGCTTTTAAAAATGTTTGCTTTTCAGGAAGTGAAAGGAACAATATTGCATTTTAAATTTGATCTTTTTCTGAAGTACAGGTGTTAGCCTGTACAATGCTAGGGGTAGTTAACAAGGCATTGCTAGCTAGCTAGGTTGTTAGCACCTCCAGGATCCACTGGACCATTACAGCTCCCAGGAACGCTTCCCTCATCAAAACTCTGGATCTGAAAAACAGGTCAACAGCTTTCGAAAGCGTACAGTGTGGAAATGCATACGGAGGATGTCACTGCAGATCAAAAATACTTCACCTCTTCGAGCTCGAAAGATTCAACAGGCCGTTGCATACTCTCCTTAGTTGAAAATGGGACAGAATTGAGCTTAACAGGGTTTGATGTTCCTCTTGCCGACGGGCTGTTTAGAACCAGCTCAGCTGCCTCTGAATTAACACTGTGCTCCTCTTCTAGTGGGAAGAGAAAGTTGTCTGACATCCTTGTGCGTTTGGAAGGGATCCTTTTATCTGCTATTGGCATCCCAGAAGATTCTAGGCTGGATGGGGCTGGGAAGGTCACAGAAGAGGGCATGTGCTGGTTCTGTAACGTTTCGGCTTGGCTAAGGCTCTTCTTAGAGGCTCTACGCAGAATCATGGCCATGCGTCTTCTTTTGTCCTTTGCCTCTGCGGACATCCAGGAGGTGGGGTCCGCATCCAGAGTATTTGCACCGACCAGAGAGGAGAACGTTGTGGTGACCTGCTGAAGAACCTCGAGTTGCCTAAACCGATCTGAACACCGGGAGGAAAAGAGATAGAGAGTTTTAAGATTCTTGCGTAAAATGCTGCTTATCAGACTTTCAACACACTGCAGCTGTACAGGAAATGAATGTCAACTTCTATTTTTTCTGTTTCACACATTCAACTTCTGAAAATATGCACTTTAAAAAATAAGAAATGGGGGATTTTGCAGTAATGCCGTAGAACAGGGGTGTCCAAACTCAGTCCTGGAGGGCTGGTGTCCTGCAGAGTTTAGCTCCAACTTGCCTCAACACACTTGCCGGAAAGTTCCTAGTATGCCTAGTAAGAGCTTGATTAGCTGGTTCAGGTGTGTCTAATTGGGGTTGGAGTTAAACTATGCAGGACAGTAACCCTCCAGGACTGAGTTTGGGCACCCCTGCCATAGAGGAACCATTTTTGGGTTTTTAATTCTGTTCAAAAGTTTTCACCCCCTGCTCTTAATGCATCTTTTTTCCTTCTGGAGCATCAGTGAGCATTTGAAACTTCTGTAATAGTTGCATATGAGTCCCTCAGTGTCAAAAGATGGATCTCAAAATCATACAGTCATCATTGGAAAAGGTTCAAATACACAAAAATGCTGAAAAACCAAAGAATTTGTTGGATCTGAAGGATTTTTCTGAAGAACAGCGGGCAGTTTAACTGTTCAGAACAAACAAGGGACTCATGAACAACTATCACAGTTGTGATAGTTGTTCATGAGTCCCTTGTTTGTTCTGATCACAACGGCATAAATAACGTCTTCTATGTGAAATATCTTATTCAGGTCAGTAATAAATAAAAAAACAACACACATTTAGTATGATCCCTCTTATTTTGGTAAAATAATTAACATTTTCCAGATTCTGCAAGGTGTATGTAAACTTTTTACCTCAACTGTATGTTTTTGTTTTGATCTTTGTGATTCCACCCACTGCCAGTTAACCCAATAGCCTTTTGTTACTCTGGATTGCCAGTTGGTGTAAAACACAGCGTATTGCAGCCATATAAGCCAGCAAATGAATTAGTGATCGCAAATTCTACCCAACATAAGAAAGCTTGGCATCCATCTAAAAACCTTTGAAACCAGAGGCATATAAAAACACAGATATATCAACTCAACAACTTGCAGTGTAAGGCTTGTCATCTTTCATTGTCAGGTAATTGCATTCATTCCTCTTGCATGTCCTAATCTGGCAAGTCATGGGAGCGTTGAGTCTGAGGAGGAGGGGGTGAGAGAAACAACTAATATTTTCAATTTAGACTGCAATTCCTGCTTCAACCACTAGCTATCAATATTAAAACACAAAGTCTACAAAATCATAAACGGCTTTTCTGCTGTCATTATCTTCCATAACACAGTTGCTATTTACATCTCATACCATATGTAAACACTTGTGTTACCAAGGCAATGACTAACGCATTTGATTATGAGCTCTGAAACAATAAAACCATATCCGTACTGGCTGGTCTGGATCGGCAAGGAATGAAACCAGTATGCCAATGCCAAAAATGTGGCTATAGAGAAAAGATATTTAATAGGGTAATTCCCCCCCTCAAAAATGATGAATGCTTTACTTCTTCCATGGAAAGCAAAAGGAGATATTTTAATGAAGTAATGGCATTATGAAACCATCATTAAAAATGTGGTCCATATGTCTTGTGCACTATTTTTCAAGTCTTCTTAGGCCAAAACTGTTGTATGACTTAAAAAGACTGTGAATATGGCGCACATTTTTATGGGGTTTTTTTGGAATTTGACAGCCCCAGTCCTCTTTCACATTCGTTATACTGAATCAGTGCCAAGAATATTCTTTAGAAATTCACATTTTGAGTTCCACGGAAAACAGAAAGTCAAATGAGTTGAAAAAAATGACAAAATGACTCATTATTGTGTGAACTTGAAGAAACTTGCTCACTTCTGACATCTGTGTTTTCAACATCCATTCGGTTCTGCTGAGCTTCCAGAAAGAGCTGAAAGCTGATGCCACGAGCGCAGGACTGGTAATTGAGGAATCGGGCTGGGATTCTCCCTGTAATATCGGGCTCCTCAGTCCCAAAACCCAAATCCAGCAACAGTTCTTCAGGGTCATCCTGCAGTATGTTCAACACATCCATTACACTGCAAAACAAAAAACAACATTAGGAGGAACATCAAGAAATCAAAGCGATTGACAAGTGGGAAGGTTTTTGAGGAGGACCAGACCTGACGTCAGACGGTATTGAGACATTCGATGCAAAACTGTTCCACCTGGTCAGAGCAGGAGGATCGTGAGATGACCTGTGCGTGGATGACACCAGCAAACATCAGTGAAGAGAAACCAAACAATGCCGACCTTCCTTTTCTACACACCAAAGCCCTCCGTCAGATTTTCCCCCGTTTCACTCATTTCCGGTCAGAATCGCTCTTCTCTTACTTCATCGCCCCATCAGTGACATTCCACCTCATGCAAACCAGCCCAGCAGCCCATGCGGTGGCATGTCAACAAATCAGCATTTGCATGGGAAATGTGCCTAAGGTTTCTGGCAGGTGCCTGAACAAGCCTACATCACGCACATATACACACTTACACAGCACTTTGATATATAGTATATACATACACATGCATAGTACATATTCATATAACAAATGTACCTCTTCAAGTCACTTTAGACACTTTGATGTGACACAGATTTGCATACAGCAAAAGAACAGTGCATAGCAGTTACAAAAATGGCAAAAAGTTATATATTCTTTATAAATTTTAATATACTTTTCGTCTGATCCTTTTTTTTTAGAAATTCTTATATTGATTATTTTGGATATTCAATTGCACATGGTTAGTTTTTCAATTTTGCTGTCATCTAAAATTGAAAAAAAATTCATAAAAGTTATTATTAAAACATTTAACTGTTAAAAATAATCTTTAGCAAATCTCAAAATGAATATCCGTTTTTCACATGCTACAATTTTAACAGTTGCTTTTAGTTTTGTTTTAGTTAGACAAAAATAGTATAACATTTTCATATCGGCCAATACATGCAAATAATTATCATCCATTGTCATTTTGGCTATATCCGGATGAAAAGTCGAAGTCATTCATGTTATAAATGAAAGTGCTGCATTCAATATTAAATCCGTTCTTACCTCAGAAGTTCTCGTACAGTCTTGAGAGAGCGTCTCCCATATAAAGATGCTGTATCAGACACAGAAAAAGCACAGAGGAGGTCTTATAAAGATGGAAAACATCTGTGTTTTCAATTAAACACCTCCAGACAGCGGTACAGAAGCTATATTAGGTCAGTATTCTTCATTGTTGTTTTGATGTCCTGATGTCTTCTCATAAACAGACTTTGGCATGTTGTCAGGAGCATGCTGATGCTTCTCAAATGTGGACCCTGATCCAAAGCGCCCAGCATATTTTCCTAAACCAGCATCTTTGTTTAATCTTGGCGGATTCCGAGGAGCAACAATCCATTCCGTCCTGTTCCTTCCATAGCAGCTGTGTTACCAAACCAAAGCACCTCATTCACTAGAAGGGGAGTGTCTGGCAACGCAACTGACATGAATGACTGATTCACAGGAGGTACGCAACTTTTCTTCAGAAGAGTCAAACAGACAAGAGTCAAGACGCTCACTACAAAGTGACCTTGAAAGATAAAGAACCCAGGACAGAAGACAGGCAGAACATTGAAGAAAAACAGCACACTAAAGAGAAAGAAAACAATTATAGGTGGTCGACGTGAATATGATCTTTCAGAAATGTTAACAGATAAGAATATCTGGCAAGCAAGCATATTGGGATGCAGCTGATTGTATGCTACTGTATCATTTGACTTTTTGTAGTATTATTCTGCATTTTTTCTTAAACTTGTTTATGAGGAAGCTACACTAGATTGCACTGTAAATGTCTGAATACTTTTGACATTTTTTAACAGATTTCCTAGTGAGTCGACAATAAAGATTCTGAACTTGTTTGGAAAAATACTTTCTTAGTGTAGGGGCAAAAACATCTAAACATCATACCTCTAGTATCTCATCTGTTGCAATTTAGGGTATGTTAGAACATGTCAGAGCTTTCAGCAATTTCATTGAAGTTTCTGTAACACAGCCCTTGGTGCCTGAAGTGAAAGGTCAGCTCAAGGTAAATCTCTTCAAATTTTCCTAACGCTGCAGTTGTCAGAAGGAGCGTGCACGGGATTATTTAGCCTAGTATGACATGTACTTGCATGTATATCAAATTGTATAGGAGTTGACAGTTGATGCAGATGAGCTCAAAAGTTTTCATACACCTTGCAGTAACTGCAAAATGTTAATTATTTGACTGAAACAAGAGGGATCATACAAAATGCATTTTATTTTTTTGTACTACTGACCTGAATAAGATATTTCACATAAAAGACGTTTACATATAGTCCACAAGAGAAAATAATAGTTGAATTTATAAAAATGACCTTGTTTAAAAGTTTAGGCTTGATTCTTAATACTGTGTTGTTAATGGGATGATCCACAGCAGTGTTTTTAAATGTTTAGTGATAGTTGTTCATGAGTCCCTTGTTTGTCCTGAACAAAAAATTCTTTGGTTTTTCAGTGTTTTTGTGTATTTGAACCCTTTCCAACAATGACTGTATGATTTTGAGATCTTTTCACACTGAGGACAATTGAGGGACTCATATGCAACTATTACAGAAGGTTCAAACATTCACTGATTATCCAGAAGGAAAAACAATGCGGTAAGAGCCTGGGGGGGGGTGAAAACTTTTGAACAGAATGAAGACTTTTCTTATTTTGCCTAAATATCATATATTTTTTTCATGTAGTACTGCCCTTAAGAAGCTACAGAAGATACTTGCATGTTTCCCAGAAGACAAAATAAGTTAAATTTACCTAACGGCTCTTAATGCAAGTTTTTTTTTTTCCTTCTGGAGCATCAGTGAGTGCTTGAACCTTCTGTAATAGTTGCATATGAGTCCCTCAGTTGTCCTCAGTATGAAAAGATGGATCTCAAAATCATACAGTCATTGTTGGAAAGGGTTCGAATGCGCAAAAATGCTGGAAAACGAAAGAATTTGATTTTTCTGAAGAACAGCAGACA
Source organism: Labeo catla (assembly GCA_012976165.1). Lineage (NCBI taxonomy): Eukaryota > Metazoa > Chordata > Actinopteri > Cypriniformes > Cyprinidae > Labeo > Labeo catla. The sequence goes on along the minus strand of VONZ01000560.1, from coordinate 271,971 downwards.
GTTTAACTGTTCAGGACAAAAAAAAGGGACTCATGAACAACTATCACTAAACAAAAAAAACAGCTGTGGATCATTCAGGTAACAACACAGTATTAAGAATAAAGTGTATGTAAACAGGCTAATTTTTTATAAATTCAACTATTATTTTCTCTTGTGGAGTATATGTAAACATCTTTTATGTGAAATATCTTATTCAGATCAGTACGAAATAAAAAAAAAAAAACATGCATTTTGTATGATCCCTCTTATTTTGGTCAAATAATTAACATTTTGCAGATTCTGCAAGGTGTATGTAAACTTTTGACTTCAACTGTATATGTGATTTTAAATTGTTCAGTATTACATACCAACTTATTTTCTCTATACATGTCATCAGGAGGAAAGTACTTAATGTTTTTATTTTTCAGTTTTCATCACATGAAAACTAACTGAACAAACTAATCCTGATGTCACAAGAAAATAAGTTACTGAATGTGGCAATCAGGTCTCTTAAAAATAAAAGTATAGGAAAGCTGCCTTTATATGAATTACTTAAGTTCTTAAGCCGAAAGTTGTCTAAACTAAAACAAAAATAATACTCAAGTAAATCTCAGGTTTTTGTGCATTATTTATTTTATCTTAGAATCTTTTTTGCAAATTATATGTTGACAATATCATCATAAATGCTAACACTAAAATCTGATTGCATTAGTTGATCTGGTTGGTTGGTTTTCTTCCCGGACCTACGTGGATGTTGGTTTAGGAACATGTCGTACTTGGGTAAATCTTGTTAGGCTAAGATGCATGTATTTTTCTGCTTTATCTACTCCTTATCTTTTCTTGTAACTGGAAACCTTGCAGTAGCAGGTGATATTTCCACAAATGTGCCATGACGCATCTCAGACTGGTGTCCCCTGAAGCACGAGACAGCGGGGACTGGACTGTCTCAATTTCTGCCAGTGTTTATGTTAGAAGGTATGGAGAGGTTTGCCATGTTTAAAATCCAGGGTTCACACAGGCTGAATGCTTCAATGTATTCCAAAACACATATTTCTTAAGCCACTGTATGTTTAATATTTTAATAAAGAATCATTTAAACCTTAATGCCAACCGCTGTCATTAATTCATACTGGTCATATGTCTTAGATGAGTATTTAATTAAAACTGAGCAATACAAAACGGGCAATGTTTACCTTCCACTCCCAGTGCCAGATCATCTTCTCCACTCTCGTTTCTTCTTATGAGCTTTACTGAAAGCAAAGCAGTTTGTTTTACAATACAATATTTAAAAGTGTGAAACTCAGAGGCAATAAGTCATGGCCTCGGGTGAGTAGGTCAGCTGATCTGCTAACCCTGTTATAATGGTTTAAACAAGGACACTGTCCTCCATCACAGAGAAATGACTAATTGAGTCACAGTGTTTACACAGAGCTCCAGGGTTAAATAGGTGTTCACAAGAGCTTGGCATATTCGTTGAGCTGGTCACATTTATCAAACAGTCTGAATTGAAATATACTGTACACTGCAATTCAAATGTCTGGGATCAGCAAGACTTGTAATGTTTTAAAAAAAAAAACAGTCTCTTATGCTCATCAAGGCTCAGTTTACTTGATCAAAAACACACAAAAACCCAGTAGTATTGCAAAATGTTATTACAATATAAAATAACGGTTTCTATTTTAATATACTTTTAAAAATAATTTATTCCTGTGATACAAAGCTGAATTTTCAGCATCATTGCTCCAGTCCTAAGTGTTCCTTTAGAAATCATTCTGATATGCTGATTTATTATTAGAATTATCAATGTTGGCAACAGTTGTGCTGCAAAATATTTTTTGAAACTTTTTTCAGGATTCTTTGATGATTATATAAAGTTAAAAAGAACAGCATTTTTTCAAAATGTAAATATTTTTAACAAATCTTTGCTGAATAACAGCATTAATTTCTTTCAAAAAAAGAAGGAATAAAAATTTACTGACCCCAAACTTTTGAATCGTAGTATATATTGTCAGAAAAGCTTTCTATTTTAAATAAATGCTGTTCTTTTTAACATTTTATTCATGAAATAATCCTGAAAAAGTATCACAGGTTTCAAGAATGATTGATAGAATGATTCCTGAAGGATCATGTGACACTGAAGACTGGACTAATGATGTTGAAAATTCGGCTTTGCATCACATGAATAAATTCAATTTTAAAGTATATTAAAATAGAAAAGCATTATTTTAAATTGCAATAATATTTCACAATATTACTGTTTTTTCTGTATTTTTAATCAAATAAATGCAGCCAGTTTGCCTTTTGCAAATGGGACACGTAAACTTACCTGTCGTCTCCTGGACAACCTCTGGTTTCGTATCGTCCCTAAACAAGGAAGTCAAATTATATTAGTGCCCATAGCGGAAATGCTTTGAAGAAAATAATCTGGGAAGAAATGCAAATTATAACAGACGGCATAATAGAGCAGCTGAAACCTTTGAGAATGTTTTATTCCTAAATAAAGCGACAATGAAAGAGGAAAAAACACTTGTGAGATTCAGCTTACTTGGAGATTGTGGTAAGCCAGCGCTCTACGTTGTCTTCATCACACTTGGCTGTTCAAAAAAAGCACGGCCAGTCATTACAACATTCACCTTATTTCTTAAATGTTCAAAATGTATTTGTGAGGTCTGGATGAGCCATTAAATTACAGAGCTTCAGGGATACATGGGCGTTGACTGTGCTGCTTTGCATATTCTATGAAGTGAGCAAGACTTCTGAAGTCTGGATGATCCATGGAATTACGATTTGGCCGACATCAACTAACGCTGACTATCATAATAAAATTTTCCAGTTCCCTGGAACATCTCAAACATCAAAGTCTACAGTCTACTTCAGTGAACATCTAACAGACATGCATTTACTCACTTGTGTCTGAATTGATAATAGGAACAATGTCAAAGCTATCCGTCTTGTTCCATCTGGTCCTGGAGGTCTGCAGAATTGCTCTTCTGGCGGCTGATTTACTGGTGGACATTGTTGTGGTCATTCAAAACACCTCAATATGACTTAATCTTCTCTAGATCAACACTGAAAGAGACAAATATATTTATTCGCAAAGGATGACAATCAGAAAAAACAGAAAGGTTTATACAGTGAACATGAAAATAGCAAGCATGTTTAGTATTTATGGTATATGTGTATGCTTTTTCATTCATGCTACTTATTTATCTATTGCACAACTGGGCTAAAGCTTAAAAAACAACACAAACACGAAAGTACTTTCGTAAATACCTGTCTGTCTCTGCGTGATGCAAAATTTTCCTAATTCATTCCGCGCAGTGACAACAATTTTGGTGTCATTTGATCTAACAGTGTCGCAGATTTATGTAGTAAATGAGAATGCCTGAAATATCTGTTGAATATGTTAAAAGATATTTGTAGTTTCAAGCCCCAGTGTTGTTGGATATTAATGTCCCAGCATACCTGAACTAACTCTAGAACTAACTAGATATGCACTAAAAAAAACAACAACAACAAAAAAAAACAAAAACTGAATAATATAGGAGTATTAAACATTTAGTTAAAAAGTTACAAAAAGTGAAAATAATTAGATTGTGCCTACAAATAATCAAAAAATAAAATAAATAAACCCTTGTTTTAGCCAATTTTATAAATGGAATATTTTTGGAAACTATAAGAAAAGAGAAAAAAACAATAAAAAAACTAAAACATAGTGTGTGTGTGTGTGTGTGTTTGTATAATATATACACTACCAGTCCAAAGTTTTTGAACAGTAAGATTTTAGTGTTTTTTAAATAAGTCTTATCTGCTCACCAAACACACAGAACACAGCAAAAGCAGTAGTATTGTGAAATATTTTTGCTATTTACAATAACTGCTTTCTATTTCATTTTTTTTTAAAATGTCATTTATTCCTGTGATCAAAGCTAAATTTTCAACCTTATTACTCCAGTCTTCACATGAACTTTCAGAAATAATTTTAATATGCTGATTTGCTGTTCAAGGAACATTTATTATATTATTATTAATATTTAAAAACAGCTGAGTACATTTTTTTCAGGATTATTTGATGAATAGAGATCCAGCCAGAAAAAAACAACTCAGCTGTTTTCAACATAATAATAATAAATGTTTTTTGAGTAGCACATCAGAATATTAGATTGATTTCTGAAGGATCATGTGACTGGAGTAATGATACTAAAAATTAAAAAATGTATTGTTAATTTTACTTTCCCTTTCAATATAGAAGATGGGCGTAGTACTGTTCATGGAAAGCGGTTAACACACCTGTCTGTAATTATGAGGTGTTCCTGAAGATCTTATTTATCTCAGGTTCAGGTGTTTTTTTTTATTAGTGTTGAACATGAACATTGCTGGAAGGTAAATCTCGAGGAACAGGACCCGGCACCCCAATAAACAAAACAAGTCTACCAACTACAACACTATATATTATAAACAAAAACAACGATATGTAACGAAACCACAGCAATCCATGTTGCGCGTAACAAAAATGAAAGACAAACTACTAAATAAACACCTAACGATTTCGTGAAACTACCAATAAACTATCTGCACGACAGATGAACGGGTGAAAACTATCCTATGATGAAACTTATATCGATTTAAACTATCATATGATCAGCAAATGCTATTCAAAACTGTAATCAAGTTAGGAAAATAAAGACATGTGATCAACCGCAGTTTGACCACCATCACCAACACTCACCTGCGCGTTAGCGGAGCATATCCAGACTGAACACCTGCCTCAGCACGCCTGCTTTAATGTTTCTTATCGCTATATCAAACCCGCTTCTAATTTGGGCCACATATGTAGGGAAAAAGGCAGAACGCGTATGCAAATAAAGAGAAAGGAAAATAAGCACAATGCCGACGTGTGAACGCGCTGTTCTCGCGTTCTGCTTTAAACCAGATAAATATTCATATGTGCACGACTGAAAGAGGAATTGAGCTCTGCCTGCGTGCAGAAACATGATATTTGTTGCCTAACCTGTTAGAAGGAAGCTTGAGCCGTTTCACAATACCGCCATTGAACCTGTAAATCACCAGTGTGACACAAAACAATAAACAATCCACAAACAAAAGTGATAATTTATACATACATACACACACACTCACACACAGACATGTATATATATACATATATATATATATATATTCTAACGTTTTAAAGTGCAAATTTAAGTATTAAGCGTTCTGTTTATACCGTTCTTTGTACGTGGTGTGCATGTGGAAATATTCATTATTTTTGTTTTTTTTATTGTTGTTGTTATAGAGAGTTTTAATGGCACAGATCCAAATCAAACTCGCATATTTTGCTGATTATTGCTGCTGAAAATGGTCAATTATCGTCATGTTTTGGGCTGTACTAATCAGTAGGATCAGGAAAAACATTATAGACTGCCAAAAGTTATAACAAATAAAGGAGAAGAGTGCAAAAAACTGAGGAACAAAAGGCGTTTGTGGTTGGCCAAACTGAACCAGGATTTCCAGGGTAAAAAAAACTTGACAACATTGCTTATTTTTATAATTTCTGGCCAGGTAGGTGAAATATTAGGCTAATATCCTAATTAATACTGCTCCTACGTATCTTTACAACCTATTAACTTTAGTTAGGTTTAGTTTAGGTTTAGTTAATATTGCGCCATTTCCTGCTTACTAAGTCCTTCTCTATATGATTTAGCAGCTTCGACACGTTTTTTTAACGGTGAAACCCATGCTGTTATTTACATCCGAGTATCGCCCGGCCGCGCATCCGGATAACTAACCAAATCGTGCTGTAAGTGCAAACCCCATATGTTTTTGTATTTTTATGTATTTATTTATTAGTTAAGTGTTGTTTTTTAAGACCTCCCCCATGTTAAACGTATGCGATAAATACGTTAAACAAAGTTGACCTGACTGCAGTTCTGTTTCTGACCCGCTAGATGTCACTAGAGGTCTAATTGAAATACATTGACAGCTACATAAACTGATGCCTCCGTCCTCAATAATGAATGCCACCACGCATAATTAAGCTATAAAAATGTGCGGCAGTTTTTCCCCAGGATAAAAGGTGGAAACTAGATCATTTCTCTGTGTGAATTAATATTCCGTGCACACTATGGACCAGTAAACTATTCACAAACAACTAGGTAGGTGACTGGCACAGATTGGGCTGCATTATGCATGTTTGGCAGAACACTGTTTGTTTGAATGTTTTGTCAAAGCAACCCAGTCACTTTTAGATTTGAGAATATAAATTATAAAGCCTGAAAGTTTCACATAAACAAGCACTGTTTAGTGTTTTACATATTTACTGTTATCTTGTTTGCCATTTTTTATTTTAATATCAAAATCTGTTGCACAAGAAGGCTCTTTCAATGCCTGTTTTGGTTATTTTCTAGCAGATGAAGTCAGTTCTTCTCAAGTTTACACAGGTGTTCTATTAGAGCAACCAGATGTAGTTCATCACATTAAATACGAAGATGATCCAATAATGTTTGACAATCAGAGTTTCACAATAGTATTTGTCTTTATCTATGTAGTTTTTGATTTTTACACATGCGTTATAGTTTTTGGGGTCGTTGTTTCAACTAATGATCTGACAAGTAAGTTCCTAATAGTGCTAAAAAAACATAAAAGCCTTATACTCTTATTTTATTTACTGTTTCGGCAAGTCCTTGAGCGAATTTCCATGCAGACTTTGCACATTCCGAGCGGGATTTGACACATCCTGACAGGGGCAGGCGCTGAGCACATCTGGAGCAGACGGGTGTGAAGTGTCTCGCTCCAGGGCACAAGAGCAGTTCCCCCTTTCACTTCATAGTGTGATGCTTCCCATGACATCACTTAGAGTCTGTTTCTTAAACTTTCATGAACCTCAGAGCTGAATAAAATGCTGTTATCACAGCGGTACAGAGCTGGAAAAGGTTTTAAATGGGTGTATTAACGTTTAACACATCTCTTCCTCCCACACGAGTGCCCTCGCTCAAACCAGTAGACGTCTTCGCCTAGAATATCTTCTTTTGGAGATTTGTGCCTTATGTGAAGGAAACAAAAGCGTAGAATAATCAAGTAGTATTCGATGGGTTTCTTCGTAATGGTACACGTTCTCAACGCGACATGAATATTTGAGCAGCCTGCAACTGCTAATTTAATCATTCAACATCTGTTACAATTACTCCGGCTTCCACACCAAGATCTGCCTACAAGATACGAATGTAGAGTGTTATTGTTTGTAGAAAGGTTTTAGAACAAAGAATACTGAGAATGATTATGCCAAGAGGTTTTACATAGCTATGTTTAGTGTGAAGGTATCACTTAAGGAAAATGTGTAATGCTTTAAAAACAAAGATAACCAAACAAATATTTAGTGACTACAATGCTTATTTCTCATCAGAAATGTAATGTATTGTAAATATTTATCACTAGAATGTCTAGAAGGTGAAAATAAAACTATTTTTGCATTTAAATTAATTTGTAAATATCATTTTTATGTTGTTTAAAACAAATTAAAATGAGCAAATAAGATTAATATTAAAATAAATATTTTATTATTGATGTTGTTTTAATTAAATGTTTTATTTCAATTAATTTGTAAATGAGCATTTGTTTTTGTAAATTAACAAATAATACATTTAATAAATTAATAAAATGTAACAACATTGTGTCTGAACGATCAACACGAACTTAACGTAAATTAAGTAAAATTAATATTAAAATATTAGTATTATTTTAATAAAATACAATAAATATTTTATTTAAATTAATTTGTAAGTGACGATTTGTTTTTAGAAATAAATTAATAAACGAATTAATAAAATGTAATAAAATTGTGTCTGAGGGAATCAATATCAATTTAATGCAAATTAAATCGAATGTTATTTAAATAAAATAAATTAATAAAATCAAGTGTAATAAAATTGTGTCTGAAGGAATCAATACGAATTTAATGCAAATAGTGTTATTTTAATAAAATAAATATTTTATTTGAATTCATTTCTAAGTGAACATTTGTTTTTGTAAATAAACATTATAAAATAAACATTTTAAATATATTAATAAAATAATAAAATTGTGTCTGAAGGAATCAATAAATATTTAATGCAAATTAAATAAAATTAATATTTAAATAATATTTAAATATTAGTGTTATTTTAATTAAATAAAATGCATATTGTATTTAATTTGTAAGTGAACATTTGTTTTTGTAAATAAATAATACATTTAATATAAATTAATAAACTAATAAAATTGTGTCTCAAGGAATTAATACAAATTTACTGCAAATTAAATACAATTAATATATAATAATATTTAAATATTAGTTTTATTGTAATTAAATAAAATGTTTAAGTGAACATTTTTTTTTTTTTTTTGTTTGTTTTTTGTTTTTTTTAAATAATACATTTCCTATAAATAAATAAAATGTAATAAAATTGTGTCAATACAAATGCAAATGAATGCAAATTAAATAACATTTCATTTTAATTAAATAAAATCAATATTTTATTCAAATTAATTTGTAAGCAAACATTTGTTTTGGTAAATAAATAAATTGTATATAAATAAACTGTCTGAAGGAATCAGTACAAATTTATTGCAAATTAATTCAAATAATATTAAAATGTTATTTAAATATTAGTGTTATTTTAATTAAATAAAATTATTAATAAATTAATTTGTAAGTGAGTATTTTGTAAATTAATAAATGAACATTTAATATGAATCAATAAAATTTAATTAAACTGTCTGAAGAAAGCAATATAACTTTAATGCAAATTAAATAAAATTAATATTAAAATAAATATTCAATTTAAAATCTAATTTAATAATTTATTTTATTTTATTTTCAAATAATGTTTTTTATGAATAAATGCATTTAATAAAAATTAAATTAATAATTTAATTGTCTAAAGAAGTAACTAAAAATAAGAAAGAAGAATCAGTTGTTTTTTAGCCATTTTTGAGCTGATAGTTTCTATAATGGCTTTAAATTCAAAATAGATGAAGACGTCTTAGTAGATGAGATGTTATGTAAACCTTTGTACACTTCCTATGAAGGAAGCTTTTTTTAAACAAATCGTTGCTCTTCACGACTTGACGGTTTTTTTTTTTTGTAGTGTATATAAAATCTTAAGAGGGAATTTTGAATATCATTGGATGAAAATGTCATATTATCAACAATTACTTACTGATTTTATATGTGTGAAGTCCCACTGTCTCAGGTCTTGGCAGAACAGCGATGGTGCTTTTGCCTGTGACTTTGTGTGCTTGTGCTCGTTTTGGATGAAGCTTGTTACAGGCTGTCTGTGGGTGGGTTGCGCAGACCCTCACGAGGCTGTCGGTTGGTCACAGGGTCCAGACCATGACTAATCCAAACCCCACCAGGCTGACCAGATGGGGCCTTCAGATTGCCTGAAAATAAGAGCAGGCCAACATTTCAGAGCAGGCAAGAACAAACGCAAAACAACGACAATGGCGTTGTTACATAATCCTAGTCAAGTGTCCCTTTATCAGCGTTTATGAAAAATGTAGATGTTACAAACCAAAAGATAAACATATCATAACATTAGCGCGAGGCCGGCAAGTATATCCAACGTAAGCAAACAAACGAACCAGATATCTTCAACATAAACATCAACCCTGGTGGCTTTGAGCGTGTTCGAATGAGAGCGAGCATCCGGGTTGCCAGATTCTGTTTTCCAGAACATTCACAGGAGCCTCAGAGGGTCGGAGAGTGGAGATTAAATTAAGGCCTAAGTGGGGACAGCTGCCTGCTGAAACCAAGGACATTTAGGCCCGTTCCTGAGGGCGAACCGTCCAGCAGGCTGTCCAAAGCACGAGGATCCTTGCGCTGCTAGAGACTGGGGTTAAATTGAGTACATCAAAATAAAACGACTACAGCCAGATGGGTTTTGGCACCGGAGGAACAATATACAAGTTCCGCTAAATGAAACAAATCTGTATGAAATTGTGCATGCTTGCATGGAATCACACTTCTAAGTGTTTCTGTGTCTTCGCAGATACCCGTGCATGTTTTAATGAGCACGCAGTCTGTTTCTGATTTGCGAAGAATAGCATTTAAAATCTTTTTCTTAAAAAAAAAAAAATGTTTTTAGTCATTTCTGTCATGTTTATCTTACTGCCATGGATCATTAATATCTCTAATACACTGTTAGACTCTTACATGAGAGCTTTTAGAAAGTAGAAAAATGCATTTCAACTTCTGAGATGCTTTTTCTCTAGCTTGAAGTGAAAGATAAGCCACAATAAAGGACAAAACAGGCTGATTTCCAAAACAATATTTGTTGTAGTGCCTCTCATTGCGTCAGGGCAGATGATCAGACAAGCCTGGAGAGGCCGCTGATGGCAAATGATGAAATGACATGCAAAAAAGCAGCTGGGGCCACGCTAATGCATAACATTTCCATAACATTCCAGCAACGTTCGTGTCACAACAACTAGTGGAGAGCAGATAGTCTAGTAAATGATTTAATTTTTAACAACTAATGCTTATTTCTCAGGGAAAATTAGAAATAAATACTTCTACATGCTGTTTTTATTCAAAGCATCACATAAATGGATTTTAAATGTGGACGAAAACACATTCTGGTCTCATGAGGAGCCAAATATGGCCTTAACATCGCCACATTCAGGGTTGCTTCGCGAGCAGATGCCAGACGGTTTAGGAAGAAGCCCAGCACGAGTCGTGCCAGAAGAACCTAATCTGGACTGGGCAACAAGCGCAAGAGACTGCAGGAGACTGTAAAGGACAGCACCGGTCCAATGTGTGCCTCCGCAGGGCCAAAAGAGAGGGTACGACCCATTTAACCCATGCCAAAGATTTCACCCGTGCCAGATCACTTTATAGCACATCCACCTTCCTACCAGATCTGATTCGTGAGTCAACAGACACACGCGGGGCGAGGTTGCTCGGAGAAGGTTCACCCTGATGGACGTACTTGGCACGAGTCCGACATAAATCACAGTCACATCAACATTTCTGGCACGACGCATCCTCGCACACACTTCCCCCCTCCGCTCCCACTAGTCCCTGGACTATAGCATTGGCTAGGTACAAGAGTGAAATTAAAATCACTTAACAGTGTGGATCAGCGGCACCGAGCAGATCATTTCTTCATGCAAATCACAGGGGGAAATCATGTCTTTGTTTTCAAGCATGGCACAAGTTCATATTTTACATCAAAGGCATATTTTGTTTTGGTTTGTATGCGCTTGCGTGTAACAGTAATTCTAATGAGAAAAAGGAAATGAGAACTTTAGAAGTACTGATGCACCAGTGAAGTTTTTCTGTGATTGGAATCTATTTAAATATATATGAATTAACAATAACAATTTATTATATGTGACCTTGGACCACAAAACCAGTCATAATGGTCATTTTTTTTTAAAATAAATAAGCTTACCATTGATGTATGGTTTGTTAGGATAGGACAATATTTAGATACAACTATTTGACAGTCTGTAATTTGAGGGTGCAAAAAAATCTAAATATTGATAAAAATCATCTTTAAATTTGTCCAAAATAAGTTCTTAGCAATGCATATTACTAATCCAAAATTAACTTTTTATATTTACAGAAGGAAACGTACAAAATATCTTAATGGAACATGATCTTTACTTAATATCCTAATGATTCTTTGCATAAAATCGACCATTTTGACCCATACAATGTATTTTTGGCTATTGCTACAAATATACTTGTGCTACTTAAGACTGGTCTTATGGTCCTGGGTCACATATTATATTACAGGTGTTTTAATACAGCAGTTAAAGCTAACCTATGTAACTTTTAGACCCTTGAATCATGTCCGCTTCAAGTTACTTACGGAGAAATATTGTTTTGTTAATAACGTGAGTTGTGCTTACGCTTCGCTATACTGCGCGGATGAATCTGACGACTTGAGGCGTGCATCCATCGTTACAGGTGATTAGGATCTTTCCGGGAAAATAGTAGCCGGGACTTTGTTTCTTTACTTAAGAGACATGACGTAAACATGCACAGAGGAGTGATGGAAGTGTGCATTTACCGCGAAATCCGTCCCGACAGCTCACAATTACCATAGTGAGTCGAGGTAAGAGATACGGGTTGGAAAACATTTTTGTTAAATGTATTCGTTAATAAGCATTTATACTTTTAAATAAGCAGGGAATAATTGATGACAGGCCGTTGAACAGAGGGTTTGCACTTGACGGTTTCACGGTTTGGTCAGTTACCCGGATGCGCAGCCTTATTAGAGAAACTCGGATGTAAACAGCATTGATTGCATGGTTAATGTACTGCTGAATATGTTGTTTTGCTAATTTATTCTGTCTAAACCATGGTAAAAACGTGTGGAAGCTGCTAAATCATATAGAGTAGGATTTAGCAAGCAGGTAAGGCTGCAATATTTTGACAAACTAAAGTTAATAGGTGGTAAAGATATGTACCAGCAGTACTGATTAAGATATTAGCCTAATATTTCACCTACCTGACTGGAAATGATAAGAACAAACACAAATGTTGTCAAGAGTCTTGCTCTGGAAATCCTGGTTTAGTTTGGCAAACCACAAACGCCTTTTGTTCCTCACACACTTTTTTGCATTCTTCTCTTTGATTTGTTATAACTTTTGGCAGTCTTTAGTACTCCAAATGTTTTTCCTGGTTCGTCCAATTAGTACAGCCCAAAACATGACAATAATTGACCATTTTCAGCAGTAATAATCAGCAAAATTTGTGAGTTCTGTTCGGTTCAGTGGCATTGTTATATTCAGTGCCGCCAATATGGCCGATTAATGACGGCTCTGTGGCCGTTACACCTGGGGTGTGTGTTATTTTATAATAATTCAACAGACCGGAGGAAATTATTCCGCTTATACTATGATTCACACCTCAGACCTCAGATATTGTTCAGATGTTGTATTTCAAGACATTTTTCAGGTTTTTGTGCTTAAAACGCTCTTGTGTGTTGGATTAATTTTTTTACACATCTCATCCATAGTGTCCATTTCTAATTTCAAAACATTTTAGACTGTCATTGTAGACTATTTTGTGACCATGGACCACAAAATCAGTCATAAGCATACATTTCTTTTATAATTGAGATTTGTACATCATTTGAAAGCTGAATAAATAAGCTTTCCATTAATATATGGTTAGGATAGGACAATATATGGCCGAGATACAACTGTTTGAAAAGTTGGAATCTGAGAAGAAAAAAAAATTAGAAAAAAATTGAGAAAATCACCTTTAAAGTTGTCCAAATGAAGTTCTTAGCAATGCATATTACTAATCAAAAATTAAGTTTTGATGTATTTATGGTAGGAAATTTATAAAATATCTTAATGGAACATGATCTTAATATCCTAATTATTTTTGGCATAAAAGAAAAATCAATCATTTTGACCGCCACAATGTATTTTTGGCTATTGCTACAAACATACCTGTGCTACTTAAGCCTGGTTTTGTGGTCCAGGGTCAGATTTATTTGGTTTACTATTTTACTATATTTATTTGCTTTGCCAGTGTTGTTGTGGGTTTTGGTTCTTTTGCTGTTGTAGGCTCTAAGGTCCTTTGAAATAACTGAAATTGTATGGCGAAGTGATATAATAGATATAATTCAGTCAAGACCAGCCTGGAACTATACTTTAGCCGTGTGCTTCCCTGAAAACGTTGAACGTTCGTCAACCAGTCAGATTCAGGCATTCAATAGCCCGGTATTAAACATATTATTTTTTCCCATAAGTGTGGGCGCAGCCATTTGTAAATTTTATAGATCTAGCTTCCAGTCTCATCCACATCCAGCTATTTTTAGCTGTACAAAACAGCTCCTTTTGCTGCTTGATATTACAAATTGGTGTTTCTTACCATATTATTTTAACATAATATCCTAATTTTGAACACATTTGTAGTGCAAACAGTTTAACGTTTACTGCACTTTATTCTTCTCATTATTTCCCTAGCGGATAATGAACCTAAAATCTAGCACATAAGCTTACTTCTGCGTTGAAGAATGAGGTGGATAAATAAAAATAATTGTCATTTTTAATTTTTTATAACATGTATCCAGTTGTTTTCTATATAGAAACTGTTCTACATAAAAATATGTATGTATAATTCAGAAAAAAGGTGCAATTTTAAGCAACAGTTCCTGCATGCAGCCGTCCTTCTCCTCTGAGAAACTGATGTAATTCATTTTTAAAAACTGAACTATGAATTATGCATATGCCATACTGTCAAACCATTAACACTGTGGCTGTCGTACACACGGGTATCTTTGTGTGTCAACCTCATTTACAATATTTTATCATATTCAGTTGCTTTTTTTAAAATGTAAACATAGAAAACAAAGAGGGCTTATTTTTGATTCGAAATGAATTTTAATTGATGGTAATATTTCGTCTTTCCTCCTCATGTGCGCGAGATTAGCTTCAAGGCCCATCCTCAACAGACGTCTAGAACTCTCAAAAGACCATCTTTAGCAGAGCTACTGATCTTAATACTTGTGTATGTGTGTGTGTGTGCGCGTGTGTGCATGCCACTTGACGTGTGAACATCCATGCCTTCATTTGCTGCCTGTTCCTGGCATCACACTGTCCTTAAAAGCTGATAATGTGTTAATGAAATCACTGGCAGACAGCTCTTGTCAGCCGAATGTTCCACATGAGAAGGGGCCAGTCCTCCACTGTGAGTCTGCAGGGTATAAAGCAGGTCTGTCAGGGGAGCAAGAGTCTGTCAGGGGAGCGAGTGTCTGGTCCAGTCATTGCTTTTGTGTTGTCGTTGTTTTTTTTCAGGTCTTGCTCTGTTATAATGTTACAGGTTCTTTCGCCCCGTCCTTCTCCGAGCGCGCGTGCTAAATTTTTCATGCGGGATGGGCCTGCCCCCTTTCCTTTCTGCAGCACAATGATTTATTGCCCAAAAAGACCAGAGAACTAATTAACAGAGTAATTAATTAATATGAATTTGCATATTTGCATTTGCAATTAGTGCAGTCAAGTGATTAGTCTGAAATGGGGAAGTTTGACTCATCAGATGTTGGTGTGTGTGTTGAACCGGAAAGCTCGTCACCAGCTGAGGCATTTTTTGGAGGGGGACAGAAGGGGACTCTGTATGTGTGTGTGTGCTTCTAAACACAAACATCCAAGGGTACACGCCAATCATGCGTGACTGAGCCGTCGCTGTCAGCAAACTGCATCTGTATGCTGTGTTCATTATGTTTTTCTTGTGCTGATAAGTGCAGATCAACCTGGCCGTCCCATGAAAAATACAGCAGCCGTTTTTACCAAGATCACTCTAGACTAACCGGGGATCGTGTCTGATAGGTGGCTTGCTGCTAAGAGGACAGCTAAAAATCTGTCAACATCAGGTTAAAGAGCCTATTAATCTTAGACGGGAACAGAAAGGTGCTGTGTGTCGTTTATGTGGCGTTAGGCTTTTGTGGCACCCTTCTGAGAGGGATAAATGCACTTGGGGGGCATTTAAAGAGCTTCTGATTTGAATAATAAATGTGTGTGCATGTGAGAGAGGGAGAGAGTGAGCGAGTAGGCCAGGCACAGGTTCAATAGCAGCAGGAGCTTTCACTGATAATGGAATGCATGAGTGTCAGGTCTTCATGTGGGAGGAGCCAAAGCTCTGGACAATTACTGCTACAAGAAACAGCCAGATGCCAGAGATGGCCAAATCCATGCTCCAAAATCTGTGTGCGAATGTGCACAGGTGAATCTCTCACTATGAACCTGCTTGGTATGACCATAAAATTAAAACACAAAAATGTGAGTTGTAAGGAAATTTAAAAGCTTACATATTAATTTTGCATTGTAACATTATTGTACAATTAAGCAATGATTAAGCAAACTTTTTTCTTTGGTTCTTATTAATATAATGCAATTTTTTAAATTTTCTTAACCAATACAATACATACATTTATAAGGTTACAAAAGTTTTATCATTTAAAATAAATGCTTTTCTCTTAAACTTTCTATTTATCTAAGAATCCTGAAAACATTTATCACTGTTTATACAAAAATATTAAACAGCACAGCTGTTTTCAACATTGATAATAATAATTAATGTTTCTTGAACAGCAAATCAGCATGACACTGAAAACTGGATGCTAAATTATGCTAGAAATTCAGGTTTGCATCACATAACATTACAATTTAAAATAGAAAACAATTTAAATTGTAATTTTTTTTTTACATTTCTCAAACAAATAAACAAAGCCTTGTTGAGCTTTTATTTGACTTGATGATGCCAAAATTTATATTATAATTTATATTTATATTACAATAAAAAAAAAATTGTAATAATTTTTCACAGCTTTTAATTGACTTAATGACCCCAAAAATTTCTATAACAAATATAAAAAATTAAAATATATTAAAATAGAAAACTATTTTAAATTGTAATCATTTCATATATTGTAATTCATTTTATATATTCATATACTAATTATAAAAAATAAAATAAATAAATTCTAAATATATTAAAACAGAAAACAATTTTAAATTGTAATAATTTTTCACATTTTTGAAACAAACAAATAAAGCCTTGTTGAGCTTTTATTTGACTTAATGACCACCAAATATGATATATTCATATTACAATTTTTTTATATATATATATATAAAATCTAACTATATTAAAATGCAAAACAATTCACATTTTTGAAACATAAATAAAGCCTTGTTGAGCTTTTATTTGACTTAACGACCCCTACACTTTATATATTCATATTACAATTATATCGAAAAAATCAAAATATATTAAAATAGAAAAAAAAATAAATTGTAATAAATTTTCACATTTTTGAAGCAAATAAATAAAGCCTTGTTGGGTTTTTATTTGACTTAACTTAATTTTTTATATTCATGTTACAATTTTATTTTTTAAATATATTAAAATATAAATAATTTTAAATTCAAATAATGTTTCATATTATTGAAACAAATAAATAAATAAAGCCTTGTTGTGCTTTTATTTGACTTGATGACCCCCAAATAATATATATTAATATTACAATTGTAAAAAAAAAACATAGAAATATATTAAAATAGAAAACAATTTTAAATTGTAATATTTTTCACATTTTTGAATCAAATAAAGGCTGTTGAGCTTTTATTTGACTTAATGACACCAAAATGTTATATATTCATATTACAATTATAAAATCAAATCAAAATATATTAAAATAGAAAAAAAATGGAAATGTTGTAAATTACATGTAAAAATTACAGTAATGAAAATTAACAATGAGGATAATACAAATCCATCATCCAGATGCACAGCATAGGAGAATTGGAAGAAAAGACATTACAATGCTAGAATAAAAAAACCCCAATAAACTAAAGCACCTAAAATAGGCGTCATTTTCTTCATGCACAGTATAACGTCTTGGAGTGAATTGCGACCTGGACATGTTTTCGTTAGAATCACTCGCATACTACTGAGTGGTGTGAATGTGGATGCATGTGTGCGAGAGAGGTGGGGAGGGATGGTGTGAGTGTGTGCATGTGTGAGAGAGTGTAAACAAAAACCCAGACTTATTTTCATACGTCAAAAAAAAACACTGTTTAAAAATCTCAGAATCCATGTTCACTAGACACATTTAATGTGAGAGAGTGAATTCATCTAAACTTTATCTAAATGTTTTCATAATCAGGTGTTTGTCACAGAAAATGCTTTCATGATGACAGACAGTAGGATCAGTCATTTGGCAAACGCCCTTGAAGAGACTGACCAGGCAAACAAGAGCCATCAATCATCCACTTCTTGCTGTCATTCACCAGCACTGACCATTTTTTTTACGTTTATAGAATATACCTGATATAAATACGAAATTATTTAGTCTCTGTTTACATTTAGTCCACTTATTGTTGCCTTTGCATGAAAATCGAATCCCGATATAAAGATTAAGGAATGCAACTCCCTGTCCATCTCACAGCATTCCTATTCATCCACAGCATCAGATTCTAATGGTGGATGCTGGTACTCGGTCCTTTATCGAGGCTGCTTTGTGGTTTTGCAGTGGTACGCAGCTCGAGGCACACGCCAGATGATCAGGGGAGGAATACAGGTCCCCCGGGACCCGGTCACGTGACCAACCCATGCCACGTGACGTCAGCGGCAGATGGCATGGGTACCAGCTCTGGCAGTTGGCATCAGTGTCATTTCTCTTAGCGCGAGACAAGGAGAACAGTGGGGAGGTGAGAAAAACGCACGAGCTGTTCACCTGCTAAAACGCCACGCGGAAAAAAAGTTCAAAATAGGAAATATGAAAACTGTCATCTGACACCATCATAATCCAGGTAAGCTGGACCGTTCGAGGGTAAGGATCGACATCTGTGCTGCATGACTGCCTGCCTTTTCAACAGATTTTAAAGCCGTATGTTTTGTAAATGCACAAATTTCATGTGAAAGCAAGTTTACAGATTCTGTTGCATAGTCAGAGTTTTGTATATTAAAGTGCATTGATTTGAATTCCAGCAAATGTATTTTTATGTTAATGCATCCATGTACAAAAGCTGTCACCGTGGTGGTACCCTTTACACCTTCGTACCATGTTTACCCCTAACTGGTGGGATATTTTAATCAATTTTGAGAGGGTACCACCCCAGTGACATCTTTTGTACCTGTGAGAGTGTTTTATTGAACACCATGCATAGGTTGTTTTTAAATCGCTGCTGATTGATTCAGAAGATCTATTATCTTCTCATCATCCCCAGTAAGAGCACAATGCTGACTCTTCCGTTTGAGGATCCCGTCATAATGGACACTCAATTCGGGGCAAACTTTCCACGGGACTGTGTGGGTGAAATGAAGGTCAATAAACAAGAGCCATTTAAAAAGGAGGAGACGCTCTCCCACGCGATGGAGGACGAGGATTCGGAGAAGGATGAGGACGAGCGGGAGGACGGACAGGACGAGAACGGGCTGCCTCGGAGGAGAGGGCCTCGGAAAAAGAAAATGACCAAAGCGAGGGTGGACCGGGTCAAGATGAGGCGCATGGAGGCCAACGCCAGGGAGAGGAACCGAATGCACGGTCTGAACAACGCCCTGGACAGCCTACGCAAGGTGGTGCCGTGCTACTCGAAAACTCAGAAACTGTCAAAAATCGAAACCCTGCGGCTGGCCAAGAACTACATCTGGGCGCTTTCTGAGATCCTGAGCACTGGGAAGAGGCCTGACCTTTTGACCTTCGTTCAGACCTTGTGCAAAGGTCTTTCGCAGCCCACTACCAACCTAGTTGCCGGATGTCTGCAGCTGAACGCGAGGAACTTCATCACGGATCAGATCAACAGCGAGGCATCGTTCTCCGGTAGGTCGCCGTACGAGTCCGTGTACACGACCTACCACAGTCCGGGTGTGGTGACGCCCTCAGGACCCTCGGTAGATGCCGTCAAACCCTTCAGGCCGTTCAACTACTGCAGCTCCTATGAGTCTTTCTACGAAAGCGTCTCGCCGGAATGCGGAAGCCCGCAGTTCGACGGTCCCTTAAGCCCTCCTATTAACTTTAACGGGATCTTTTCCCTCAAGCACGAAGAGCCGGTCGAATACGGCAAGAGCTGCCACTACAGTACGCGCTATTGCGCCGTGCCGCCGCGCTCCTCCATCAGCCAGAGCGCAAGAGGCTCGTCGGATCTCCATTTCCCATATGACATTCATCTCCGCGGCCAGTTTTACCCGGTGCAAGACGAATTAAACACTTTTCATAATTAACGAGAGAAAATCAAACGTGAGTGACAAGGACTGAAAATGCAGGACTTTAAACCGCACATGTATTATTTATAAAGTCTGATTTGGGTTTTGAGCCATCGGATGTTTTATTATTTATCCTTTTTAATGAAATGGAAAATGTGCTTACAGTGTTGCTAATTATTGTTTGAACTAATTTCGACAAAACGTGTGGTCTGATGGAAAAACCACAAAAATCCACAAACAATAACACGTTTCTCGTTTATTTTCTCTTTAATTTAATGGCCTGAGTGAGTATTTATAGATCTAAAATAAAAGATCAGTAAAAGCATCTTTTAATTATAAGATCATTCAAATATTTGCGATGAAAATTCAGTAAAATAGCAGAGCAATAATTGCTAAGGGTGCTATGCAATACACAAGTCTATAATTCTCGATCTGGCCTTTTATTTATCCATTTAATTTGTCTAAACGAAGTTCGCACAAATATTGGTGTTAAAAAGACTTAATAGTTCATTTTTTAATACATAAATGCGTTTATTCGTTAAGAACATGAATTGTATTTATTTCATTTGAATCAAAATGTAATTATCGAAAGTTTCGTGATGTTTTACACAGGGCACTATTTAAATGTTGGTCAATAAATTTATTCAACGATTGGCTATTATTATTATTATTATTATTTATAATAATAGTAATAATATGTTTAGACCACCACGAAGAGGGAATTATTGAATCAGTTTGTTTTCCTTTAGAAGATGATATATTTAAAATATATATGGCTATGGATGTAATTCTGAAAAACGAAATAATAATGCTATGTTTGTTTTATTAATTTCAATTTGTGTAATTTAACTTTATAAATGTGGACAATCGAGTTTTAAGCACCCTCCTAATTTCCAAATATCTCACATTTGTCTATGCGCGTAATTTTCAAAAGTATGATAAAGGAATATCACAACACGATGATGTAATTATGCAACAGATTGTTTGACAATTCTGTCTTTTCTCAAATGTAAAGTCGTCGATATATTGGTGACATCTCGGAACAATCACTGTAAGCAAATGCATTTGAAGCATGTAAAATCTCTAATGGAAAGGTCTGTGTGCTGTCTAGTGAACTCATGTCACGGGAAAACCTGCCTTAATATATTTGTCACGCATCATTTATGCAATGTCATGGACGTCTGCAGTGGTGGATTCGTGCATTCTGATTTTTCTCACCAAAACGGGATTTTTTTTGTGTGTGTGCAAAAAGGACTGAATGCACTGAAACTGGTCTTTGTACACTGTCGAGCTGTTTTGTACAGTAAAATAAAGTTTAATTGAATACAGTTCTGTTTTGAATACATGTCAGTCTCTAAAATCAAATTCAAATACTAAAAGTATTTTGTTACTTTTTGTGGATATGGACCTAAGAGTCTGAAATAAAGGAATGATGATGATGATAAAATCGGTATATCTAGTTTAAAGAAACAGATAACCAAACCTCGTTATGTGCCGCAAGAAAAAAAACGGGAAAAAAAAATTAAGCAATGTCGCATTTTGTTTCTATAATTGCAAAACCTATAATAAACAAACCTCTTTAAAATGTACGAAGATAACATCTAAAATATATTATTTAGGTCTACAAATTTAAAATCTAAAAATATATAGGCCTATCTGCTATCAATAATACAGAGGTCATTAAAATGCCTGTGGTAGAGAAAAGCAGAGAGGTCATCTGTTTATCATCAGAGGACAAAGGAATTTAATTTATGAAATCGCCAAAATCACCAAATTCATCCCGTGCATTAGTTTACAGGCCTATGCGATGCGTTGGTCAAGGTTAATTGTAAAATGAGACGTTCTTGAGATGTTATTCAGGACTGGGTTTAGGGGAGTAAAGGTTGTCTGGCTTCGAGTCTCTCCTGTCTCCGAGTTCAGCAGCGCGCTGGACGCGGGCCAAACAGCGACAGACTGCGGATCAGGAGCCCGAAAGCAGCTATTCCCCCGCGAATGTGCATTGTCATCGGCGAGAAACCAGAATGACAGCATTCACAATATGTAGGTTACAACGAAATATGTTAAAAAGCCATAAAACTCGCGTTGTTTACAATAGATCGTTTAGTTCAAACCGTGGTTATGAGTTCGATTCCCGACTAATAGGCCTAGCTTACATGAATTAATAATATATCATTTGAATGCAATGTGAATTGTTTATGACAAAATGCTCAGCAATCCAAAATCTTTCAAACTTCACAATCACTGACGGTTTTAACACAACAGATTAACAGAAAGATCTCACAAGACTAGCCTACTTGTTTTTCTGGTTGTAATTGATTCATTTTCACGCTTTCAAAGAAAAAATAGACCCAGTAATTTCCGTTAATATCCAATTAATCATCACGTTGTCCTAAAACACCTAATGCTTTTGACAGGTGCAAAAACTCAACCTGCACAATCACCGATCGTGTGCGATGAGACTCTTGATTTGCTGTGGGGATGTTGAGGTGTCAGAAAAACCCCACAGTGGCGATATTTCACACAACTCAGAGAGAGGCAGAACATATGCTACCCCAGAGACAAAGCTGTCAGGAACGAACAGCTGAAAAATGAGCAGCAACATTTCTCTATGAGCTTCTATCTGAGAGACCGGTGGAAAGTTCTCACCACACGGCTTGATTTCGACGTTTTAGAGCGTTATTTACTTTTTGTTATGAAAGTAATGTGTGTTTACTGACAGAGAACATGCATTTACGTCTTTAGCCGGTCCTTGTATCTAATTAAATTCGTTCGTTCCTCAACAAATAGAACTGTAGCGAAAGTTCGAAATATAAAATACAGTCCGAAGTACGTTTTAAACGGCAGAATTTTATTATTTTAAAATAATGAAACTCAAACCAATTTGTGAAACAGCAAAACACCTGTTCTGGGGCAACATATAGGCTACTGTAATTAATTATATAACGTTACAACAAATGTTACGTTGTGTTTTATTGTCTCAGCCTGAATTGTATTGAAATACCCCACTTATATGATTATGTGAAAAAGTCCAAATAAGACGATTTGATCAGACAAGGACCATAGTATTAGTAATAATATGTAGACCAACTGTCAACTACCACACATAATATTACGGCACAGTAACGACCTTAGTCAAGGTAGAGCCATATTTAATATTTGACAGGAATGAAAACAAAGCTGTGAAAATTATGACTACAGTGCATTCAATTCAACATAACACACGACAAAACGTGGTTCTGAGAACATTTTCACTTGACAGAAACTCCATACAATGTTTTCTTCCTTCTTCTTCTTTTTGAGTTGTGAAAATTACATGATCTAAGACTTTATCCACCTTTTTCTTCCCGTAAGAGCGTCGCGCAGCCATTTGTAAATTTTATGGGTGTGACTTCCGGTCTCATCCGTGTCTATTTTACCTCTACAAAACCACTCGTTTTGTTGCTTGATATTGCAAATTAGTGTCTTACCATATTTTTTTAATGCGTTATCTTAATTATGAACACACTGGTTTGTATTGCAAACAGTTTTACCGTTTACTATACATTGTTATTCTTCTCGTTATTTCACTAATGAACCGGAAGTCTCACCCATAGGCTTACTTCCGCCTTACTTTCAAAAAAGGTGGATACAGTACAACTTCTAAGTAGCAGTGGCGCATCCTTGCAAAACTGGCCGTTATTTGTTTTTAATGCTTTTGTGAGTATGCATTTCATACATCTCATTTGAATGGTTAAATGAAATTTCTTGTGTTGATTGTGTGGAAGAGCATATGGTACAGATGTATGTGGGTGGGTGTAAGTGTACGTACGAGTTTGTGGGCGTATGTTTGTACGTGTGTGGACGGTTGGAGGTGAATTACTACATACTCACGTTCACGATCACTCATAGCTCTTGTCCACGTGTGATGCTCCATTCTGTGTTCTGATGTCAACCCTTCTGTTTCAAATCCTATCTTTGGAGGATGAGTCACACCAAACTTGATCACCAAATGCAATCTGTCCAGAGTGATAAAGCTGTACATGGTCAACTGGGTTAAACGTATGCAAAAAAAAACGGACGTCTAAATGATATGGTACAGGTAAACAATACTTAGACATTCTCAAGTTTATCCCATAAGGCCATGGGAATTTAGGATGTAAACAACAGCATGGATTGCACGGTTAATACTGAATACGTTGTTCTGCTAATTTATGCTGTCTAAACCACAAAAAAAAATGTGTGGAAGCTGCTAAATCATATGGAGAAGGACTTAGTAAGCAGGAAAGGACACAAAGTTAATAGGGGATAAAGATATGTACAAGCAGTATTAATTAAGATATGAATATTTCACCTAACTGGAAATGATAAGAACAAACATGAATGTTGTCAAGATTCTTGCCCTGGAAATCCTGCTTCAGTTTGGCCAATCACAAACGCCTTTTGTTCCTCAGTTTTTTGCACTCTTCTCTTTGATTTGTTATAACTTTTGGCAGTTCATAGTACTCCAAAGGTTCCCAGTCCGATCGATTAGTACAGCTCAAAACATGGCAATAATTGACCATTTTCAGCAGCGATAATCAGCAAAATATGCTTTTGTTTGGTTCAGTGGCATTGTTTGCATTCAGTGCTGCCAATATGGCTGATTGATGATGCATCATGAAAAAAACTCTATACACTCTGTGTACTTGTTTGAACAAGTGCTTGCTTTATGCCTACTGTTTTATGAAGACACTCTTGAAAATAACGGTTCTTTATTTGCATTAAGGGTTCTATGAAGAACCTTCAACATCCATGGAAACTTTCCATTGCACAAAACTGTATGAACTGTTCAGTGAAAGGTTCTTTAGAGAACCAAAAAAAAGTTCTTCTCTGGCCTCGCTGAAAAAAAAAGTCAGATTCAAAAATATGTAAATCTGACAAATTACTTCTGTCACATACTAATTTTCACATAGTATATAGAAGAGAAGTATGCATATTTGCATGCAGCTAATGTCACTGGTTAGTGTTGCCCCTTCAGCCCCTGCTGGACAATGGTGCAGCTACATCATCTGGCAGCAAAAAACATCATTCTCCAATAACGCTGTTAATTCTGACTAAATTAATTTTAGATTTATATATTTTATTTATTATATTTCATAAAGAATAGTCATTAATATGTTAGTCCACCCTAAATTGGATCAGTTACTGTCATTTCAAACCTGTATTTCTTTCTTCTATGAAACACAAAAGAAGATATTTTGAAGAATGTTGGTAACCAAACAAGTTTCCCCATTGACTTTTTTTGGTTCATACAATGAAAGTCAGTGGGATCCGAAACAATTTGGTTACCAACATTCTTCAAAATATCTTTCTTATGCATAAATATCATGCATATTTTTTTGGTGCCATCAGCCAGTCAGTTTTGTCGTGATGGCTTCAGACTTACATGGTTAAAAAACAACACTCTAAAAATGTTGGGTCAAATACAATCCATGAAATATGGACAAATCCAGTGACTGGGTTGTTTTGACCCAGTGGTTGGGTTAAATGTTTAACCCAACCTCTTGGGTAGTTTTAATTTAACTCAACTATTGTATGAAAATTACTACATGACTGGCTTAAATCAGACAGATAATTACTAGAGGCATCAGCAGTAATCAAAAGGTGTACGTTTGGGTTCATTTTAAGCAAGAAATATAGTAAGTTTCAAGCAATAGTTGAGTTAAATAAAACTACTCAGAAGGCTGGGTTAAACATTTAACATTTGTTTTTATCCCAGCATTTTTTAGAGTAAACCTGGCAGCAAATTTGAGCATAAAGATGCCAGATTTCAAACTGTGTACTTCGAGGGGTGCATGCTATTGAGATGAATGGGAATGCCTAATGGGTGTTTTGCTTTGTCCAGCTACTGTATTATAAATGTTCTGGAAATATATAGTACACACCTGAAATATACTTCATTAACCATTGAGGAGCTCTCAATGCACGCTATTAAAAGTGCAGGAATTCGGACGCAGCCCACGTTTCCGAGCTCATGCTAAACACGCGATACAGATGTCGAGATCTCTGCCGGCGTGCTTCAGAGGGAGGTTGTTTGATTGTAGTTGTTAATGAAGGTTCACTCAGTAGCTTTCGGTAACTCACACCTGAGAGCCTCAGAGACAGTTTCTGGAATGAATTGCTTGTTAATAATAACGGTAATTAGGAATGAACAATGTAGAGCTGGTGCGATGTTGATTTATCTGTTCGACGCCCCTCTAACGGGTGGAGAAAGGGTGTTGTCATACGTTAGTCCCTCTCCTGCTCCCTCTCTCAGTCTCGTTCCCAAAAAATCTCCACAAGTCCCGGGTCGCAGATGGTGTGGGACACAGAATTTTCCTAATAATCTTTCTTTCTTTTCTTTTTTTTGTGCGAGTGCTGGTGGCTTAGGGATTTCTCATTTTAATTAGAGGGTTTAAGGAGATAAACCCCTTTGAAAACCATGTCCTGCGAGAGGAGGTGCAGGTGATCCTCCCCACAGAAGCAACCACATCGGCAGCCAGCAACTCATTTGCATATTAGATTGGTGTCAGTTTGGCACCCGTCCTGGCTGAGATGAACGCCCCTATTTCTAGACTTGGCACTGCGCGCGCGTATCCTGGCACGGGACGCGATTGTGTTTTCGGTACGAGGGTTCCGGGGTACTTGATCTCTCTGTTATTATACGGCCCTTACATTTGACCCACGAGCTTAACTTAAACTAATAGAGACTCGCAGGTCTGGCTTGGGTGTTTTCTCACTCGCTTCGTGCTGGGACGAATCTATTTTACATTCAACCTGACCGTCAATGGCCGAAAAGTCATTTGAATTTCATCTAAAGCTGATTTTCAGCTAGTTGGCAGAGAGCGTGACATCAAGAGGCCCTAGAGCTCATCAATCTAGTTGGTCGTTAATGTGAATTTCAAAACGTAATATTAAAAATGTATGAACTATTCCCATTTGGACAAATTACATGAAGTTTGTCTGAAGTCGATGTTGGCTAATCACAGGCACATTTAGCAGCCATTAAAACCCAATGTTGGACAGTAAAGTCATTTGTATTCCGTGTTTAAATCTAGACTAAAGGAAAGTTAATGACTATTTGTGATGAATGTCTTTCCCTGGACCCTCAGTTCACATTTCGTTATGAAGATCAATTGAGAACCTCATTTTATATGGATTAGAATAATTTAGTGGGTTTTGAGATACAGGTCTGACCTAAAAATCCTTGGTTGAACATCTTCATGGTCATCTCAGCTGCTGTTTATTTCACAGACTTGTATATGAATCTGTCCAAAATGTTGTTCTGTGACATACTTCATTCTGGGAATTATCAGACTGAAAACAGATGCTGTTAAAACTTACTTTCCCCATTTATATTTTGAGACCATTTCAGTCTTATTTTAACTTGTTTCAAACTGAGAAACTAAAAAAAAACAAGTTGTGATGAAAATGTATCAAATGTAAAAAAGACAAAAAACATAGATGACTGAGAAAAAGAATGCACATGTGTGTGTGTGTACTGTATGTGTGACTGTGTGTGTCTTTGTAAAATGGCACAGACACAGACACAAGGACCAAATGGTCTCTTGGCACCAGATTCAGTGCCATAAATTATCACCGCAGTTAATGGTGAAGAAGATTTCAGGCGAAAATCTCTCCCTTTTTGTTCCCACAAAGGCAATAGTGCGGCCCCACTTCTAGACACTGACCAAATTAAACCCAGATTCAATCTTGCAGTAGAACTTTGTAAATATTTCTTACTAGTTCTAAATTAGAATGGTCAAAGGTTTTCGAGTTACATTTAAATCGTAATAAGTAGCCTGTGATCTCATATGGCGCAAAGCTTACCTGCTTAATTGTTTCCAGTGGACTATGTTTCCCAATATTCCACTGGACACTTACAACATGGCAAGGTAGTCTTTGTGTTTTGTGTTGCTTTAGAATAAAATACTGTAATAGATCTTCTAGAATGTGTTTTACAATAGTTTTAATGTGTTATGTAATACATTATGTAAGCAATAAGGAACTATCCACTTTATTTTTGCTGTAAGAGTCCATTTTTGGCTCTGGCTTCTGGTCTCATCTGCATCTAGCTATTTTAGTTGTAAGTTTAGCTGCTTGATATTGCAGATTGGTGTGTTTTACCATAGTATTTTAATGTATTATCTTAATTATGAGCACACTGGTTTGTAGTGCAGACAGTTTTACTGTTTACTGCATGTTGTTATTCTTCTAGTTATTTTCCTATAGCAGCTAATTAACTGGAAGTCTCACCCATAAGCTTACTTTTGCGTTGAAAAATAAGATGGATAGGCCATGGCTATATTCATAGAAGCTGTGAAAATAAACTGTGAGTTAATAGCATTTGAACGCTCCCAATATACTTTCTAGATGCTATTTACATTGGCTTTGTGTAAAAATGTATTTGTACAGCTCAAATCTTAGGTGCCACTCCAAAAGTCATATTTTATCTCAGTTTCTAAATAAGTTCTCCACCTGTACAGAATGTGATACAACAAACAATTACGCAGAAAAAATGTATTTCTATTACATTCTTGTGAAGTGCAAGCAAAAAAAATATTTTTTAAGTGAACCAAAAACATACAGTGCAATCAGTGTACCGTGAATCATGAACAAATGATTCATACGTGGTGGGTCTGTTGTCAATCACCAAACATACAGCACGACCAAAATGTATCACAACTCCCGGAATGAAAGATTCTTTTGCGCCGGTTCGTTTTAGTGAATCAAATCCACACAGCACGACCAGTATAATTTGACTCATGAACAAGTGATTCATATGAGCGTTATTTGTGAATTAAAAAAAAACGCGAGTAAAGTAGGGCTATTAACAAAAAGAATGACTCTTATGAGTTGGTTCATTTTAGTGAATCAAACACATACAGCACGACCAGTGTAGTTTGACTCATAAACAAATGATTCATAGGAAACAGTTCTTTTTGTGAATCAAAACAACAGGAGTAATGCAGGGCGATTTACGAAAAGAATGACTCGTATGCGTCGGTTCATTTTAGTGAATCAAAAACACATCGCGAATAGTGTAGCACAATTTCTGAAACGTGAGCCGTTTTTTTTAGTGAATCAAAAACATACAGCACAACTAGTTTGACTCATGAACAAATTATTCATATGAACAAGTTCTTCTTGTGAATCAGAACATACAACGCGAGTAATGTAAGGCGATTAACGAAAAGAATGACTCTTTTGAGTTGGTTCATTTTAGCGAATCAAACACATACAGCACGACCAGTGTAGTTTGACTCATGAACAAATGATTCATAGGAACCAGTTCTTTTTGTGAATCAAAACAACGCGAGTAATGAGTAATGGCGATTTACCAAAAGAATGACTCGTATGAGTCGGTTCATTTTAGTGAATTAAAAACATACATCGCGGCTAGGGTAGCACGATTTCCGAAACGTGAGCCAGTTATTTTTAGTGGATCAAAAACATACAGTGCGACCAGTGTAGTTCGACTCATGAACAAATGATTCATGTGAGGCAGTTCTTTTTGGTGAATCAAAACATACAACGTGAGTAATATAAGGCAAATAATGAAAACTATGGCTCATATGCATTTGTTGGCAAGTTACAGATGCCAAATATATATAATCTAATAGATGTTACCATCGTTTTAAACGTAAGATACAGATACTAAAATATCCTTTAAACCAAATTTAGATTTGTACCTTCTGTAAAACTCTACTAGATGACTAATATTTAATATTGAAGTTTCAGTCATCATGACCATACAAAAAGGACACTTTGATAAACTCAAACTAAACAACAGTTTGACTCAAAATAGAGCAATATGATATACTGTCATCGCAAAAGGAATGCATTTTTTTTTTCAAGCATGAGTGATTCATGACTTCCACTGCCAAAGCCTCATGAATCAAGTGCACATTTCTTTATGCCTTATTGTGCCATTTCGAGCCAGCGGAATGAAAACAGCTTCGCCTCAGCGTAATGAAGTGAAGCATAGCTTTAAGCAAGGGTGCTTTCGTTTGTGTTTTAACAAAACATTTTCAAATTCCATCAAAGTGGCAAAAAAGTGTGAGAGGATTATAAAAAAAAATATGGTGAGCCATAAACAGGCAGGCAGGTGTTGATGATGCAAATGAATCAGATGACAGATGGTTAGCGACTCCATCACTCACTGTGTGGATAATGGATAGAGGTAATCAAATCCCTCTGTGAATTTGGGACTTTCTTCAGAACTTTCTCCATCTATATCACCATCAAACACTTCCTGAGCCGTGCAGCTCCACTGGAGGGAGGAATCAGCATGGTGTACAGTTCTGAAAGACAATTTTACCACAAATGTTCGTTCCATCATTGCCTTCAGGTGTCAACCTTTTTGACAAGTCGCAGACATGATAATGAGGGTAAAGCACCTTAAGCACTCATGTCTGAATTTACCTCAAAAACATGCAAAACACAATCACAGTTATAAATATAAACCTTGAGAGATGCCCTCGAGACAGATCTGTCAGTTCAAATGTCTCTGAACAACAAGGTTCAGAAACAGTTTAAGCAGAAACATCTATTACAACATCTAGGCTTTTATAATATACAAAATCTGGACAAATAAGCTGGAAAATCCCTTGCGTATCTTTTACGATTGTTCATTCAAAACGATCTTTTAGGAGAGTTTGTGCACAAACCTACAAGATGTTTTTAAAATCTCTAATGTGCAAATGTCTCCTCACATTTCATGAAACTTAATAAAAATGTCACAAACCGCTAAAAATGACATGCATTAAAACAATACAGACTCGTCTTCTTGTTTCTGATCCACTACTCTATAAAGCTGATGAATGCATCTTTAGGGAGATGCTGCTGTTTGAAACATAGCCCTCTAGAATATGTCGAGCATATGTTACGTTCAGCTGAAACCGTCGTGATCAGGTTAGGCCTTTGGGTGATTTCTCTGTTTCAGAACAATTCTAATGAACCTCTCAAACATGCTTGCAAATTGCTGTCAGTTCCTAATTGTTCCATATGCAAAGAAACACACTCTCTTAAATTCAAAATGACAAAATATAATGAAATAAACCAATAAAACTCCCCGATCTTATTTTTTTCTGCAATCTGAACATTTGTTTGAAGCATTTTCCAGCAATTTTACATAAAAACTGTCACCCACATCCATATTTTCATAAATCTATATTGTGGTATGCTCAGAACATGCACACTTAAAGGAATTGTTTCCCAAAAAATGAAAATTCTGTCATTATTTAATCACCCTCATGTTGTATAAAATCCATATGCTGTTGTTATTTTATGTGGAATGCACAAAAAGATGCAGCTCATCGTACAGCTCTTTAAAGTTGTAAAAAAGACAAAAAACATAAATGTAGTATGTGAACTAATTATGCTTCTGCATGCATGCTATGCATGCATTTAGGCATAATTTAGGGGCTTTTTTGTGTTTCCACCAATAAAAATTCTTCCTGTAGCTCGATCAGAAGAGGCACAAACAACAAGGTCATGGGTTTGATTTCCAGGGAATGCATGTGGTTGTGAATGTAATGTGATGTCGCTTTGTATAAAGCATTTGCCAAATGTATAAATATAAAGTGATTTATTATAAAGTGAAATACTTTCCTGTAGCTCAAACAGAAAAGCATGATGCTAGCAACGCCAAGGTTAGATTCCCAGGGAATGCATGAACTGATAAAATATTAACCTTGAATGCATGTTGTGTTGAATAAATGCATTTGCCAAATGCAAGTGTAAATTCATATAATCCTATAAATAAAAGTGGCACAAGGAAAAAAATTATATGCTTGGATAATCCAAAAAAATGCACCTACAATTAAAGCACTGATGCCTGCTTGGATAAGTGTATGAAGTTGACTTGAAACACTATGTTGCATATTTAGTTCCCGTTCCCCACCATCTCCTTGTTTTCACTGTTTGCATTTCCTTTACCATTTTTTTCTTAATTGCATTCCTGAAGCTTAAACAGTAAAGCTTGGCGCTGTCAGTGCCAAGGTCATGGGTTCGATTCCCAGGGAAAGTATATCTTATGCAATATAAGTTGCTTTAGATTTTTCCCATTTGCCATTTTTCTTTTATTTGCATTCCTATAGCTCAAACAGTAAAGTTTGGTGCTATTAATGCCAAGGTCATGGGTTCAATTCCCAGGGAATGCATGACCTGATAAAGTGCATACAATATAAGTCAAACTGGATAAAAGCATCTGCCAAATGCATAATTGTAAATTAAAGTAATATTGTAAACAAAAGTAGCAAAAAAAGAATGGTTGGATAATGCAGAAAAATGCAGCTACAATTAAAGCACTGATGCATGCTTTTCCTGTTTGCATTCCATTTGCCATTTTTTTTCCTTAATTGCATTCCTGTAGCTCAAACAGCAAAGCTTGGTGCTAGCAATGCCAAGGCCATGGGGTCAGTTCTGAGGGAATGCATGAACTGATAAAGTGTATCTTGAATGCAATGTAAGTTGCTGTGTACAAAAACATTTGTCAAATGCATATATGTGAACGTAAATTCATATAATACTGTGACAAAAAATGATGCTTGGAAAATGCAAAAACAAAACAAAACAAAAAAAAAACAATGCAACTGCAGTTAAAGCACTGATGTGTGCTTGGATGAGTGTTTGAATTTTACTTTCAACACTTTAAGTTTATTTTCTCCTATTTGCCATTTTAGTTTTTTGCATTCCTGTAGTTTAAACAGTATAGAGCATGACTCTAGCAGCACCAAGGTCATGGGTTCGATTCCCAGGAAATGCATGAACTGATAATGTGTATACAGTAAATGAAAATGTAAATTTATATAATACTGTGAATAAAAGTGGAAAAAGAAAAAATATGATTGGATAATGCACTGATGCCTGTTTGGATAAGCGTGTGTGTTTGAATTAGAATCTGACTTGAAACACAATGAATTTCTGTTCCCTACATTTCTCTTCATTTGTTTTCCTGTTTGCATTTCATTTACCATTTTTTCTTGATTGCATTCCTACAGCTCAAACAGTAATGCAAAGTCATGGGTTTGATTCCCAGGGAATGCATGAACTTGCATCTTAAATGCAATGCAAGTCGCTTTGTATAAAAGCATTTGCCAAATGCATATATATAAAGATAAATTCATATAACACTGTGACAGTATTACATATAATACTGGCAAAAAAGTACAATTAGACAAGTGTTTGTGTTTGAATCTGACTTGCAACATTTTAAATTAAAAAATGTCGAATTTGCAATTTCTGTTTTATTTGCATTCCTGTAGCTGAAACATTAGAGCATGACGCAACTCCAAGGTCATGGGTTCAAATCCCATGAACTGAAGTGTATACAATGTAAGACACGTATGAAAGCGTCTGCCAAATGCATAATTGTGAATGTAAATTCACATAATATTGTGAAAAAAAAGATGCTTGGATAATGCATAAAAATGTAGCTACAATTAAAGCACCGATGGCTGCTTGGATGAGCGTGCGTGTTTGAGGTGGGCTGGGTTGCGATGGTATCCTCGGGCCTTGTGCGGCAGTCTGTGCTGTTACACCTTGCTGCCTGTTAAGATTGCCCTGCAGAGACAGCGGGTAGCACAGTCTGCCAGCCCCAGAGAACTGCGAGTCAGGGACGGCTGCCAACACAATGCCCAGGAGAGAGAGGATGGGGCCGAGGGCAGGAGACACACACACACACACACATACACACAGAGAGAGAGAGAGAGCCTTCCTCTGGAGCTCATTACAGCGATACCTCAACACGATAGAGCAAACGTGGGCTGCGGTTTCTGCAAAAGCATACACCAGACGATCCTGCGTGCGTGTGCATTCAGAAATGTGCCACTTCTTTTATTTTTCATTTTCATCTCTAAATAGCAGTAGATGGTAGAATGTAAATGAGATGGTTATTACGGCAACGTTCATCAAGCCGGGCTGGAGAGACTTCAATAGCTTGATGAATATGCATGCAAATTTGTTAATTAAGTTAATTATTCTGCTGAAAATTCATTTGTCTTCCAAGGACTTTTTTGCAATGATTTTAACATGTTTCTCTCATTAGTCATGCTCCATGCTATTTAAAAGCACTTTGGTCCACTTTTTAAAAGTTTGACAGTGTTGGAATGAGAATGGAAGATTAAAATGGAACAGAAAATGTGAAAAAGGAAAGATTTGTGTCTACAATCCTGTCTTTTGGGAAAAAGTAAATGTCAAAATCTCCATTATGCTGACATTTTTACATTTATCTGTGTGTAAAATAAACTTAAACAGCATACTTTTTTGGTTTAAAGAATTGCATTTGAATTTAACAAAACATCCTAGCCTAATTTTGATTTTTAATTAAGTTTCTGAAACACTTGTGGTGAAATAATACGTTATAAATACATTCCAAGAGCTGAAGAAAACAAAATGCATTCATTACATTTGCTTAATGATATTTTAAGTTCTAATAGAATTGCTGTTTGAAATGAGCGCAGCTCATTAGAATCCAGAGGAAGTGGGATTATGTTGTTACATTAAGACTGTTTGATCAAGACAAATGTTTGTTTAGTCAATTAGGATATTTACAGTAGCCTGTGTTCTGCCTCTACGGAGGTAATATCTTCATCAGGGAATTTGCATGAAAATACCAATGAGTTGTGTTCGGATCTAATTAAACGATACATTTTATATGCACTGTCAGACAAAGACATGTAGAAAAATGGAAAGGGAACTGGAAAGGACTGCTGTTACATTTGCTTTGACCCCAAAATACAACACAATTCAATGCATAATTCAAAATTAAACACGTTAGTCACTGATACTGAAGTTCTAGTTTACTCTATCGAAGGCAGGCGGCTGGTATCCAGTCCTGTCTGTTTGTCTGTCTGCGTGTTACGAGCCTGTCTGACTGTGTGTGCGTATCTGTCAAGTTGTCTGTCTGTGTGCGACAGGAGGCTGTAAATCACTTGAAATCTCTCAGAAATGCAGCGAGCAGCTAGGCTTCTCTGTAGGGGGTCGTCATCTTCTCCTGTCTTGAAACACGCTCCCATACTGCAACAGACCGGCCCGACACATACTGCAGCAACTGGCCAAAAACAAGTAGAGACACATGCACATTCCTCATGTATGGAGCACGTCGAGGATGCACAGATTGTGGAAAGCTTACAGTTCACAGATACCCGTTGCATAACATGAAAACTTGACATTGATGCACAGATTTTGTGATGTGGTCCTTAAATTTGTTTTTCATGCACTTGTATTTTTAATAAGCTCTGTTTGAAAATGAGGGACTACATGTTTGTTTCTCATGCTGAACTGGTACTCAGACTTGGAATATAGGCATAGACATTTTTAAATGGCTTATGTGCTTTTTTGTTTTTTATGTTTGACAGACATAGTCGCTATGAGCTTTGAATGGAAATATCTCTACGAAGAATTGCGTCTTCTTTTGTGTTCAGCAGAAAACATAGCAAACGAGTTTGGACTGACATGAGGGTGAGTAAATGATGATTTTATTTTGTAGTTTACAGAATCATCACAATTAATCATCTAATATAACTCTTATAAAGTGCTGACGGAGTGTATTTTTGTAGGCCAAAGCCCAAAAATGAGTTTTGGTTTGATCATCATTGTGTTTTTTTAAAGGTTTTCATTGTTTTGAAAAAGGTGATTGCTAACACCTTGCTAAACTGGACTACAGAAGCTGTAAACATCACATCTAACAGGTAAACTAATGACCTTTATGACCATAAACCATGTTTTTACTACAAATAAAACCAAAAAAACATGGTTACTATAGTTAATCCACGATAACCGCAAATTAACCATGTTTTTGCTACACTAACCATGGTATTTGTAGTAAAACTGTGGTTATAAAATGGCAATCAATACACTAAAATGCTTACAAGCTTACTTTTTTTTTTTTTTTACTAATAAAACCATGGTAATTTTCGTAAGGGGTACTTGCTAGTCCACTTTCACAGTCTCATTATGTTTATTCTAACTTGAACTTTCAGGATTTTTTTGTTTTTTAAATAAATACTGAAATAGTTGTTGTAAGTTGTGCAGTTGTTAATAGTGGTGACGTTGAAGTCATGTGACCCGGTAGGTAATTTATAGCCTGCGTTGAGCTTTTAACTGACGATTGTATTTAGGCTTCATACATTCATAAAAGACATCATGATGCACAAAATGTGTAAAAATCATTAACTTTTGTTAGTCACAGAGCTTATTTTCTACAATATTCTAAAAGCCAATGGAAAAACCTCTTAGTTTTGTTGTTGTTGTTGTTGAGTGAACCAGGTTGATGCTAAGATGGCCTACAAAATATATCTTCACAATAAATACAAAGCATATTCAAATATTGGGTAAACTGGCCCTTTTTTTATTAGATTTGTAGTAATATATTGATTTATGGTCAACATGATTCTTGACTCTGCTATTCTTAATCATTTTTGTTTCTAAACTCTTTTCTATGTGTCAAAAGTTTTTGAACAGCAAAAATTTTAATGTTTTTAAAGATGTCTCTTCTGTTCACCAAGCCTGCATTTATTTGATCCAAAGTACAGCAAAAAGAGTAAAATTTTGAAATATTTTTACTATTTAAAATAACTGTTTTCTATTTAAATATATTTTAAAATGTAATTTATTTCTGTGATTTCAAAGATGTATTTTTTAGCATCATTACACCAGTCACATGATCCTTCAGAAATCATTTTAATAATATTCTAATTTGCTGCTCAAAAAACATTTATTATTATTATTATGTTGAATTATGTTCAGGTTTCTTTTTCAGTAGTTCGGAAGAACAGCATTTATCTGAAATAGAAATCTTTTGTAACATTATAACTGTCTTATCATCACTTCTGATCAATTTAAAGCATACTTTCTAAATAAAAGTATTAATTTATATATTAATATATATACTGACTCCAAGCTTTTGAATGGTATAGTGTATAATGTTACAAAAGCTTTTTATTTCAGATAAATGCTAATCTTTGGATATTTCTATTTATCAAAGAATCCTGAAAAAATGTATTAAACTGTTTTAAGTCATGATAATAATAATAATAATAAAAACGTTTCTTGAACAGTAAATCAGCATGCTTTCTGAAGGATCATGTGACACTGAAGACTGGAGGAATGATGCTGAAAAATTAGCTTTGATCACAGGAATAAATTACATTTTAACATACATTAACATAGAAAGCAGTTATTTTAAATAGTAAAAATATTTAACAATATTACTGCTTTTGCTGTATTTTGAATCAAATAAATGCAGGCTTGGTGAGCAGAAGAGACTTCTATAAAAAACATTATAAATTTACTGTTCAAAAACTTTTGACTGGTAGAGTATATTCTGTATTCGTTTTGTTTTTATTTTTGTCATTTTTTGTTTTTATATATCTAAAAACTATATACATCTATATATTTGGTATTTATTTTATTTAGTTTTTGTTATTTTATAGCTAAACGTATGCTTAGCCTTAACCAAGTATGGTTAGCCTAGCCTGAAATAGCCTTAGCCATGAAGGACACATGCAATTCTGCCTTAATTTTTGGCTGGAATATCTTAGATAGTAATAATTAGTATTCTGCCTACTGTTTCAAACAGCCTTCATGTCGGTACCAAGCCTGTGACGCCTAGAGCTGTCTAGGTAGTAAACTCGCTAGGTTTTGGAACGCTGCTATTGTTTACTATGAAGCCCAGAGCGTTACTTTCATCACCACTTCTATCTACTTCCAGACAAAGCTGTTTAATACTCTCTGGCTGACTTTATAAAGCTTATCTCCGTGAACAAACCACCCGAGGCGTCCACGCTGACCCGCAAACCCCTGAGAACCCGGTATAAAAATTCCACAAGATGTAATTACGATCAAGTTTGTTGTGTCTCAGCAATTAACCCTGTACGTATCCGAGCATGTTAAAAAGTGTAAGTGTGAACTTTTTTTGCGTGCATATGGTACGCAGCCATTCTCAATGACTCCCTTCTCATCTCTAAAAATGGATCACTCAGAAAAACATATTGTAGCGACGCCAGACCGTCCGTTTCGCTGGCAGCTGCCGACACCGTGAGCACGAGCCAATGAAAACACATAGTCCCCTGTTCCCTATTTTAATTGGGATATTTTAGTGCTATTAGCAGCAAAGGCTCCGCACCTCCTTCCCAAAACATTACAAATGCAGATCCGCACCCCGTCATGGTCACTGAACCAGGTACAATCTAGAAACTCAGGTGTCTCCGAAAGCGAGCCTGTGCGGATGTGTCTGGCAACCTGCTCCGTTGATGAAGGTTGAGCTAAGACTAGAACAGAAGAACTGGATGGGTGCCATCATTTTGAGGAGCTGCTGTTTTGAGGTTGAGTGTGTAGACTGAAAAGAGGGGGGTGTTCGGGCTCTAAGGGACTGACACCATATGTTATGTCAGCATTCATTACACTTTTATAGAGGCCTACAGTGCTTCGCTTTCAACCGAATATGTTATCTGCGTATATAGGATGCGGCGGCTTAAAGATGTGCGCAGAAAACAGTTTTAATATTTGATTTTTAATCTATCAAAAGTGATAAATTGGCAAGGTAGGTGTACACCGATATCAATTATATATCGCCATCTGCTGGTTTCAAAAGTACTGACATATAGATTAATTTGTACAGACAGCGTTCGCACAAAGAGACACATGGAGATCAGGAGGAAAACAATGGAACTTCTCTCCTCTGAGCGTTTCGTTCTTGCTTTCTCAAAGGAATAAGAAATGAATCTAAATGAAGAGTTCACACAGATAGTAGAGACTCAGGGAATTTGCTAAACTGAGTTTTATTGTTAGGGGAGATTAGGCTATAGTTCTCTGTAACTATACAGACTTCAGAGCAAGTCCATTTTTTTTAATCTGAAAAGCTGAATAAATAAGCTTTCCATTGATGTATGGTTTGTTAGGACAATATTTGGCTGAGATACAACTATTTAAAAATCTGGAATCTGAGGGTGCAAAAAAATCTAAATATTGAGAAAATCGCCTTTAAAGTTGTCCAAATGAAGTTCTTTGCAATACATGGGCTATTAATAATAAAAGTTAATTAGGCAATTTACTAAATATCTTCACTGAGCACGATCTTTTACATAATATCCTAATGATTTTTGGCATAAAAGAAAAATTGATAATTATGACCCATACAATGAATTGTTGGCTATTTCTACAAATATACCCGTGCTACTTAAGACTGGTTTTGTCGTCCAGGGTCACATGTTTGTTTAAACAACTAAGCCTTGAATTAATATAATTTTGGAAATTCTGGAAATCCAAACAGATGTAATAGTTGCTGGATGAACAAGTGAAAATAAATCAGCGATAGACTATGTATTAAGGTAGATTTCAACTAGAAAGTTGAAGTACGCTGTCAGGACCAGTGGTATTTTAGTATATTACTATAGTTTTTAATAATATTTTAAATGACCTTTTATTTATTTATTTTGTCATTTTGTTATGTGCTTTTGTCATTTGTATTAGTTTTTGTTCCTTTTAACTCTTACTATTTAGGTTTAATGTATTTTTGTGTCAGGTTTACTTTTTATTTATTTTCAAGTAATTTTAGAGCTTCTGCTTAAAGGGATAGTTCACCCAAAAATGAAAATTCTGTCATTAAGTATCATCAAAAATATCTTAATTTGTGTTCCGAAGATCTTATGGGTTTGGAACAACATGAAGGTGAGTAATTAAGGCAGAATTTTCATTTTTGGGTGAACTAAGTCTTTAAACTTTTTTCGTTTGTTGCCAATGCAACATTTCCGATTTTCACTTATTTTAATTTTTTTAAATCTAATATTAATATTTTATTTCATTTCAGCTTTACTTTTATTAACAAAAATGTTTTTAATATTTTAGTTAATGATAATACCCATCGTCAAGACAAGGGTATTTTTATTACTGTTGTTGTTATTATTTATGTACTTTTAATCATATGTGACCCTGCACCACAAAACCAGTCATAACGGTCATTCTTTTTAAATCATCACTGTGATCATCTGAATCAGCTGAATAAATAAGCTTTCCATTGATGTATGGTTTGTTAGGACAGGACAATATTTGTCCGAGACACAACTATTTGAAAATCTGTAATCTGAGAGTGCAAAAAAATCTAAATATTGAGAAAATCACATTAAAGTTGTCCAAATGAAGTTCTTAGAAATGCATATTACTAATCAAAAATCAAGTTTTGATATATTTATAGTAAGAAAATGTACTAAATATCTTAATGGAACATGATCTTTACTTAATATCCTAATTATTTTTGGCGATCATTTTGACCCATACAATGAATTTTTGGCTATTGCTACAAATATACCTGTGCTACTTACCACTGGCTTTGTGGTGCAGGGTTACATATTGTTAATAACAATTTACCCATTTTGCTTATTAATTGTTTTGTTTTTTACGAAAATTCCACGAAAATCCATTAAATAGCATATATGTTTAAAATACTGATTTTTAGGAGGTTTTTTTGTTCTGTTTCTTTGGGCTGATGCTGGTTGTAATGAATTTTGCTGTTTGATCTTCATTGCAGATTTCATTTACCTCCACACCTTCATTGATAAATCATTTTCCACATCTTAAACATAATATAAACTAGTACTTCTTGGTCCAGTTAAACTGCTGAAAAAAATGAGCTGGTTTTACAATGCTTTAGCGAATGGGGATGTCAGACCAGCTTTGTCACCAGCTAAATGAACTGAACACTAGACTGCAAGACTGACTTAGACTGGTTTAACCTTTTCTTTATTATTTATTTAGCATTTGCCAGCAGCATGATGAATTTACCCTTTCATTATGTGCAAGGTGGACAGAGAAGCTGTTGCATGCATTTACTTCTCGGCCTGTTGGTCAGATATGACAGAAGTACTCGAACAACGGAGGGGTCTTTGTCACTACTATTATTTATTACCAATATCAAACTGCAGTGAAACAGCATCTGAAGCTGAATCACTGCTTATAGAGACGTAAGCGGAGAGGGGTGAATGCTCGGGAATGCAATACCACACAAAAACAATAACAGCTGGCTGGCCTCTGGCTAAACACAAACAAAAATAATGGAATCTGCTGACTGCCAGACGGGCATTTAACAGTTTTGTCCAATATCAAGCTCTCATGTGGAATTAATACAAATGCATGCATAGCCATTCCTTTCCTTTTTCATATTTAAACACACAATAAGCGCATAAAACTCACTGAGCTGTAAAATGGCTTTCAAGCCTCTTAAAAAGTGATAGAGATCAATTGTTCAGATATGAACGGACTGATTGTTAAAATGAGTGGGGGAAAAGACAACAATAAAGCATTAAGAGCAGGAAGTGTGTGCTGATGATTCGGAGACATCCATCATTAACTCTCTGTGTTTGTCTGGTGGAGGTAATGGAGTGAAGCGGAGAGGACGGTGGACAGCCCCAGGCATCCACACGTGCTCCGTCTGTTTCCGTATTATTCAGACACCAGCCACTAAACTGCTGAGGCCAAAACTAAGCACTTCACTCCTACACGTCTTAATGGACAAACTGTCTTTGGTTTTTACAAGCTGGACTCTGAAAAAATAACAGATTACCCCGCGTAGCGAGCGAATCTTTTTTAAGTCAAACGATTCATTCGAACCGATTCGCAAGCAGCTATGGATTAGCTCACGATTCGGTTCTCGCGTCAACTAGCGGTGTTTCTGTGGTGTATTGATCTGTTTTTGAATGTTCTCAATCACCTTCATCCGCAAAATGGTCAAAAATCTTACCTTTTGACTTGGGTGACTGACCGCAAAAATGATAACTACATGAAAGATTCAAACATCTTTGTGAATAAATTCGATCCCTGTTGAAAAAAACAGCATATGCTGGTAGATATGTTTTGATGCTGGAATGCTGGTTAGGTAGGTTTTGATGCTGGTCAAGGACCAGCATGAACCAGCAAAGGACCAGCATAAACCAGCTAAGGACCAGCTTAAACCAGCATCAAAACCTACCTAACCAGCATTCCAGCATCAAAACATATCTACCAGCATATGCTGTTTTTTTCACCAGGGATGAACATCTCGTTCGCAGGTTTTATGACTGTGCAAGAGTTTATGACTATGTATAATTGCCTGATGATTATAAAATGACGCAAAAATTCAATTAATGTAACTAATTTGTATTTATTTGGACTTATAATTACTGTTTTTATAGATTGATAAAAGCTTCAAAAACAAGGCGATATGGCGTTTGGGAGTTATTATGAATATGTAAAAATGAGTGGTGATCATATTCATCTTATTTTTCTCGTAAGAGTGGGCGTTGCCACTTGTAAATTGTATGGGTCTGGCTTCCGCCTCATCTGCGTCCAGCTTTTTTTAGCTATACAAAATACATTTTTCTGCATTATATTGCAAATTGGTTTGTCTTACCATATTATTTTAATGTATTAACTTAAATATGAATAAACTGGTTTGTAGTGCAATCAGTTTTACTGTTTACTACACGTTGTTATTCTCGTTATTAATGAACCGGAAGTCTCCCCCGTAAGCGTACTTCCGCAATGAAGAATAAGGTGGATACAAAACTGTGCAGTGTTATTATATAAACATTTTAAATAACTTTAAGCTTTGTATTAGTATTATTTTTTATTTATTTGTGACCCTGGACCATGAAACCAGTCAAAAATCATCTGAAAAATGAATAAATAAGCTTTCCTTCGATGTATGATTTGTTAGGTACGACTATTTGAAAATCTGTAATCTGATGGTGCAAAAATATAAAAATATTGAGAAAATTGCCTTTAAAGTTGTCCAAGTGAAGCTCTTATCAACGCATATTACCAATTAAAAATTAAGTTTTTATATATTTATGGTAAAAAAAACTTACAAAATACCTTAATGGAACATGATCTTTACTCAATATCCTAATGATTTTTGGCATAAAAGAAAAATTGATCATTTTGACCCAGACAGTGTATTTTAGGCTATTGCTACAAATATACCTGTGCTACTTAAGATGGACCAAAGTCACATTTAACCTTATTCTCGCTGTTTTTATAGCTTGATAAAAGTCTAATCCCCACAACAGACAAACTTGAGGAAAATGATTCATGATTCAGTAAATGCACTTATCAGTGAACAAATCTTTTAGGTAAAAGAACTCAAAATATTTGAGTCTTACTCTACTTTTTCACTCTTGTGTTGTATTTGAGTTATTAAAGGACCTTGCGTTTACACAGATTATAAAAAGAAAGTGAGAGTTGGATTAACGGATGCAAAATCCCAAATTATTATTTTTCAGACATTTAGACTGGTAAAATTGTTTGAAATGCCCACACCGACTCTGTGAGATTGGCGTCCCTCAGCCACAAACACCATTCCATGCCCTTTAAAGAGGATTACGCTCATGTT
The DNA here is from genome assembly GCA_012976165.1 of Labeo catla. Classification (NCBI taxonomy): domain Eukaryota; kingdom Metazoa; phylum Chordata; class Actinopteri; order Cypriniformes; family Cyprinidae; genus Labeo; species Labeo catla. The sequence continues at coordinate 228,922 of VONZ01000560.1, read as the reverse complement.
TGAGCCTGGCGGGACAGCTAGGACACTGCAGACTTAGGCCACAGCTGAGAGGATTTCCAGCCCTGACAATGAGCCAAACTACAAGAGAGTGAACAAAAGCAGTTTACCAACAAGAAACACTGTCAGTATGATGAACTTCCTCAGAATAATGCACCACAAATGTAAATGTAAGAATGTTTCATAAACCTCTAGCCCATGCTTGGAGAGAGAAAAAAAAAAAAAAGCACAAGTTGTTAAATTGCCATTAGAATCTAATCTAAATTGCTCATTTTTATTGCAAGACCAAAACAGTCACAATACTTTGACTTCATACCAACTATGTGGAACAAAATGTACAAACACCCATTTAATTTGAGCTGTCGAGATTTAAACAAGAAATATTGGTGTTCTGACAGTCCTGAAAGTTAAGTCTTAAAACACTTTGCTACAATAAACATCAAATTTTATTAGGGAATGAAAGACAAACAGTCACAAATGTGCAAAGTCACATAATTTTATTGTCCTTGATAAAAAGATATCGTGCAATCAAGTTTATCTAGCATAAAACATTCACAAGCATTAGCAACAAAGATTCAGCATCTAATTCAGACCAGCCTGGAATTAGTGGTCCACTTGAGGTCATTATGAAGATTTGAGCTTGAAATGATTGCAAAAACAAACCGTTTTACCCTGCTGTCAGTGTTGTTAGCATATGGTCACGAAAACCCTGCTATGAATATACTAGGATTGCTACATGCTGTTGCAGTCCTTTAGAAAGCCCTGGAGGGGCCAGAGTCTTAAAATCCGTGAACCTTCAACTGCTCCTCCTTTACAATGTTGATCTGCGAAACAGAGAATGAAAATGAGTAATTGCATACAAAACAGATTTGATATGAAGTCCAAAACGACCACATGGGCAATCAAATTAACCAAACTTTACCTCCATTAGGAACTGACAGATATTTTTCCTTTGGTCCCCCTGTAACTGAATCACCTCGCCATACTCCGGGTGCTCGATCACAGTCCCATTGCAGGCAAATTTCTGTTAAAACACCTGCATTATTACTCAACGTTAAATAACACAGAGAATGAGAAATGCTTCAAACAATGTTAGGAAATACCTTTTTAAAGGCTTTTACAAGTTTCTTTTTATCATAATCATCTGCAATGCCTTGCACTGTGGTCAGCGTTTTGCGGCCGTTTCGTTGCTGAATCCTTATGTGGATTTTATCCTCAGTCCCAGCCGGGAGCAAGTCGTCACCCTTAGTTGCATCAGCAAAGGGATCTACAGAAAAACAATGGAATATTTTAGTCCTGGTTCCAAGGAATGGAACTCACATATACTAGTGCAATAAGAGCTGATGATGAACTGCAAGTCACACAATAGGAATGAGGTCAAATGATGAGCAACATATAATTGTGGGTTGTCACCAAAATACAAATACAGGTTTTTTCCTATCACTGCGAGACTTTAGGCAAATTCTGGCCCTTACACAAACACATTTGCAGTCATTTTAATTTTTTTTTTATTACTAGATAAAAAAAAATTACACACCTTACACATTTTAAACTAACAAGCAGCTGCGGTGAACACAAATAGAAAAACAATGGTCTATAAATGCGCAGTTATTTTGCCAGTTTTAAAATTATCTGATATTTACCATGTTTTTAAACATCTAATCTAATCCCTCATTTCATCTACTATATTTAAATTCTACGTTCGTTCTGATGCATTTATGAGCACACAGAAGAAATTACACGGACAATGCTTGAGATGATTTCCGTTTGTACACTCGTGGACGATGCGTGCAACTTACCGAAGGACTGGAGGTTCTGTATATTGGACATGCGATATTACGACGATTACTTTAACAGATGAAAGACGTCGGCGATCAGTGCCGCTTGGAGATGCTTAGATTTGTTGTTATTTTATAAAACGACGTCGACACCACAGACCGGCCGCTTTTAATCCGCCTGATGCAACTTCCAATGAGTAACGTGGATCACAGCGGAAGTGCTTTAATGCGCGATGACAAAAGGCTTTAAGTGCATTTGCAGCTGTATTTAATTTGGGATCATATGCAGATAAGAGAGCAGGATTATCTTAAAAAAAAAAAATAAATAAATAAAATAAAATAATAATCATATCAACTTTCACGGTTGTTAGTGAAATTAATAAGTGCAACTCCCATTTGAAAAACTAAATCGCTGTTTTGAAAATTGCTGTTTGAATAATCCAAGGCGATTTTAAAAATGATAAATTCACATTATCCTACTAGCTGTTTATTAAGTTAGTGATATATAATAAATAAAGAAATAAAAACATAAAAGTGTTGAATAAAAAATAAATCTACATAGAAAGACTTTTTAAAGCCTTATGTAAACCATTTAGGCGTATAATAATATTTTGATCTTTAATATTTTATCTAATAATTTTATTATTTTTATTATGACTGCTTTATTGTCAATGAGCGCATGGAGCAGGTACAAAATTAGTAAAATATGCCTCTCACACCATAATAATATTTAACCAGGTGACTTATTTTCTATTTCTAGCCTATTCATTTTTGTGAGGGTCTTTAAACAACCCGGAAGTAAAGCTAACCAGTCGCTTAGCTCATGAATTTACGTTTTCAGACGATTTCAACACGCCATTTTTGGTTATAGTGTAATTATATAATCACAATATTTATGTCTTCCAAAGTGGTGTATTATTATTATAAATTAACAAAGATCATTATTTCTATGCTTTTAAAGGCAAAGACTTAAATACTACATCCGGGGATGTGCGCTGCATTGCCCACATGTTACACGGACACCAGAGGGCGATAAAGAGAGAATATTTAGCTTGTTTTACTGTCATAATACAGGCACTATATTCCCGTTATAAAATCCTCTTTGCTTATTTAGAAATTAAGATGTGTAACGGCTAAAATAAATAAATAAATAAATAAATCTTAATTATACCTCATTATTGATAAAATTTAAAAGAAATGACCTATCTTTAACTGGGACAGTTTTAATATCAAAATCTGAAGGTTTATCTAGACTAGTTCACACCGCAATGATACATTACATCATTACAATAATAATACGTTTTCTGTAAAGAGGAAAATGAGTGTGTTGTCCATTTATTTTATGATTGTATTATTAATTTTGGTGTTATATATTTGGTATATTGTGAATTTACTCATTATATATGGAAAATTTGTTATTCACAAATGTAAATGGACAGTTCAAAAACAAATACAAAATGTACTCATTTTAAAATAGAAATAGGTCACTCTGTATATGTTAAAAGAAACAAGAAATAACAAAGTGGAAAAAAACTAAATTGTTTTAAAGCCTTAAGTCTATTCTTTAAATAATTTGTACTTGTGATTTTCTTGTTGCTTTCCCTATTTTGTTTATTATTGTATTTGTTTTGATGTAATTTATATGTTATTGCCCTTGTTTCTTGTTCTAAAAAAAATCCTCATTTGTGGTTGTTTTTGCTCTATTTTAAATATATATTTGATCTGAATAAGAAATGGAACAAACCTAAGTGTCCATCTTTTTACCTTTAAATAGGTTAATGTTTTCATACATTTCTAACGACTATAATTTTATTGGCTTTTTATGTGATTATTTTATGATTTTATGTTATTGTTCATTAGAAAATGTTAAGAAGGTAATTATGAAATAAATAATTAAGGTATTTGCTAAATACCTTATATAAATATTTTTTGTAAAATATTATTATTATTATTTAATAAAATATATCTATTTTTTTTTTATTAAGATAATATAACTTAATATTTTCCAAAATACTTTTTCGCACCTTACCGTTATTTTCCAGCAGGCCGCACTAAAGACAACGATTGTTGATTAGACAACCGCCGAAGAAGTGAAGACTCACGTAAGAGCGATTAAATCGCTGAATTTAACAACGTTGTCTTTCGGTTTCACAAAGGGAAGGGTGGAGTCACCGATGAGATTAACAACACCGCTTGTCATAACCTAAGAACAGAAGAGCAGCGGATCTGACAGGAGCACAAGAAAACCTCTCAACGAAAATCTAAGCGAAATATGTTTTCTCTTCCTACAACCTTTCAGTCTCAGGTATGAGGGTGTTTAATTGTTTTAAACAGTAGCTGCCAAAACGCTTTTTGTGAATAAATGAGCGGCTTTAGCGAGTAATAATGAAGAGAAACTGAATAGTGTATCAACGAGACTCTTAATGACAAACGTTGATTTTGTAAAGGTAATCTGATTAAAATAGATATTTGAAACATTAATATTGCTATTAAAAGTTTATTTCAACAGAAGCCAGTTTCTGGCCATGCTTGCGATGTACAGACCTGTAGTCACACATCAAACAGATTACATCATCTGAATGACTGTTCATTTACACCTGTATTCCTTAATTTTAATACATATGCTAAACAGATATCGTACATACAGTACATATGTTGTATTTTTAGTTATTTTTTGTGTTTTCTGATGACATTGTTATGTAATTGTACCTATTATACAACAACAACAACAGCTGTTTAATAGAGACTGAGTGTGTACGTGTCTGGAGGGAAGAAAGGGGAGAAGTTTCAGGAGTGTGTCAGTATGTCAGTAATGACATAACCAACCTACACACCAATATACTCTACTGGCAATCATATATAGAGAGCTTATCAGTCACTATATGATAACTTATAGACTGGCAACTTAATGGAATTGTATTCTTTTATTCGCTAGCATTTTTGAATCTAGGTTATCCAATGTGACCAAAATGTTCTCTCTCTCTAGGGAACAGTGCCTTTGACCCATTTGATCAATGTGGTCCAGTACCTGAAGAGTTCAGCCAACACAGCCGTAACCACATCGGTGCAGAGTCTACAAAGAGACCTTTCACCTGAACATGACCCACTTCTCAGTGAGGTAGACAGTCACGACAACAGCACGCACTGTTTTACAGCATGTGTATGAGTTCTTGTTTACACTAGGGTTATTATAGTTAACTAAAAGCAAACATTTTTGTTACTTGAAATAAAATATATATAAACTGAAAAAAATATACTTTATTGGAGCTAGTGCAACATTTTAATTTTTATTTAGTTTAACCTGATGTTCTGAAATAAAACATGAATAAAAACTATACACTACCAATCAAAAGTTTTTTGAACAGTAAAATTTTTCATGTTTTTTTTTTTTAAATAGTCTTTTCTGTTCACCAAGCCTGCATTTATTTGATACAAAGTACAGCAAAAACAGTAACAGTAAACTTTTGGAATGTTTTTACTATTTAAAATAACTCTTTTCTATTTGAATATATTTTAAAATGTAATTTATTCTTGTGATTTCAAATCTGGGTTTTTAGCATCATTAATCCAGTCACATGATCCTTCAGAAATCATTCTAATATTCTGATTAGCTGCTCAAAAACATTTATTATTATTATTATTATTATTATGTTGAAAACAGCTAAATAGAATTTTTTGGGTTTCTTTGATGAACAGAAATTTCAGAAGAACAGCATTGATCTGAAATAGAAATATTTTGTAACATTATAAATGTCTTTATCATCACTTCAGATCAATTTAAAAACAAATAAAAAAATAAACTGACTCCAAGCTTTTGAATGGTATAGTGTATGATGCAAAGAATTTACTCAACTGTTTTAAATAATAATAATAATAAATGTTTACTGCTTAGCAAATCAGCATATTAGAATGATTTCTGAAGGATCATGTGACACTGAAGACTGGAGTAATGATGTTGAAAATTTAGCTTTGTTCACAGATATAAATTACATTTTAAAATATATTTAAATAGAAAGCAGTTATTTTAAACAGTAAAAATATTTCACAATATTACTGCTTTCGTTTTATTTTGGATCAAATAAATGCAGGCTTGGTGAGCAGAAGAGACTTCTTTAAAATAATCTCATTGTCCAAAAATGTTTGACTGGTAGTGTACATATTAAAAAATATTTACAAAATGAAATGAAAAGGGAAAATATACAAATATGCAAAATATCAATATACTACAAATGCTTACTCCTTTATTTTCACAGCCCAAAGTAAGCTTAAAGGACCTGGGTCTGTCAGAGCTGAGGTTCAGTCATGTACACGATGTTCTGGAGCGCCTGCTGCCTTCTATAGATCCAGAGGAGAAATCCATCTCCAGTGTTGCTCAGAACTCAACAGCATGGAGAACATCTCACATTTCCGCCCCCTCCTTCTTCCAAAACAAATATGGTGAGGTTACCCACAACATGAGGTGACGAAGTCATGTTTTGTGTATTTATTCCCTTACAAATCCTGTTTATGCAATCACACACAATCTTTTTTTTTAATTTTTTTTTTATATGGGTTGCTTCAGTTTCACAGGAAATGACACTGTACTATTTTAAACCTGCTGTACTTGAATACTTTGTGCAGGCTAGATCACAAGTTGATAATAGGTAACATATTTATTAGGATGTTGAAATATTCTGTTTTATGCACTAACAAGTTTAATGATTGCCAACAGCTTTCCAGTCTTAAAAAGGTTTTTTTCCCTGTCTTTTGGAAATGAATTACCCATTTTGTTCTCTGCAAAGTGATTGCTATAAGTGTAGAGTAATGTAAGTTGTATGTCTTCTTATTAACATAGGGTTTTCTCACAAACACGTGGGACTCTTTGGCTCTCCACTGTTTCGTAGGCAAAGTTCCAGCCCTCTCCAGGCAGCCTGCGTAGATCTGCATCATCTGCAATGTAATCTTTACAATAACTCATAACTCTTGACAAAAACTCTAAGTGTAATAGTGAAGTTCACACCACAACTACACTACCAGTCAAAAGATTTTTAATGTTTTTAATGTTCTCTTCTGCTCACCAAGCCTGCATTTATTTGATCCAAAATACAGAAAAAGCAGATATTGTGAAATATTTTTGCTATTTAAAATAACTATTTTTTTTTAAATAACTATTTTTATAGTTTTCTATTTGAGTATATTTTAAAATGTAATTTATTGCTGTGATCAAATCAAAATTTTCAACATCATTACTCCAGTCTTCAGTGTCAAATGATCCTTCAGAAATCATTCTAATATGCTGATTTGCTGTTCAAGAAATAGTTTTTATTAAAATTATTATTAATATTTAAAACGGTAAATTTTTTCAGGATTCCTCGATGAATAGAAAGATTCGAAGATCATCATATGTCTGAAATTATGAAAATTAATACTTTTATTTAGCAAGGATGCTTTAAATTGATCAAAAGTGATGATAAAGTCATTTGTAACGTTACAAAAAAAATTCTGTTGCAGATAAATTCATCAAAGAAACCTGAAAAAATTCTACTCAACTGTTTTCAACATAATATAATAATAATAAAAATAATAAATGTTTTAGAGTAGCAAATCAGAATATTAGAATGGTTTGTGAAGGATCATGTGACACTGACTGGAGTAATGATGCTAAAAATTCAGCATTGAAATCACAGGAATAAATTACATTTTAAAATATATTCAAATAGAAAACAGTTATTTTAAATAGTAAAAATATTTCAAAATTTTACTGTTTTTGCTTTTGGATCAGATAAATGCAGAAGAGAATCCATCCTGCTTTAAAGAGCTTAAACATTTAAAGTAACATACGACAAAAACTGCACCTATGTTAAACGAAACTAGCATTCTATTGGTGTGAATGCTAATATAGTTATTGTTATAGTTATTGTTGTGAACAGGGTCTTTACTCGGTTAAATGCTGTTACATTATAGCTGCAGATGGATGTTTGAGTTTATTTTGATATGTGTCTTCTTGTGTTTATCTTAGTATGGGTCCAAAACAGAGGTTTCAAGACAATGAGGTCCAATACCAGACATCTGCAGTCTGATTTTGAAGGTCCAGTAGATGGAGAGAATTATACGCCAGCATTTATGAAGGTTAGTAAGCTGCATGACACTGAGGAAATACTAGTTAGCAGGCAGGCCTGGTCTCAGAAATACAACAGAAATGTCTGAATGTGCTTTTCTGTATCTTATTCTCTGTCCTCTTCAGAGCCTCCTTAGGAAGGAAAAACGAGACATGGGAAGTCTTGAACAGTTACTGAAACAGAATAACTTGCCAGAATCTCAACAGGATGCTTTTAAGACCGGCTTCACAGAGGGCTTCATGAAAGCTCAGGCTTTGACACAGAGATCTCAAGGTAATGCTTTTAGGCCTTTTTAAAGCATTATTATCTAACATTAGCCCAGAGATTGTTTAATGGTAAAAATGTGAGTGCTCCAGGAACTTTATTCTTACTTTGTCTCTTTCTAACAGACTCTGTCAAGAGGACACGTCTGATTATTTTTGTCCTCCTACTGGTGGGTTCGTATGGTGTGTTCAAAAGCCCTCTCTTCTCGGGTAAAGGGTCGTTTTCCGACACTGGTTTGTTTCCCATTTTATTCTTTCCTTATATTTGCTTAAAATATATTGACTGAAAGCATGCATTGTTGGTAGTTTTTGGCATTTTGAATTCTGAGCAGATCATTACAATGCAATATGTTCAAGTCTTAATTTGATCTGTTTACCTGTGTAGTTCGTTTCCGCACCACCTCTGGTCTGGATTCAGCTGTGGACCCTGTTCAGATGAAGAATGTCACCTTTGAACATGTAAAAGGTGTGGAGGAAGCCAAAAACGAGCTTCAGGATGTTGTCGAATTTTTGCGAAACCCCCAAAAATTCACTGTGCTCGGTGGCAAACTTCCCAAAGGTGAAACTCTTTGCTTCATTTTCATTATAGGTTTTTTGTTTTTCATTTGCACACTACCAGTCAAACGTTTTTGAACAGTAAGATTTTTAATGCTTTTTAAAGAAGTCCCTTCTGCTCACCAAGCCTGCTTTAATTTGATCCAAAGTACAGCAAATGCAGTAATAAAAATATAGTAATATTTTACTGTTTAAAATAACTGCTTTCTGTTTGAATATTTTTTAAAATGTAATTTATTTCTGTTATCAAAGTTAAATTTTCAGCATCATTACGTTAGTCTTCAGTGTCACTGATCCTTCAGAAATCATTCTAATATGCTGATTTGCTGTTCAAGAAACATTATTTTCAGTATTGAGAACATGTTTTTCAGAATTTTTGATTAATAAAAAAATCTAAAGATCAACATGTCTGAAATAAAAAGCTTTTGTAACATTATAAGCTATACCATTCAAATGCTTGGAGTCAGTAAGAAATTAGGAAATTATAGAAATTAATACTTTTATTTAGCAAGTATGCTTTAAATTGATCAAGAGTGATGTTAAAGACATTTATAATGTTACAGAGGATTTCTATTTCAGATAAATGCTGTTCTTCTGAACTTTCTATTCATCAAAGAAACCTGAAAAAATTCTACTCAGTTGTTTTCAACATAATAATAATAATAAATGTTTTTTTGAGCAGCAAATCAGAATATTAGAATGATTTCTAAAGGATCATGTGATCGGAGTAATGCAGCTAAAAATTCAGCTTTGAAATCACAGAAATAAATTATATTTTAAAATGTATTCAAATAGAAAACAGTTATTTTAAATAGTAAAAATATTTCAAACTCCTACTGTATTTGCTTTACTTTGGATCAAATAAATTCAGGCTTGGTGAGCAGAAGAGTCTTTAAAAAACAAATCTTACGGTTCAAAAACTTTTGACAGGCAGTGTATAAAATATCTAACCTTGATGTGCATTTTAGGTATCTTGCTTGTGGGGCCTCCAGGAACAGGAAAAACCCTGTTGGCCAGAGCTGTAGCAGGTGAAGCAGACGTGCCCTTTTACTATGCCTCCGGCTCAGAGTTTGACGAAATGTTTGTGGGAGTCGGTGCAAGTCGCATCAGAAACCTTTTCAGTGAGTTCTTTAAGGAAAAACATACTCTTGTATCACCCATAATGCTTTTGCTATAATAAAAATGACTCCTTTACTGTACAGAGGAAGCCAAAGCTAGTGCACCATGTGTAATATTTATCGACGAGCTGGACAGTGTAGGAGGGAAGAGAATCGAGTCTCCCATGCACCCATATTCGCGACAAACCATCAACCAACTGCTCGCTGAGATGGATGGGTAAGTCAATGGCTTTTAATGACATTTCTTCTTTTTGAAAGAATTTACACAGGTCTTATTTGAATATTTTTATGATTTCAGGTTTAAACCGAATGAAGGAGTCATTGTGATTGGAGCTACGAACTTTGCTGAAGCTTTGGACAAGTAGGTTTCTCCAGCCATCTGTTTAAGGGATAATTTACTCAAAAATGAAAATTCTGTCCATAAATCCCATTGATATTCATCTTTAACTAAGAATATTTGACTCTAGCTTTAACATAAAACTCATAACTGGTAGTTTCTACTGCTTTTGAGCGGTTTTACCCTCAAGTCACACAATCTTTGAAAGCCTAAATCTATAAACTTCTTATGATAATGTGTATTTCAGTGCTCTGGTGAGACCAGGCCGGTTTGACATGCAGGTCACTGTCCCAAGACCAGATGTGAAGGGACGCAAAGAAATCCTGGAGTGGTATTTGAAAAAAATTAAAGTGGATTCTGGTAAGAATTATAATGAGAAACCAAATATGTGACCCTGGACCACAAAACCAGTCATAAGGGTATATTTTTTGAAAATTTATACATCATCCAAAAGCTGAATAAATAAGCTTATTAATGTATGGTTTATTCTGAGTGCAAAAAAATTTAAATATTGAGAAAATTGCATTTAAAATTTTCCAGATGAAGTTCTTAGCAATGCATAGTACTAATCAAAAATTAAGTTTTGATATATTTATGCTAGGAAATTTACAAAATATCTCCATGGAACATTATCTTTACATAATATCCTAATGATTTTTGGCTATAATTTTGACCCATACAATGTTTTTTTTTTTTACTATTGCTACAGATACCTGTGCTACTTTAGACTGGTTTTGTGGTCCAGGGTCACATAAGCCTTAAAAGATTCTTGTTAGGACAGTCCAATAAAATCATCTGTTTTTGTGTGTGTTGTAGCTGTTAATGCAGAGATCATTGCTAGGGGAACAGTGGGTTTCTCTGGAGCCGAATTGGAGAACCTGGTGAACCAGGCGGCGCTGAAAGCAGCAGCCGACGGGAAGAACCTAGTGACCATGAAGGAGTTGGAGTTTGCTAAGGATAAGATCCTGATGGGTGAGGGCTGTAGTGACGCACAGATTACTCACAACATGTGATGTGGATTAATGCTTTGATCAAAGAGATTCTTTCCTGAAATTTTCGTCTCTGTCCAGGCCCAGAGCGCAGGAGTGTGGAGATAGACAAGAGAAATAAGATGATCACAGCCTATCATGAGTCTGGACATGCAATAGTGGCTTATTACACCAAAGACGCAATGCCCATCAACAAAGCTACCATCATGCCACGCGGCCCCTCACTTGGTCATGTGAGTTGGTCTTGTTGTTTCATTATGATGTATTTATTTCACAAAGCTTTTCAGACAAAAAAGTAGTTTTGCATGGAATTGAAGCTTTTGCTCTCCAGGGTTATACATCATAAACCCATTGAGCTGCTTTCTCTGATCCTCTGGTCTCTCAGGTATCCTTGCTGCCAGAGAACGATCGCTGGAGTGAGACACGGGCACAGCTGCTCGCTCAGATGGACGTCAGCATGGGCGGCAGGGTCGCTGAGGAACTGGTGTTTGGAAATGATCACATTACTACCGGTGAGAGGAGTAATCAGATTACCTTTTTCAAATAACTAGTAATGCATTACTTTTTGAATTTACAAGAAAATGTCTGAGTTACTTTTTAAAATAAGTAATGGCAGTTATGTTTGGCAAAAATAGAACTTTTTATATTAAAAACAAACAAACAAGCCCAGCCCAAATTTAAAAAGTAATGCAAAAGTAACGTAATGCATTACTTTCCATAAAATGTAACTAAGTAACGTAATTGGTTACTTTTAGGGAGTAACGCAATATTGTAATGCATTACTTTTAAAAGTAACTTTCCCCAACACTGTTCCTAACTGATCACTGCTACTTCGAATTCTTGGAAATATCAATATCATGATATTTTATTTGTTCCTCCTACAGGAGCATCCAGTGATTTTGATGGAGCCACTAAAATAGCACAGATGATGGTGACACGATTTGGAATGAGTGACAAGGTAAAAAGTCATTATGTGACTTAAAAAATTGCATAATTTAAGCTAGGGGTTCCCAAACGTGTTCATGAGTTAATGAGAAAGTAATAAATAAAATTGTATTCATTAATTTAAAAAGCTAAAATAAAATTATTTAAAATAAAAACATAAAACACTCACGAAAAAAGATGCTAAAATTTATTTACCTCCATGCCATGGGTCAATTATCAGATATCAAAGAACCATGAACATGCAAATGTGGTGTTAAATTACTGAAATATTAACTCGAAAATTAAAATTCTGTAATTAATTATTCACCCTCGGGTCGTTCCAAACCCTTTAGACCTTCGTTCATCTTCGGAACACAAATTAAGGTGTTTTTGATGAAATCCGAGAGCTTTCTGACGCTGTATAGACAGCAATGCAACTGACATGTTAAAACGTCCCAGAAAGGTAGTAAGGACATTGTTAAAATCACAATAAAAGGACATCGCGCTGTCCTTCCTACCTTTCCGGTCCTTTGAACATGTCACTTACTTTGCTGTCTATGCAGGGTGCATTTGAAATGACGTGATGGTAATTAATGATAGAATTTTCATTTTAGGGTGAACTATCCCTTTAAAATCACAGTTAATACTGCAACTTAGTATTGTAGGTCAACTGGACTTTGTATTTGTTTTGATATATATTTAAAAAGAAAGGTAGCAAATAGCTGTTTGGAGACGCCATTTGAGTCCTTCCACGTGTTCAAAGCCATTAGGGATGTCTAAGCGCTCACATTCCAGACTTAAATCTGTGTTTCATCCTAATCCCTTCCCCAGCACTCAGTGCACACTCCACGTCCAAAAATGAGCGCCACACATGCAGGGTCTAAACTACACTCACATCCGCCCATCTGTAACGTCAGGATCCTGTCGTAATCAGAAACTTGTGTGAAGCCTTTGTGCATAACTATTGTACTTATAACTGCAGTTCACTCACCTCTCTGTGCTTTGAGCAGCTGGGGGTCATGACCTACAATGACCTGACGAACCATAGCCCGGAGACTCAGGCTGCTGTAGAACAGGAAGTCAGGGTGCTGTTGCAGGTAGGTGTTTAGTTTTTGTTTGTAAGTGATGTTTCGGATGATTATGGGAATTCATCATCTAATTGTCTTTTTCAGAACTCGTATGAAAGGGCAAAGAAGCTACTCAACACCTACAGCAAAGAACACAAGCTGCTGGCCGATGCCCTGCTGACTTACGAGACTCTAGATGCAAAGGAAATCAAGATGATCCTGGAGGGAAAGTCACTGGATCCCAGATGATGAAGACTTGGATTAACAGAGACATTTTGAGGCACAATCTTACTTTACCTTGTAAATATCAATGTTTGTAACAAGATAGGCTTTTGAATGAGTTTATAGCCTTCTCTCTTCTATTTTTCATTTTTCAGGCAACACGTTGGCTTTCAAACACTAAGCTAACAGATATTTTCTATTAATTTAAAAAGGTAAATTGATGCCAAAAGTACTAAGCAGCAAACCAATTGGTAATGGCTACAAATGAATTAAACTAAAATCTTCGCTTTGTTTTAAGAAGCTAAGTATATAACAGGAAAAGGATGATGTTCATTACTTATTATTTGTTACCCAGTCACCAGATTAAAGCACTTTTTATGAAATGGAGAAAACAGGAAGCTTATAAATGGTGCATTTTCCTTGAAAGCAAACGGCAAACTGGGATGTCTCGTTTTCAATAATCAAAGTGTTTCAGATTGTTCACTTTTTCCATGCAACCTTAAAGCACAAACCAATTACGAATGTGACGACAGAATGTCAGTATTATTTTAACATCTACAGATACAGAATAAATATATCTGTAAATGCATGTCTGAACAGTCGTCTCAGAGTACTGTAGATTTTTGTTTAATGTTTCCAATGGACCTTTACACTTTACTAGCCCCAGTTTTATTCATTAAGTTATTTATTTGAATCTTCTCTTCAAGGGGTAGCTAAAAGCCTCTTGCCCTGCCACATTTTGATTGTCTGCATGTGTGTTAAAATGGCTCAGGTGACTGCACTGTTTATATGTGTTTTTGACAAATTATTAGTGTGCTTTCTTTTGAAATTAATACCATGTTTATTTCTATTTCTGTCAATCAGAAATGAACATGGTTAGAGTAAATAAAGAAATTAAATAAAGCCTTTTGTCATTTCTTGAAAGTAAGAATGTTAAGCTGGGATTTTGTATGAGGTTTAAATGAACACTGAAATGAATTTGGTTAATTTCATGGATCCTTTTCAGAGGTCCAAAATAAAAGACTAGCAGTAAACCATTCAGTCTGAAAATCGCAGGTATCAGGTTAGGTGTGCTTAGATAGTCATTGGTTATCTAATTTCAAATTGGTGGTTTACAGACATTCAGATTCTTATCATTCGTTATATGTTTCTAAATGGAAGCCAATTAAAGCCAATCAAAAGCCCAATGGCTTTGAGACAATAGCTTTGTTGTGTCCAGTGGGGAAACTCAGCAATCAGTGTTTAGCATCTTTACCCAGGTCTGTAATTACAGGGTTTTGTTTCAAACCACCACAATTACTGGTTACAAGAGGAAGAATTGCCCATTTAAAGACCCTTTGTTGAAAGAAATGTGTTTTCCCATTGGCTTTCAGTTGTGAAAGGCTTTATAAAAATGCCTAGATGTTATTGGGAACTGATGTATACTGGTCACAATCATGAGCAGACCAGTAGAGCTGAGCTGAGAGATGCTTGTGTTGTTTTTTACTTTAAAATGGAGGAAACAATCGCTAAAATGGACGAGGATATTGCTATTATTGGAATTGGATGCAACTTCCCAGGAGGTAAGTGTATATATTTGTGTTATGTACTCTTACTGATATTTATGACTGTTTTGTGTGCATTTGCATGACTGTACTACCTTCACAGGTGAGGGTGTTGATAATTTCTGGAAAGTTCTTGTGGAGGGAAGAAACTGTGTGGTACCGATTCCAGATGAAAGATTTGACACGTCAGAGTGGTTTCATCCTGATGAAAGCAAACCAGGAAAAACACAGACGACAAAAGCTGCTCTCATTGAAGGGTAGGAATTATGCATGATCATGCGTTTGAGGTTTAAGCTATTTAAAAGGTGAAATGATAAAGTGTAAGTCATTTTTTGCAGGTTCAATGAGTTTGATCACAAATTTTTTGGCATCAGCGAGGCTGAAGCTGATTACATGGACCCTCAGCAGAAACTGCTGTTGCAGTGTGCATATCGAGCTCTAGAGAATGCTGGGATACCCTTGGAAAAAGCAAGCGGGAGCAGAACAGGGGTTTACATAGGTACATACATTAGATCAGAGGTGTCAAACTCAGTTCCTGGAGGGCCAAAGCCCTGCAGAGTTTAGTTCCAACCCTGCTCCAACACACATACTATGCAGTTTTCAATTAAGCCTGAAGAACTTGATTAGTTGGATGAGGTGTGTTTAATTAGGGTTGCATCTAAACTCTGCAGGGCTCCGGCCCTCCAAGAATAGAGTTTGACACCCATGCATTAGATACATCTAATGCCAAAAAATTTTGGGTGTTTTTAACTTTAAGATATTGATGTAGTGTTTTGTTTGATTTCAGGTCTTATGAATAGGGACTATGAGACACTTTTGAACAATAGTCCCAGCACAATAACCCACTATAATGGCACTGGAACGGCTATGAGCATAGCTGCCAACAGAATTTCATATATCTTCAACCTGACTGGACCTTCATTTGCCATTGATAGTGCGTGTTCTTCATCCCTTGTCGCCCTGCACTCTGCATGTCAGGCTATCAGACAAGGTAATAAAGCTATTTTAAAAGTCTGTTCATTGCTTGATATTCACATTGTTAATTATCCTTGATTTACCTCATCCTTAGGGGACTGTGAAATGGCTCTGTGTGGAGGGGTCAGCTGCATCCTTGAACCTCGAGTCTTTGTGGCCCTCAGTAAGGCAAAGATGATCTCACCAGAGGGCACGAGCAAGCCATTCTGCCATACAGCAGATGGCTATGGTAGAGGGGAGGGATGTGGTGTAGTCCTGCTGAAGCCTTTGAAAAAGGTCGGTATTTTACCTTTTTAGGAGGCGGTATATAAATAAAGTTGATTTTAGTTATTCATGATATATCAGTTATGGTTTAAATCAACCCATAAAAATCAATGTCTCTTTTCAGGCTCTTGAGAACTTTGATCATATTTGGGGAATTGTGAACAAGACTGCAGTAAACCAAGATGGCCACACGGTCACACCAATCACCAAACCCTCCATGACCCAGCAGGAGGCTCTCCTGTGCATGATCTACTCCTCTGAGAATTATCTAGCAAATGTCCAGTATGTAGAAGCTCATGGGACAGGGACACCTGCAGGAGATCCGGTTGAAGCAGGAAGCATCTCAAAAATCATCGCCAAAGCAAGACCTCCAAGCTCAGGGCCTCTATTTATTGGCTCTGTTAAGAGTAACATCGGACATACAGAATCTGCAGCAGGGGTGGCAGGACTCATAAAGATTCTGTTAATGATGAAACACGAAACCATTGTACCCTCTGTGTTCTACTCGGCAGAAAATTCCAGCATAGATGCTAAAGTGCTCAATCTTAAAATCCCCACCAGAGCTGAAAAATGGCTTTACTCTGGATCCAGGATAAGGATGGCTGGATTAAACAGCTTTGGGTTTGGTGGCACCAATGCCCATGCCATCATCAGCGAGTATGTTCAAGCAACAGTCTCTGACTGCCACTCTATTGAACCTCTGAAACCGCTTCCACTGTCTGCAGCCACAGATCAGTCTCTACAGTTATGCATAGCTGACATTTATCAGAGGATTTCAGCAGATGAGACAGTTGATCTACAAGCTCTTGCTTATACAGCCGCTTGCAGAAGAAGCCACATGACACACAAATTTAGGAAAGTCTTTGGTGCATCATCTGTGTCAGAGTTAAAATCATTACTCAAAGCTAGCATGAACAAGAAATTAGCTTCAACAAAGCAGGACCTAAAGTTAGTTTTTGTGTTTTGTGGGAACGGCGTTACTTATAGGGGAATGTGTAAGCAACTACTTAGAGAAGAACCTGCATTTAGGGACAAAGTCAAAGAGGTGGAAAACTACTTCCAGAAGTTCAAATGCACCAGTATTTTGCAAAAGATTGCAAGCAGCTATGACAATGAAGATATCGCGAAACCAAACGTTGTCCAGCCACTTCTCTTTGCAATCCAAGTTGCAATTGTTCACCTTCTTAGGAACTGGGGCATCAGACCGGATATTGTTCTTGGACACTCTGTGGGAGAGGTGGCTGCAGCTCATTGCTCAGGCCTGCTGTCTCTCGAGGATGCAGTCAAGGTTGTCTACCATCGCAGTGTGCTGCAGGCCAAAGTGATGGGTGGAAGGATGCTGGTCGTTGGTAACGTTCCTGTTCCAGATGTTCTGGAAATTCTCCCTGCATACACAGGAAAGATTTGCCTTGCTGCTGTGAACAGTCATATGTCATGTGTGCTCTCAGGTGATAAAGAAGCAGTTGATAATGTGCACCAGAAGCTTCAGTCTTCATTCAAGGGCAAGAACCTGTTCCTTCATGTCTTGGATGTTCCCGCTGCCTACCATAGTCATATGATGGATCCAATACTGGGCCAAATCAAAGATAGCATTGGAGAGTTGACTCTGAATGAAATGGAGTGTGAACTTTTTTCCACCGTAACAGGAGAGATGTGTCATCAAGGGGACTTTGTCACAGGTGAATACTGGGCAAGAAACATTCGAAAGCCTGTAGCATTTGAACAAGCAATTAAATCAATTTCCAATCACACAAGGAATGCAGTTTTTGTGGAAGTTGGTCCAAGACGGGCTCTGCAAAGGAACATCATGGAGATCCTGGGGAATGACACCACAGTGCTTCCTTCAGTGCATCCAGATAAAGACCACGAGACAATGTTCACAACTGTATCAAAACTATTTGAACTAGGGGTCAATGTGAAATGGGACGAGTTCTACAAAGGGTTTGAAACAAAGCTTGTTGCTTACCCAAGGTATCATTTTGAATGTCAAAAGAATGAGGTTTACTTTGAGGACGTAAGACGGGGAAATGAAACAGTCTCTCGCAGTCCACATCCACTGATAAGTCCAAGTAAACGTGATGGGAAAGTAATCAAGTGCAACCTGTCATCAGCTACAACCTCCTACCTTTGGGAACACAAGAACAATGGCATCTCCATTGCCCCAGGGGCATTGTATGTTGAATTGGCTTTGGCATCCATAATGGAAACTGCTATTCCAAAAAGACCTCTCAACTCATTCCAGCTCACAATCAACTTTGAAAGTTTGCTTGTCCTAACTAAGAACTGCCCTCCTCTCAAAATCACAATTGAGACATCCAAGGACACAACTGCATTTCAGGTTCAGTCCTCTATTGCTTTGCATGCATCAGGCACCATCAGCCATGGAGGAGGACCAGCTATGATCGAACAGCAAACCATTCACTTCAACACTGTTCTGAAGAGATGTCAATCAGTCATTGAAACAAAGGATGTGTACAGCACTCTCGAAGACATAGGATTTGAGTACGGGCTCAACTTAAAACAACTTGGTGACATATATTACGGACAAGAATTCAAGGAAGCAGTGACCAGTCTCAGGATTCCAGAGGGAGTACTCAACCATCTCTACGAGTATTGCTTGCACCCAGTGGTCCTCGACTACTTCTTGCAAATGTCCTCAGTTTTAGCATTAGTCTCTAGCACCGTCAGGCCTGGATTTCCCTCTGCAATTGGAAGTATGGTTATAGCTGCACCTCCCTGTAAAGAGATGTTCATGTATATGAGACTGACCAAAGAAATGCCAGACTACTTTGAGGTTTGTGGTTGTTTCACTGACAAAGTTGGTCATGTGTTGATCGAACTGAGGGACGTCAGAATTAATTTTCTGGGAAGACATGCACAGATCAGGGAATCATGCTTCTTTCATAACCAGAAGGTTGCTATTCATGCCGAGAGCAATTTCCCCAGTAGAATCAAGGCTTTGGTCTTTGAAGACACCTTGGGTATCGCTAAAAGTTTGAAGCCATATTTGCACCCAAAATCTGTGTTTGTTCCTCCACCTTCAGCTTTGCAGGCCTCAGGATTACAGTTGAACTCTCTTTGCAGTGCAGCAGACATGGAACTGGATACGATCCTGTTCATCTGGGGAGTCCAGAATATTAGTCACCTCCAATCTGAAGTCATTCTAGAGTCCTTGGTAGACAGCTGTGAACTTTACCGCCAAGTTGTTTTGTCTTTACAAGGCCGCAGTCATGCAGCCTCCATTCGTGTCATTACGTACAGGTCAGCGGAAGGGACAGTTGAAAGTATTAGTCCTGGATTTGTGTTATCTGGCATGACAAGGGCATGCGCTTCAGAGTTGTCAGGCATCTCTTTCAAGCTCATTGACCTTTCGGCAGTGTCAAGTGAGGATATAGAAGCACTGGCTCATGTGCTTAACTCATATAAGACCCAAGAGTGCCCAGAAGTCTGTATCAGCAAGGGGAAGGTTTACTCTGCTGTGGTAACTCATACTCCTGTCACCGAAATTGGTAAACCGAATGCTGAATCAAACATTCTACATCCCCGGGACTTCACTTTGCAGACAACCAATGCCTACAGGATGACCAGCATATCAGCTTTGCCTTCGGCAAGTTCAGTCCACACTATTGAAAGGAAAACCGTTGAGGTTCAGCTGAGTAAGGTATGTGTGCACTCATCGGATTATTTTCCAGTTAGTACTTCAGAACTAAAGTTTGGTCAGACGATGTACTGGAACAAGCACACAACCCAGAATCACAGCCTCTTGGCACTTGACTTCAGCGGGATAATTACAGCTGTGGGAAAGGATGTCAACAGACTTAAAGTGGGAGACCATGTTATCTGTTGTTACCCAGTGAAAGCAACTTCCAAAGTCGTCCTCCCTGAAGACGTGTGCTTTAAAACAAAAAGGCTTCCATTCCTAAAGGACACTCCCTGTGTTTCATACATCATCCTGATCTGGGAGATACTCCAGTGTGCATTACCCAAGACCAAACAACAGCAAAGGTTGGGAATCTTCTCAACAGTTCATGACTCAGCTCTAGTCAACTTATTGATGCTTATAGCAAGTAAATCAGGCTGGAGTGTTTTTACAGAAAATGAGATATGTGGTCTAGTCCAAAATGCAAAGCAGTGTCTTCTTTTTGTGATTCTTCCTCCGTACAATTCCTCAATTTTGACAGAGATCGTCAGTGTTGCAAATGCAAATCACATCATTGCAGTATGTGGCACCCGTGAGCCATTGCACTCGACAATAGATGTTCTTCAGAGGGACAATGAGAAAACTTGCTTCCAAACTCTTGAGATGTCCAAAATCTTTCAGAAATCACGCCTTAAGGCACATGGAGCTCGGCTACAGAAGTGGCTGAAGGGAATGCACTTGCACAAAGTGTGCCCTTCAATACAAAGCAGTACTTTTCAGATGGTGCTCCCTGAAGGTATGCCTTCTGAGTCTCCAGAGCATTCTGGATCTTATTTCAGTGCAAGAACTCTAGACTTGATAGCTCTGGCCAGGGATGACTCTACAAGCAAGATGTCTGGCATCCCTACACTTCCAAGGCGAAAGCAGCTGTTCTTAAACCGAGGTGTGTATATAGTTACAGGTGGTCTCTCTGGTTTGGGATTTGAAACTGTCAAGTTCATTGCCCACAGGGGTGGAGGATGCATTGCCACTCTCTCAAGGAGTGCACCTTCTAAAAATGTACAAGAGGACATACGCAGTCTCCAAAGGAGATACGGGGTAAGAATCCTCACTCTTCAGTGTGATGTCTCTGTATCAGAGGAGGTAATGGAAGTCATTAACGTGATTGAAAAACATTTTTCCGATTGTCCAGTCAGGGGGGTGTTCCACAGTGCTGCTGTTCTACATGACGGATTACTGGAAACTCTTGATCGATCTCTTTTCCAAAAAGTCCTGCAACCTAAAGTCTGTGGTGCTCTTAATCTTCACTTTGCCACTCTGCACAGCCAAACACTTGATTACTTTGTCTGCTATTCCTCAATCTCCTCTTTAATTGGAAATGCTGCACAAGCCAACTATGCAGCAGCTAATTCCTTTCTGGACACTTTTTGTCACTTCCGACGCAATATTGGACTTGCAGGACAGTCAATCAACTGGGGACCGCTTAAACTAGGCCTGCTCATGAATAAAGACAATTTTCAAAAGTTCCTGGAAACAAAAGGGCTAATGATCATGGATGTGCCAGAGATTCATGAAGCACTGGAGCACTGCCTGTCAGATAACAATCCCCAGCAGGTGGTTTGCAAATTCAATTTCAGGAACCTGAAGAACCACGTCCTCTCTCAGAATGTGTCTCTCAAGTTTCGGCTGTCTGCCTTAGTGGAGGAAGGACTAAAAAACAAGGTTGTTGAGGACTCCAGGATAAATGTTCAGTCATCAGTAGATGACTGCGTTAGACAAATTCTGACTGAAATTTGCAGTGTGGATACTGATGATCTTAGTGATGAAACTGCTCTCACTGCACTAGGAGTTGACTCGATGTTGGCCATGACGTTGCAGAATCGCTTGTTTCAAGACATAGGTGTGAATATTCCTCTCGTTGCTTTGCTTGATCCAAACAGTACACTGTCCTCATTGACTGAATTCATAAAACAGAACACTGATGAGGACTGTGAGATTTCTGTAAACCTGTGAAGTACACAGTTATTTTTTTTCTGCAACCTTGTATTATATTGTACACAGTGAAGACAAGTCAAGTATTCATGAAATGTGACACAAATTGTTTATTTTTTTTGAGCTTGCCTGTTCTGTTTAGCTAAACATCTTATGAAACATGCTATGTTGAAGCTTAACCACAATATTGCATTATCTGTGACAAATTGGATTGCAAATTACATGTTAAACAACAAACATCCATTTTGACTTTATTTGATTTCACCTATACTTTTCCAGCCCTAACAATACTAAGGAGTCAGAGATCAAAGGTTAGGTATGTCTTGTGTTTTTTTTCTGCCAAATGTGTAGAAAGGTTTTTAACCAAATGTGAAGCAACAGGCGCATTAAACATGCTAAACTAATGAGTAAACTAAACAAAGAGTAGTTTTGAATAGAAAATTGTATTTTTCTGAAAAATTTTGATACTCTGCCATTCATAAAAGTGAAAAATACCAAACACTTGTGTAAAGAGTGAAAATATTCACAGTGCAGCTAATCCTTACTCAGGAAATCCTCTTTTCTAAAGGAAAACACAACAACGTGCATTACAGAAGCAAAAGTAATGTGAGTCTTTTAAAAAATACTGAAAATATGAACAGCAGGAATCATTTTATAGCTGTTCATATCAGCCAATAAGAATAGTTACAGTTTGTATATTTAGTTATGTCTTTAATCATCTTTTACACATTCAACAATCCATAAGAAAACATTGCAAACCTCTCATAAATACAGAGCAAAATGTTCTTACATATGTGCATTCAGTTTATTATTTAACAAAAATTAAGAAAACTAAATAATTGTTATATATATACCAGACAAAAGTTCTTGAACAGTAATTAAACACTAAAATTACAAGTTGCTTCTGCTCACCAAGCAAGAAATTGTAGAAATTACTACTTTTATTCAGCGAGGATGTTTTAAATTCATCAAAAGAGATGATAAAGACATGATAATGTTGCAAAATATTTCTATTTCAGATGCTGTTCTGAACTTTCTATTTATCAAAGAAACCTAAAAAAAATTCTACTCAGCTGTTTTCAACATAATGTTTTTAAGCAGCAAATCAGAAAATTAGAATAATTTCTGAAAGATCATGTGACTGGAGTAATGGTAAAAATTCAGCTTAGAAATCTCAGGAATAAATATCGTTTTAAAATGTATTCAAATAGAAGACAGTTATTTTAAATAGTAAAAATACTTTGGATCAAATAAATGCAGGCTTGGTGAGCAGAAGAGACTTCTTTAAAAACAATAAAAATCTTACTGTTCAAAAACTTTTGACTGATAGTGTAACTAAACAGAAATATTCACATATCAAGAGGAAAAATAAGACATTTAAATATTTTCTGTGCAAATTGTTCATAAATCCATTCTTAAATTGTTGCATTGAATTGAATCTGATAATTTACATATTATGAACGACTTAAATGAACACATAAATGAAACATTTTTTAACAGATTTCTTTACAGTCTATGGTGAGTTAATGCTACAGCTGTTGGGTGGCTACGTTCTGAAACCCATAAAAAGTCCTAAAACCATTGGCCCAGATGTATGTTTTGTAAAAAAATGCCATGTTACATTCTTACTGATTTAGATTTACATCTGTAAATTTAATTTAAAACATATAAAAAGTGTTACACATACAAACAGAACATACTTGGAAGAAATCAAAGGATAAGGATTTTACAAAATGGACAAATCAGAACCGTTGAGAGTGTGCACATTTGAATCTTGAATGTGGTTGCTATTTCCTAAAACACAATTTTGACCATCCAAGCACTGTTTTGATTGACATTTGACTTTTAACATGGTATCATCTGATGGTGTATACATGTGCACCTCATATGTTTGACAATCCACTCTGAACATTGGAATAGTGCTTGCCACGCACATGTGGTTATCTTGAACATGGTTATGGTTATTGCCGGTTATCATCCAAATGGCAGAGCATGGCTGAGACTGGCAAATTTGGTGGTTGTCCGGTTGAAAATTGTGATTGTCGTAAATCTCCCGCTCCTTCAGCTCACCATCCTTTGAGTTCACATGAATGTTATTAGTGTGGTTCCTCATGGCTTGCTCTTCTGGACCCGACTTGTTCTTAGCCGGTGTGCCACTACAAATGTCAAAAAAAGTCAGAAAAACTGGGATAAAAGTTAAGCCGTGAAAAAGACCAAAGAAGATCACCAAGAACATAATTTTAAAAAAAGTTCTGAAGATATAGTTCTTTGAAGCAGACAACACCACCACCCCAAGAATCGTAGACACAGCCCCTTGCAAAATAGGATATCCTAAATTAAACAAGGCCTCAACGGCCTTTTCATTTGCACTAGTTTTTTTATTCGAGACAAAGGCGTAAGATATATGAGCGGAGAAGTCTACAGAAAAACCAATGCAGACGACTAGAATGATCATGGAGATGGTGTCTAAGTTAACATCCCACAATGCCATGAACCCAGTGACACCGACGATGACGGATGCGATGGAAAAAGTCACCCAGAGGGAGCACAGAGGATTTGGGATGAGGAGAAGTGAGATAAGCAACATTACGGCTGTCGTAACCGCAATGTTTTGAATGGTATTGCTAACTATTACCGCATACTGATCATGGTAGATAAAGGCGGGGTGGTAAACTAGTAAAGGAACAGGGCACTTTTGTGCAGTCTCTCTTAATTTATTCAACATATTCATCTCATCCAGAGCGGTCGAGATATTTACGGTCTGTATGAAGAAGCGAGATGCGTAGATGGAGTTGTTGGTGAAATTGACGTCCTGTTTGAAATCGGAGTAAAATCGCAGAAATCTGTCTAGGTTATCTTTGAAGATGTCTTCGGTGCTCAGATTGAGTTTGGTGTGATATCCGTAGTACTTGTACGATTTGATCCAGGAGGTGAATATGTCTTTTTCAATGAAAGATAAGTTTTTAAAATCTTCAATGCAAGTTTCAAGATCCGACATGTACTTTTCATCCCAGTATGGAAACTCCCGTCGGATGACGACCATGATGTTTGGTCCGTATTCAGAGAAATACGCCTTCTCGTTATCGTAGTATTTCACCACGTACGAATCGTCAGCGGCTAAATTGCGAAGATCGATTCCTTCTTGAATTTGGAAGCACCCGTAAATGCTAATAATCAAATAGATGCAGTACAACACGATCACAAAGACCTTCGTCCACGATTTCGTCAGAAACGGGCCGTAGTATTTTTTAAAGAAGTGATTCATTGGTTGCACCTCCTCTGTGCCAGTATGGGGGTCGTACGCACCTCCAACGCAGCATAATTCGTACCACTTCGACTGACCCACTGGACACTCCTCCGGTACTTCCTTGCAGGTCAGCCAATGCTTGTTGCTGTTCTCCCGCCGTCCGTTAAGAACGAGGAACGCGCCGAAAAATGTGATGCTGTAGATGTAGCAGAAAAGGATGGAGGTGCTGGTGTATAGGCAGAAAGAGCGGACCGAGCGGAAGGGCGTCATGAGGCCGATGTAGAAAGCGAGGACGTCTGTCAGCGTGGTGATGGTGATGGAAATGGCCGCTTCTTTGTATGTATTAGACAGGCGAGTCTCCACTCGATCATGAACGCTGGTCTGCTGCCAGCAGGAAATGAGGATGAACATGTCGTCCACTCCGATCCCTATTTAAAACAAATAAGAAAAATCACTGCTTAATCGGCTAATGTGCATTAACACTGTACAGAGCTGATTTTATGCAGTTGAGGTCACAAAGTTCACCTTACAGAATCTGCAAAATGTTCATTATTTGACCAAAATAAGAGGGATCATACAAAATGCATTTTATTTTTTTGTTTCGTACTGAACTGAATAAGATATTTCACATAAAAGATGTTTACATATAGTCCACAAGAGAAAATAATAATTGAATTTATAAAAATGATCTCGTTTGAAAGTTTACATACACTTGATTCCTAATACTGTGTTGTTACCTGAGTGATCCACAGCTGTGTTTTTTTGTTTATAATTCCCTTGTTTGTCATGAACAGTTAAACTGCCCGCTGTTCTTAAGAAAAATCCTTTGGTTTTTCAGCATTTTTGTGTATTTGAACCCTTTCCAACAATGGCTGCATAAATTTGAGATTCATCTTTTCACACTGAGGGACTCATATGCAACTATTACAGAAGGTTCAAACACTCACTGATGCTCCAGAAGGAAAAACGATGCATTAAGAGCCGGGGGGTGAAAACTTTTGAACAGAATGAAGATGTGTACATTTTTCTTATTTTGCCAAAATATCATATTTTTTCCATTTAGTACTGCCCTTCAGAAGCTATGGAAGATACTTACATGTTTCCCAAGAGACAAAATAAGTTCAATTTACCCTGATCTTCAAATTCAAAAAAATTTTCACTCCTTGGCTCTTAATGATTCGTTTTCATAGTAATAGTTGCATATGAGTCCTTCAGTTGTCCTCAGTGTGAAAAGACGGACCTCAAAATCACACAGTCATTGTTGGAAAGGGTTCAAATACACAAAAATGCTGAAAATCCAAAGAATTTGTGGGACCTGAAGGATTTTTCTGAAGAACAATGGCCAGTTTAAAACAAGGGACTGATGAACAACCATCACCAAACAAAAAACACAGTTGTAGATCATTCTGGTAACAACACAGTATTAAGAATAAAGTGTATGTAAAATGTTTGAACAGGGTAATTTTTATAAATTCAACTATTATTTTCTATTGTGGACTATATGTAGACGCCATTTATGTGAAAAATCTGATTCAGATCAGTACTAAATAAAAAATAACCTGCATTTTGTATGATCCCTCTTATTTTGGTCAAATAATGAACATTTTGCAGATTCTGCAAGGTGTATATAAACTTTTGACCTCAACTGTAGTTATGTTTTACCTAATATCAGAAATGGAGAATTAGCAACTGTCATGACAAACGGGACACCAATGTGTAACATCATCCCAAACGAGGACAGAACAGCCAGTCCAGCAGAAAACACCCCAAATGCAGCAACCCATACTTTGTTTCTAACACAGTCAAACCTGAGAAAAGACAAAATAGATATTGTTAAAAGTCCTATCTTTCAGTTTTCAGTGTTTTTAGTGTGTTTTAATTATTTTGAATGCAGCTGGGAATTTGGGGGTTAAACGAATAATATCTGTTTCCTATACGGAGACCTTAACGTGAAAAATGAACGTCGAAATACTAGGACGAGAAGATGCAATACGGACTCAAAAGGTGAATTAATCACTTCTGTTTTGCATAATATATCTTTGGGTGTATTAAAACAATTTACAAATTTGGAATATAATTAAAGAATGCATATGTGGATATTGTTTTTTAAAAAAACATAACATTTTAATTTAAATCTTCTCAAATGATTTAAGATTTGTTCATTTTGCTGAGCAAGATTCGAAGATCCAATCAAATTATCCTACTTTCCCATCACTGCTCAAACATTTCTTTAAACTTTTAAAACTATTTAAATATTGCTTAGACAAAAAAAGTGGGTTCTATATCGTGGACATCAGCCTAACTTTTCAAGTTAACATACCTTAAACAAGAGAGAATAGAGAATGCAATGGCAATGACATATGTGATAGAGAAGAGAGGAATCACATCCTTTGTATTCGCCTCAAATTCCACCTGCCTTGACAAAGATGTGGAATGGGTCACCTGAGGGTGCAAATAATATTGACATCATTTCAGATATAGCTCATAAGAATAGTTACAAGAACATTTCTTATTGTAAACAAATTTTAAACAACAGCTTTAGTATAAAAATGATAAATAAATCAAACATAAACATTTCCACCAATATTGCCCAGGAAAAAGAAATTATAATTCATTTAGCTAATGTTGATCAATAGGGGGGCATGTTGTCACAAAGAAAATCTGCCAGTAAATAGCCTACTACAGGATATATATATAATGTGTGCTTTTTATTATTTATTTTTTTTTTTGTATATTTTAAATTATGTTGAATTAAAAAATAAAATGATAAAATAACAACATTTAAATATGCCACAACCCATCCCAACATGACGTTTTGTGAAGAAGAAGAAAAAATAGACCCTATAGTACATACTAAGGTCACTTGTAAACCAAAACATCCATTTTAAACCATTAATTTGAAAACGACATTAAAAAAGCTAACTTTTGACTCAAACGTTATATACAGTAAGACTAGAGACCTTAATTGTGACAACAAGTACTCAAGCAGTACATAAATAAGACCTACCTTAATGAAATTTAGTGATAAATTGGAGGGAAAAACCTTAAGGAATTCATTCAGCCATAAATCTGTTCTGGAGCGATTATCCTCCTTCAGAAAATAAAACAGGCGCACAGCTTTTGCACTTTTAATAACAGAAGAGTTTATATTCACTCCACCAACCGAATATCCCAAGAAAATGTACGAGAATCCAAAACGAAAGAAGGGAAAGGTAAGTTCGGTCGTTTCTAAATTATCCCCATAATATTTGTGAATATCCAGTATCTTATTAGGTATGCATTTCTTGTATCGTCTTGCGCAAAGTCCCTCAAAAGTGAGCACCTCGTGACCCATGGACACATTTAACTCCTTCACCTTTCTGTCTAAAGTGACTATCTCCTGAAAGGCAGCGTCTGTGAGGATGTTGGAGGATCTTGATACCGCAATGAAGGACGCGTAAACTCCATCCGTGTAGAGTCTTTGGTTGGAGAACAGCGAGTCGTTCTGCGGGAAGTTTTGCTGCACGAACTGCCTCTCCAGCTTGGCAGGACCGTTCACAGGTGTGAACTGATCCTCGATGTCATTGGCCTCACGATCTTCTAAGAAATAAAACCCACTGCCCAACACCGCGGAGATGAACAGAGGAGAGATGAAGAACCACCACGGGTAAGTTCCCACAAAGCGGCCGAACTTCTGGAAGCAGATGGAGATCGGCTTCTCCACGCAGTCTGTGGTGCATCCAGCCATGTTCACCGGCATTTTGGAAAGATTAAAAAAAGTTTAGAGGGGGGAAGCTGTGCTAAATGAATTAGATTAATGGAAATCTCACGTTCTCTCTTTAAACTAGCGCTATAAAAAGTTTAAACTAGTTATATAAACTAGTTAAAAGTTGATTTAGAAAGAGCTTCATAATGCATGCGGGGTATTTGGATATCCTGACGCATTTTTGCGTGAAAATCTACAGGGAACAAGCCGAGAGCGACCACTCACGGGCACATACAGCAAATTATGTTTAGACTCACAAAATAACCACAAACGAAAATTACTCCTAGTCTTTCTGTATTAGGAAAAGTATGCTTAAATTAAGCCTGATGCACGAATTATTAAGTTATGCGTAATAAAATAATTTTTTAGCATGTTGCAGCAATATTGTGTATTACTCTTGGATAATAAACAATATTTTCACAGTAAAACATTAAAAAGGCCATCGTATTTAATAAATTAATTAAATTTATTTATTTTGCATTATTTACAGGTGTTTTTTAATTTGGAATTTTGAAAGATTTTTTTTTTTTTTTTTAAATAAGTCTCTTCTCACCAAGCCTACATTAATTGATCAAAAGTACAGAAAAAACAGTAAAAATATTTTTAATGTTTAAAATAACTGTTTTCTATTTTAATATATTTTAAAATATAATTTATTCCTGTGGTCAAAGCTACATTTTGAGCATCATTACTCTAGTCTTCAGTGTAACATGATCCTTCAGAAATCATTCTAATATGATGATTTGCTGTTCAAGAAACATTTATTATTATTATTATCAATATTTAAAACAGCCGAGTAAATTTTTTCAGAATGCTTTGATGATTACAAAGATCCAAAGATCAGCATTTATCTGAAGTAAAAAGCTTTTGTTATATTATACACTACCATTCAAAAACTCAGTATAAAAAAGTCAGTATATATATATATATGTATATATATATATATATATTTTTTTTGCAAAAAAATTATAGAAATGAATATATTATTTTGCAAGGTTGTTTTAAACTGATCAAAAGCACTGATAAAGACAGTTACAAAGGATTTCTATTTCAGATAAAGGATGTTCTTTTAAACTTTCTATTCATCAAAGAAACCTGAAAAAATTCTACTCAGCATAATAATAATAATGAATGTTTTTTTGAGTGGCAAATTAACATATTAGAATGATTTCTGAAGGATCATGTGACACTGAAGACTGGAGTAATGATGCTAAAAATTCAACATGAAATCACATAAATAAATTACATTTTAAAATATATTTAAATATAAAATGGTTGTTTTAAATAATAAAAATATTTCAATGATTATTAAATTAATTATATAATTAATACGTATTAAAATTAATGAATATTGATTTAGAATTATATAGCCAGATGAAATGACATTTGTTAAAGTTATTGTTTTAGTATATGTAAAGTTATATGTTTTAGTTTTTACATTTTACATTTTTTGTTTTATTCTTATGCTACTTCCTTTTTTGTGATTGTTTTTATTGTTTTTATGATTATTTTACTTCCTTTTATGTAAAGCACTTTGAATTACCTCTGTGTATGAAATGTGCTATATAAATAAACTTGCCTTGCCTTGCCTAGTATTCCCATAACTTGTATTAATCAGTCACATGATCTGATCTGTATTTTTTAAAAACTTAATTTGCTGGTTTATTGAATAAATGCATGTTTGTTTACAACCCACACAAGTAATTTATATATTTGAAAGTTGCCAGCAATTACTTTTAATCAGTCAATAATCAAAAATCAATTGTGCTGCACACAGCTAAGTTGACTTTATATGTACTTCAGAAAAATGTATTAGTTTCTTTAAATCTTTAAAGCACCACAGATTGTTTTCTAAACAACTAGACTATTAAAAGTTTACATTTCTTCCATGAATCAAAAATGTAAGATTTTTCTATGGTATCAGACCATAAAATCTTTTTGGTTCTGATTGTAAACTTTATTTTTCATAAGTGAATAAATAACAAGCTAGCGTCCCTGAAAAAACAATAAACTACAGCTTAAATGCTATATGTATATATATGTATATATTTTATAAAAAAGGAAACAGGACTTACGTCGCGATTTCTGCTCATTTTGCTCCATCAGGACAGTAGGATGTGAGGAGAGAATGACATGCAAGTTCATTACTGAACACAAGGCTCCATTCATGCTTTTCAATTACTTCTGTGGTTAATTACCCCAACAAAAATGGCTTCAACTCTCATAGAGCTTGTGATTTGCCAATAGGAGATAATTGAGGGCCTCAAATTATTACCACACAACTGATACTGCTCTTACATTTTACATTATGAAAGAGTAACCTACTTGGAACATGTCCAAAAACATCACTGAATTTAACAGCAGATTTAGTTTTTATTCTGAGGCAATTTCTGTTGTCCACTAGATGGGGCTAGTGACCTTTTTTGTATGTTTTCCTGCATCACACCATATCTGGCAATGAGTTGTTGTCATGGTGACGGGTCACAAGGAGAGAAAAGCTGCAGTTGAAGGTCGTCATGGTGACTGGGTCAGGGGAAGCAGAACTGCCATTTGTGGTTGTCATGGTGATCGGGTCAAAAGAGGGAGGCAGAGCTGATTAGAGGTTGTCATGGTGACTGGGTCAGGGTGAGAGCAGAGATGAGAGATTGTCATGGCGACCGAGACTGAGAGAGAGCAGAGATGAGTTGCAGTGCTGGCATCTTTTCATGTTTTTTATTGTATTGCATCGTATTGTATTTGACTACTTATTTCCAATGTACTGTACATGTACCTTCATGTTTCCAGTTGGTTTCCAATGAAGTCTATCAAATTTTTAAAAATCAGCCTAATTGAATATTAAAAAAATTATTTTTCTTTTCCTTTGGACAAACACTATGTAAAGTGCAATATCCAAAAATAAATAAATAAATGAATACCTTTGTAAAATGCAAAAAATAAATTAATTAAACAAATAAAATAAAATAAATAAAAATAATGCAATAATAATAATAAGATACATTTTATATTTATTAATTTTTTCTGCATTTTTTCAACAGCCTGATTCTGTCATTTACGTCTTATATCATGTAGTGCATAAATATGTAAAATACAAAATGTATGTTTGAATTTCACATCATGTATAAAAGCATATCATATCAAATCATATTTTGTTATATTTAGTGATCTTTTATTATTGTATCATATTGTTTTTTACTTTACTTGACTGTTTATTTCCAATTTATTTTACATGTTTCTTCATTTTCCTTACATTTAAATTTTTTTTTTTGAAATAAATTGAATAATCTTTAAAAATACATATACATAAATGATATACACACACACATATATAAACAAATATATATTACAATATTCATTAGTTTTTATTTATTTTCTTGGGTCATATAAAACTCAAAATTTAACACCAGGATCAAAAATATAAATGTATTCAAAAATATTCACATATACTTATAGTGCAATTTTTTCAACCACCTGATTCTGGCATTTACGTCTTACATCACTAGTGCGTAAATACATACCTGTGTTATATAGAAAGTTATCTGACTTAAGCAACCTGAGACCAGAATCTACAAAACACGTTTAAATTTCACATCTTGTATAAAAGCCTATCATATCTGGTTATAATTAGTGATCTATTATGCTAGTGTGTTTAATATTAACTATTAGTATTTCTGTATTTTGACAGTGCATGGGCCAATCTCAGGCAGACTGCAGTAAAACTTCATCAGGAGTCATCAGGAAGATCAGGATGTGTTTTCACTCCCATGTGATGCTGAGCATCTTACAGCTGAGTTCCCAGAGGCGCTGGGCCATCTCATCATCCATTGCAGCCTGGGAGCATTTTGCAGGTGCGCAGTCACTGTGTGGACAAAGTAAAACATGGCTGAACTGTTGCAGATTGTGTTATGAAACACCATGACATCATACATAGAAGTTTATCAGCAGTAATTGAATGCTGTATGATAATAATATGCAACTGAAAGACAACAGAGCATGACCTATTGGACCTGAGTATATTTATGGTGTACTCTGTGTAGATAGAGACTGGGTCAACGCAACTGACACGGAAGAGAAGAAATTGTTGAACGAAGTTGTTAGTCCTTTTCTTTGTGCACAAAAAGCATTCTCGTAGCTTCATAACATTACCGTTGAACCACTGATGTCACATGGACTATTTTAATGTCCTTTCTACCTTTATGGGACTTGAACATGTCAGTTGTGTTGCTGTGTACGTAGGGTCAGAAAGCTCTAAGATTTCATCAAAAATATCGTAATTTGTGTTCTGTAGATGAACGAAGGTCTTACGGATTTTGGAACAACATGAGGGTGAATAATTAATGACAGAATTTTCATTTTTGGGTGATCTATCCCTTTAAGACAGACTGCTGGGATTGAGATGAAAATCACTGACCTGTAATATTTGCCGCTCTCTTTCTCCAGTTCAGGGGCCACGGCGCAGTAGATGGTGGTCCGAGCTCCCTGCACAGATGTTTTGGTGAAAGGCTTTGCCATCCACATAACGGCTTGTTGAGCTTTATTCAAGTGCCTCCACAGTTCAGTCTGAACCACTCCAGGATGTAAAGCATACGCTGTTACTCCAGTACCTGAGAAGCCACACAAAGACCAGAAAAGAAGGATTATTTTAGCATCAGTTACTTTATTAGAATAGAATAACTTGAAGTGCAAATGCACAACCCAAGACAGGGTCAGAAATTATCCAAGGCAAGGGGCAAAAATGCCACAAACAATTAATATGTTTCATGTGTCAGCAAGCATTTTATATATCCTATAAAACTATTTTAGTTCTATCATGTTGGTTTAGGATTTGGCCTGCCATGCCTAATCACAAGTGAGGGGAAATATAAGAAAAAAAAACTATATATTTTTATTTTATTCATTTATTTACTTTTTGCATTAAAATGTAGATAATATAAGTGAATTACATTTTTTAAATGTAAATTTTAATGATGTTGCTATTATAATGCTATATTTACTTTTAGGCCAACAGCCCTCAAACAAATTTGATTTTTGGGCCATCATAGTAAAATGTTTGGGCACCTCTGGTTTAGATATTTTATTGACCATTAAAAATAGATTAAACTAAATTTGACCGAAATTAAAAAAAAAAAAAAAACAATAATTAAATGTAAAAAATTAAAAACTAAACACTAAATAAAGCACATAAAATAATCAGACACTAATAAAGTAACTGAATTAAATTAGTATAATAAAATAAATAATTACCAAAAATACAAATAAATAAATAAATATAGTGCTTGCATCATTAGATTATTGGGAATAATTTAGCATCGGTTTTATTATTGAAACACAGTAACTTGAAGTGCAAATGCACAACCTGGGGAAAAAAAATAATAATAATAATTTACATATATATTTACATATTTACATATATATGAAATGTTACTTTTAATTAAAGTTAAGTTAATTTCGTTTTTTTATTGTAAATTTTAATATAATATTATTATTATAATGCTTTACTTTCAGACCAATAGCGCTCAATCAAGTTTGCTCTTGGGCCATTATAGAAAAAGTTTGGGCACCTCTGGTTTAGATATTTTATTGACCATCAACAACTGATGCAACTGAATTTCACTGGAAAAATAAATAAATAAATAAATCTAACACAAATACAGTAATTAAATTAAATTAAAATAATAAAATAAATAAATGCCAAAAATACAAAAAATAAATAAAAAAATGTTGCTTGAACTGATCACATTTAGATTCATAAAATAAATAATATTAAAATAAATGTTAAAAATTGAAATTATTTTAAAAAGACACACCTTCTAGTCTTTTGGCCAGTGAGCGAGTGAACAGAACGTTTGCCAGCTTGCTCTGACTATAAGCTTTCTGCTTATCATAGTTCTTCTCACTGTTGATGTCCTCTAGGTTGATGGTCCCCCATTTATGTGCCATGGACGAGACATTAATGATCCTAGCAGGCGTTGATCTTTTAATCAAATCCAATAACAGATACGTTAACAGGAAGTGACCTGCAGAAAGAAGAACAGTGCTGATGTCTCCCTTTATTTCATTTTAGGATTAAAAATGGTGTCCAAATGATGTATGCTTACCCATGTGATTTACCCCTATTTGCATTTCAAAGCCATCTGCTGTCTTTCCATAAGGACAAACCATCACGCCAGCGTTATTGATTAAGATGTTAACTTGTTTTTCCTCTGAAAAACAACCCAGATATATAAGGAAGACATTTATGAAGGAACTTTCTATAAAGGTTAACTATACAAAGGAACTGGTGATCTTACCTTTATTGATGTTCTCTGCAAATTCTCTGATAGATGTGGAATCTGCCAGGTCAAGCCTGCTGATAACAACATCCTGGTTTCCTGAAACATCCTTAACTTCCTTCAAGGCTGAGTCGGCTTTCTCCATATCTCTGCATGCCATAATGATACGGGCACCTAAACACAGGACATCAGTAAGACAGATATCATTTTTACAATATATCAATATAAAACTTTTCAGAAATAAGGCTGCCCACCTCTCTTTGCCAGGTCAATGGCTGTTTCTTTGCCAATTCCAGTATTGGCTCCAGTAATTATAACAGTTTTACCATCAAGTCTGGCATCAGATGACCACGAACGAAACATATTTCTGAGGAGGAAAAGAAAATAATAAATGTATTGTTGTCATATTACTCAACTTAGTTCTTATGAGCGTTGGTTTGATATGACAACTAGTTTCACGTGCTCCATGGAAAAGCATTAATACACAGTACTTCTTTTTTTTGCCCAGTCATGTCTAGTCTGTCCTCGATTCAAACCATCTAAAATCTTTTCAAAATATGAATGAAAATCCTGTTGCTTTATTTCCTCGCCACAGGTATTGAGCAACATGTACTGTAAACATCTAGGAAATAAAACATACACATGTCTGTTCATACCTTACAGCTTCCATTTTACGATGGTTTATATCCAGAAACAAAAATATGACAATTTATAAAACGAATCAAATAAGATCAACCAGAAAAAACAAACCGAGTCTGATCAAAACTCTCGCACTGTCACTAGTGGGAGGAGTCAGATGACGTATAAGGAAGACTAGTCGAGTTGTAGTTTGCTATTGGTCAGAGACCACGAAACCCCGCCCTTTTTTAGGTATATTTATTTTTACTTCCAATCATATATTTATTTTAAGTCTAAAAGTATTATAGACGTTCATATGTGTTACATATCAACATAAACATCTATATAACTGACAGAATCGGCGTATTTTAGATTTAAAATAGACCAGTTGACGTGATTCTTAGTTTAACCAGGAGATGTCAGTAGATGCATGGTAAAGAAATAAGCAGGTGTCTAAATATTTGCTTGAGGTTAGCATTTTATACAAAGGGATGACATTTTGGTAATGCTTCTGCTTTGCATTTTTCTAATTTAATAAACGTTGTTGTACTATATTATACTTATAGGCTGTCAGCAGTTTAAGAAATTTAAGTAAAAATGTAAAATGGACATTGGAGTTTTGCTTTAATGATGGCATAAACTCCATAAATTTGTGTTGAATTTGATGATAGTGTTCTACAACTTGACTTCCATTCAATTTTCACCATGTCCTGTGACAAACTAATCTTAAGTACAGATATTCCACTTAAGATTATACAGTGAAACACTGTACAAAACTACCTCCATACCCTCATACCCCAAATTATTTCACTAATTCACAAATGTCACAAACTGTCAAAAGGTTGCCAGCTTCTGCATCATATATTTTTTAGCTTCTACACAGTGTGTATCTCTCTCTCTTTCTCTCCACAACCCACCCACTCTCTGTCACTCTTTCTCTGTGACAGTGAGATTTGAACTGTTAATGTTTCTCAGAAACTACATCTCTCCAACACACGGTGATGCGGTAAACCACACTGGATGAAAAGAAGCACAAATATGTCTAGCACGTATTCGTAAGACAGCACTACTGCAAAGTTCCTCACATTGCAGTGATGCCCTTATTAGTAATTCAGCACCTGAGTGAATGCAGTAAAATGCTGCACTGACTTAACATTTATGCATTTAACTGTGCAACTATAGCCGATAAATATTTGCATGGTTAATCTGTATGTAACAAGTGGAAAAGTATATTTCACTATCTATGCATTGCATGTAGTTTATATCACAAATACAAGCCTCCGACCTAATAATGCATGATGCATGATGGTCGCTTGCCACTAGGGGGAGTATTACCGTTTAAAACTTGCGTTACTTCAGTCTTATTCATAGCGAGATTTATTAGTTAATTATTTAATTATTCACCTACACCCAAATGTGCACCAAGAATGTTTATGACACCTTAAATATCAACACCGGTCAAAGCACACAGTGCTATCTCAAACAGGAAGTGCATTGTCAGCCATCATATGATAGTGTGTAAGAAAACATTTCCTTCCACCATTTGAAACATGCTATAATTAAATCACCTCTGATTAACAGTCACTTCAGTGATGACACATTTAGTCCCAAACTTTGAGTTTTAGTTCCAACAAGCAAATACCTTTTGCCGCACATCTTAGTTTTTGATTTACAGCTGAGGGTGTTTTCTTAGAAAGCATCCAAAGCTGCCATAAAAATAATGATGCTGTCACGAGAGGCCTTTCACACACCTTCACTTTAGAGAATGCTATGCAACATGACTCACTAAACAGGTTTAATTGAATGTGGCAGATATTTAGTGATTATGGGTCTCATTAAACATATATGAGGAAGCTTAGACATGTTTACATGCTTCTGAACTAATTATCTGAAAGATTCACTTGGACACTCCTTTTTCTACGAAAGCAGAAATGGCAGATACCTCTGGGGATTCGTAATGAAGGTAATAAGTCAGGACAAGCCAACGTGCCTTAAAATAACAACGCCCCGTCTGTCAACTCACCTCCCACGCTATGGTTTTACTGGAGAATGACTCGAGTTTCCAGGTTAATGGAGAAATGGAGGAATAGGAAAAAAATAGTGCTGTTTATTTTGACCATCACACTATGTCAGCTAATTAACACGGTTCTATAATTAGTATTTGAGCACTACTAAATATGGGCCGTTTTTTTCTTTTGCTTGCTCTGTCAACATAACGTGTTTCAGTTCATAATAAGAAAGAATGTGGCTGCTGTAGAGTTACAGGACCTGAGTGAAAACGTTGTTTTAATGAAAGTCTAAAAGACTATCTTTGGAAATGAATACAAAGTTGTTTACTGAGAGCTGCCTATTAAGGAACCTCAAAAGTGACTGATTTACAACACGCTAAATAGGCGGCAGGAGCTCTTGAGCGTCAACAGAGGGGTTAGGCTTACGTCACGATTTGGTCAGTTACCAGGATGCGCGCCATATTGGCGATACTCGAATGTAAACAACAGCATGGGTTGCATGCTTAATGTACTACTGAATACGTTATTCTGCTAATTTATGCTGCCTAAACCATGGAAAAAATGAGTTAAGTCTGACGAAGCGTCACCTCTTCCGTGACTTCCGGGTCCCAACGCTCTATCAGATGACACGAGAAAACAACCAACGGTACTCCTTTTACACTCACAATGTGATATAATACTACCAAAAAATTATCCTACCCTTTAACTCCATACTGAAATCCTAGATAGCCAGGCAATACAAATTTAAATATAAATAAATTAAAATTAAAATTTGTTTTTGGGGCACTGTGAGCACGGAGACTATAGTGTACACCGTAAATTTTAAAACGTTTAGCTTAAATGTTTAATATGAATAAACAGTGCTCATAAACAGCTGCTGAGATAGTATTCTGAAGTGAAATGAGTTGGGGTTTGTCCCAGAAACAGCGTTCGTTGGTGAGTTCGTTGGACACATCATGTTGTCACTGAACAAGCCCATAGAGAATGACCTAGTAAGCAGAAAAAGGGCGCAACATTTTGACAAATTGAAGTTAATAGGTTGTAAAGACATGTACGAGCAGTACTAATTAAGATATTAGCCTAATATTTCACCTACCTGACTGGAAATGATAAGAACAAATCCTGGTTCAGTTTGGCCAACCACAAACGCCTTTTGTTCCTTAGACAGTTTTTTGCACTCTTATGCTTGATTTGTTATAACTTTTGGCAGTCTATAGTACTCCAAATGTTTTTCCTGGGTCCGAGCAATTAGTATAGCCCAAAATGACAATAATGGGTCATTTTCAGCAGCAATAATCAGCAAAATATGCAAGTTTCATTCGGTTTAGTGGTATTGTTTACGTTCAGTGCCGATTGATGACGTGTGGTCAAAACACTCTATGAGTTTGAGATCAGCATGTTACTAAGTTGGAAACACGATACCTTTTTAAGCACAAAAAAGATTGCACGCACCAAAATGAGGTAAATTATTAATTACACTGAACATTTTTATTCATGCTTTTAGGTATTTAAATGAAAGTATATTTTGTAATCAACATTCTTCTCTTTCATTTGTAACATTGTAGCAATGCTTTCTAGTTTTTTCTTCTTTGTGAAAGATACACTGCATTAGAATTTCTTTTGTCTTATTTATCTTTCCAGGTTCTTTTACGATCATCTGATTTCGACGAAAACACAACAAACCTGTCTCAGACTTTTGTGTGTTTCTGCATGATGTCGCCTGTGTAAGTTTCTCACTCCTCCCGAATTTCTTGATGACTGACATTCATTGCCATTTTAATTACACTGTCTCACCCTCTTTTGAGTGAGGTATTTGTGTTGACTTTTTCTTGAGTATTTTTGTGTGTATAACAAACTGCAGGTTTGATCACTGTGCCAACAAGTTTGTCTTTTGAATCGTTCTCGTTTTGATCGCCTGAGAATTTTACAGAAATGAATCACCCACAGCGTTAATTTTCAGTTAAGTTATTCAGTTATTTATTCTTCAGGGATTTCCAGGCCCCTGATTTACATTTTAGAATTCTGGAACTTACAGAATCTGGATAATTTCTTATCATTATCAATGTTGAACACACTTGTGCTGCTGAATTTTGTAGAAACTGTGATACTGGAAAGTTCAAAAGAACAACATTTGTTAGAATTTTTTTTTTTTTGCTGTTGTTATAAATGTCTTTATGGTCACTTCTGATCAATTTAATGCATTTTTACTGACTAAAATCTTTTGACTGACTAAATTTGAGTACAGTTTGAAACAATGATTCTGAAACTCATAATATCGCTAGGCTCCTTTTCTCAGTACAAACCAGAAATCTGCTTAATCCCATTGATATCTAAGAGAAACAACTGAGATAATAGAATTACTCTTTCCTCTAAATCTCTATGAGTCTATAAGCTAATCAAACACAAGGAAATACAATTACATTTTAGCTACAGTCACTTCAAACGACTGTCTATGTTGTCTCGTGTCATAGAAGTTTCCCAGACGCAACTCCCAACCCTATCTCTGTTCTCCTGAGATGAAATTACCAGCTCTAATTCCTGTTGATCTCAACTCTATAGGTAGAACAGATCACCTTTATAACTTAATGACTGCATGTGTGCTATAAGCCATATTGTTCTACCTGTATGGCTTTGGCTTTATGCATTACTGAGAATTTTAAGTCTCAGTTTGTGAAGCATTCTGAATGTAATGCAAGCTATAATACTAATGTGAGAGAATTACAGTGCTTTCATAGGTCAGCAGGTCTGAGCGAAAGTATAACTCATCTCAGCAGGGTCACACCCACAGACTGGGGTATTTCTGTACAAGTTTGGCTCTGCTGAACTAAATTGAGATGTATGATTGGGTGGGTTATGTATAATAAATTTGTATTATTAATCAAACTTCAATGACCAAACTTTTTGGACTTTTTGTCCTCTCATGCCTTGCATCCCTATTAACATGCATAGCAACTGTCGTGCTCAGACAGATCGAGTGTACAGCGTGATGGTGAGTAAGATATCCGATCACACAGCTCAAGCATTTAGTCAGCAACTCAAGTTTGATATCTGAGTCCTTAGCCTCATGAATCTTATTAGATGCTAACCCATTTTAGGTTGCTTGTTCATGTTGTTGCATGCTTAATATTTTTTTAAGGCTGAGGCTGACTCTACCTCTCTCATTGCATCCGTTTTTTCTATATTTTTAGGTAACTAGATGGATTATGAACTACTAATAAGCAAGGAGACAACCTTGGGAGGAGCTTTTGACAACTTGGTAAATATTGTGTCATGTTGTGGTGTTTAATTCATGCATTTTTTAGTAACCAGTGGGCAAAACCCTCAATATTTACAGTACATTCCAGTGGGAGGTAAAGAAATATGTACTCACTGGCTACTGAAATTATTGTATTTTTATCATCTTTACCTGGAAACATATACATAGGAATTGCAGAAGAACTGGACAGTATGTTCATATGCATGCTAGACCTTATTTAGAGCCAAACAGCTGATAAAAGCTTCACAAGTAATCGACACAACTCTTTCTTCCGACTAAAATATGACTCGTTGATCCATTGCTTTCGCCTGTGAAAAAGTCGTTTGACTCAGGAGAGAAATATGCACAGTTTACAAGCTAAAACAACAGTGTTGGTGGTTTTTGATGTTTTTTTTTCACCAGAGGAAGCATTATTATGGATTATGGACTTAGAAAGTTACAGGTTCAGAGTCAGGGTTGAGGTCAGAGAAGTGATATTATTTCCCTTTGGGTGTAGGACACACAGGACACTGGCGTCAGTGTGGGATGTTAGTTGTGTGTGAGGACTGTGGGCTAATAGACAGGAAATGCACAGATCTTCCTGTCTCTGAACAAATAAACCAACCCTAGTGAGCTGTTCTCCCGAAGCTCTTGGCTGAAAAGAAGCCATCAAGTGTTATTCAGAGGGGAAAATGACAGTCCTTCATGTATTGTGTCATTTCTGGAGTTATTTTTGGAGTGCTTATGTTTTCGTGCAGAACAGCTTATTAGTTGCATTTAGATCAAAGCCTGTAAGAAAAACACAGAGACAGAACATCACTGACAGAGCACTGCAGAATGTATTTTATTTTACTTAGCTATAGGGATGCTATTCAGAATATTTAAAATTTCAGTGTACCTCAAGCATAAATAAACCAGTGGTTTGATGAAGGGAACCACTATGATTTTAATCCCACATCTCTGAGATTTTGCTGTTAGGGAGGAAACTCTGACCCCACAGTATTGATCTCTTTGGGGTTATTCTGTGAGCAATTCAGGTCACATTTGTTCTGCTAGGAATGATCACCGTACAGTTACATTTAGTCTTTTTTTGTTCAAATCAATTACTGTATGTAGTGAGTTACAGACCACATACCAGATCGATTGTCCACTTCAGAACATCAGTTCTGAATTCAGTGCTCATAATTGTTTTTAAAAAGTCATAATATTTCGGATTTCGGTTTGGTTTAGCACTTCGGGCTAAATTTAGTATGTTAAAATCAGTATGTTGGTCCTGTACTCTTCAAAATCCCTTTAGGGTCTAGAACTATAAATGGATCTACACTATTTCTGAGTGGAAAATGTAGTTTGGTACATGTCCAAGATAAAGTATCTTGGTAATATGAGAACAAAACTTAACAAAAACAAAACGTAGTAATAAATGATTACGTAGTAATAAATGATTATATATTCGTATACTATACATTTACAGTTGAAGTAAAAAATGTAAGTACACCTCACAGAATCTGCAAAATGTTCATTATTTTACCAAAATAAGAGGGATCAGCCATAATGCATGTTATTTTTTATTTAGTGTTGACTTGAGTAAGATATTTCATATATAGTCCACAAGAGAAAATAATAGTTTCAATAGTTTAACTGTTCAGGACAAACAAGGGACTTATGAACAACTATCACTAAACAAAAAAACACAGCTGTGAATCATTCAGGTAACAACACAGTGTTAAGAATCAAGCACATGTAAACTTTTAAATGGGGTCATTTTTATAAATTCAACTATTATTTTTTATTGTTGACTATATGTAAATAGGTTGGTACAAGGTGTATGTAAACTTTTGACCTCAACTGTGTATGCTACTTCAAAGTACACCTTAGTCCAGAAACCATGG
The DNA here is from genome assembly GCA_012976165.1 of Labeo catla. NCBI lineage: Eukaryota > Metazoa > Chordata > Actinopteri > Cypriniformes > Cyprinidae > Labeo > Labeo catla. The sequence goes on along the minus strand of VONZ01000560.1, from coordinate 186,147 downwards.
TATTGTCATACATGTTGAAACCTAAGTTTTATAGCACAGTCTATAAGTATCAAATTACCATGGTATTGCCGTTAAAATACCATTGATATTCTTCAAAGTAGCTTGAAGAACATCTAAACATCCTGGTTCATAAATATAATATTCATTCAGTAGTATGATATATATCTAAAACACACGCAGTGTACTCTTTTGTAAGTGTTTTCAAGCTTGCCTCACTGTGCACATTAGGTTAAAATACCCAGTGCTGCGCTATTGTGTTCCTGCCAAACGTGTAGCTTTTATCATCCCATAATAAGCACATTAGCATGTTGTCATGGATACTTTCAGAACAACACTTCGTCAGCCATGAATACTGCTACTGTTTAATTTCAGTTTAATTTTATTGCACACAGAGACGAAAATAACTGTGTAGTGATACTAAAATCTTCCTGTAATATCCTGTGTTCTGATACAACAGATATTTTCATTCTCTGTTCTTCTGTGACTAAAAGGAAGCAGGCCAAGCAAAACAGTCCTTCCTATAAATGTTTATCAGTCCCATTCTGTCAGAAAGCAGCACATGAGAGCACATGAGACAAAAAAGCAAAAGGTAGAGTTATTGAGAGGGACAAACGGCTGCTGTTTCTAAGCCTGCATGCACCACGGTAGATCTTTTGGTAATGAATCATGCTGTGTCTAGCACATGCTGTGGATTATGGGTGGCTGTATATACAGTACGAAAATTTTAATATAATGCTCTAACATGTGACTCTAATGCTGCAGTAGCTGCTGTGTTCATTAACCAGGTAATGCAATCTTGTTAACTATGTCGAGATGTTCAGTTAGTACGGCAGATACGGCTGTGAAGGGTTGGAACGGCCTCCATATGCCGTAATGATGTGGATTTAGGTAAGGTGCTTATTGCACCACGTTCTATATAAAGATAATGAGATCTACCGTGAGATCTATGTGGATGAAATTGCACAGATGAACTATTTGGGGTGGTGAATTGCTTTCATTAGCATTTTTCACAATGAGTCTCATTGTTTTATAATTAGAGTCCAAAAGACTTTCTCTTGTGGATTTCTGGCTGTTACCATTTTCATTTACCTGGAAAACAGCTGAGCTCCATGTGCAAAGTGAATTAGAGCCATTAAACCAATAGCCAAATTAATTATAATGCAAGGCTTTGTTACTCAGTAAGCTTCTTTTGAGAGTATAGAGTGGTTTGATTGCAAAAAGGAAATGGAGACTGATGTGGTTTGAAGTCTTTCATCACCAGTCTGTCATTCTTCGCAATACTTTTTTTTTTGTTGTTGTTGTTGTTTCTGTTTTTGCGACAGCCGAGATCACAAGTTTACATACACCTTGCAGAATCTGCAAAATGTTAATTACTTTACCAAAATAAGAGGGATCATACAAAATTCTTATTTTTTATTTAGTACTGACCTGAATAAGATATTTCACATAAAAGACATTTACATATAGTCCACAAGAGAAAATAAAAGTTTACATACACTTTACATACACTTTACATATCACTTTATTTAGTGATAGTTGTTCATGAGTCCAGTTAAACTGCCCACTGTTCTTCAGAAAAGTCCTTCAGGTCCTGCAAATTTCTTTGTTTTTTCAGCTATTTTGTGTGTTCGAACTCTTTCCAACAATGACTGTATGATTTTGACATCCATCTTTTCACACTGAGGTCAACTGAGGGACTCATATACAACTATTACAGATGGTTCAAACACTCACTGATGCTCCAGAAGAAAAAACAATGCATTAAGAGCCTGGGGGTGAAAACTTTTGAAACAAATGAAGATGTGTACATTTTTCTTGTTTTGCCTAAATATCTTTATTTTTTTCATTTAGTACTGCCCTTTAGAAGCTACAGAAGATACTTACATGTTTCCCAGAGGACAAAATAAGTTAAAAGTACCCTGATCTTCAAATTCAAAAGTTGTTAATGCATCGTGTTGAGCATTTGAACCTTCTGTAATAGTTGCATATGAGTCCGTCAGTTGTCCTCGTGTGAAAAGGTGGATCTCAAAATTATAGTCATTGTTGAAAAAGGGTTCAAATACACAAAAATGCTGAAAAACCAAAACATTTGTGGGACCTGAAAAGTTTTTCAGAAGAACAGTGGGCAGTTTAACTGTTCAGGACAAACAAGGGACTCATGGACAACTATCACTAAACAAAAAAATAAAAAAATAAAATCAGGTAACAACACAGAATCAAGTGTATGAATTTTGTTTGTAAAAATATGGCTTATTCAAGTACAAAATAAACAATAACATGCATTTTGTATGATCTCTCTTATTTTGGTAAAATAATGAACATTTTGCAGATTCTGCAAGGCGTATGTAAACTTTTGACCTCATCTGTATTTTAAGTATGCATGATACATAAAAAGTGGTCCAAAAATGTGCAGTTACTTGGAATATTTGCTTATGATTCTTGCCTTCAGCTTTATGTAATCGTTTATATTTGGTGCAAACATTTTTGTTGGAGGTGACAGGTCAAAGAAAAGATAGCAATCTTCAGAAATCCCATCAGGGCTGCTTGCTTCTGTGTCTGTAAATACAGCGACTTTGTCGTTAGGAACATCACACCACTTGTGTGTTAGAGGACGTGTATTCATCACTCCTATCACAGAGCACGTGTTTACTGTCTCACGGTTGTTTGTGAACAGGCTCCAAGCAGCCTGGTATATGCAGGCTGATTGCAGAACGATTGTTTGAGAACTTTCATGTTAGACCTGCCCGATCACCAAGGAGGAAGTCTGATGACAATCAGCATACCTATTAGGACCCGTTCTGAATTCAGAGAGGTATTTGTGTTTGCATTAGCAACATCCAGGTTTCCATAGTGCTGCTCTGTGACCTTTTTCTACTGCCTACTTACATAACTTGATCTGACTTATATGCAAGGACAGAATGTATTCTGTTGGGTTAGTTTGATTCTTACTAGTAATCTTTGCTTTAAAATGAAAGCAAACTTGAGTATAATTCACCACACCAATACTGAATGCTGCATTAGTGTGGGTTTGGGTGTTATCTGATAATGACATGATGCAAGAAGTCAAGATGTTCTCATGAAACCACCCTGAGAACTTTTTTTAAAGTGAGAGAAAGGTAGGTATATGGCTATATGTTCTGGTATATAGCAAAAGCTGCAGACCACAATGAAAGACAAATGTGAGGATGTAAATTTGAGTAATAGTGTGAAAGATTAGACTGTTTAGAGAATGCTGCTGCATTGGCAAAGCCAAGGAATGCATGAATTGGTAAGATATATATATACCTTGAATGCAATGCATGACAATTTGTATAACAGTGTCTTCCAAATGCATATCTGTAAATAGGGATCCAAAGCAGGATTGATATTGCATCTGGGTTTGTAAGCGTGTCTGGATTAAGTTTGGATTGAATTTGATATGTTTTGGGGATTATTTGCTGCTTGCACTACAAAAAAGGCTACGTCTACATTCATCCAGAAACATTTGAAAACAACATTTTCATTTTAAAACACTCTCCATCCACACTAATGTTTTTAAGCATTGTCCAAAAGTTTCTAACCCTTTCTGAAACATCAGAAAACGTTGAATTCGCTTTACTGCGCGGGCATACAGCATCAGAAAAACCCACTACGATGATACAGATGGAACAGACATGAAAGTGAAAGTGAATAGCACATAACAGGAACAATATCTGTAAAAACATTGATATATGTTGGTACAATATGTGCCATATAACTAAATATGCGGCAAGCCTCCTTTTTCACAGTCTCAGTGTAGATGGAAGGCCAAAACGGAAAGAAAAAGATGCATTTTCAAACGAAAACGTATTAGTGTGGACAAGGCCTAAATGGATTAGCGTCGAATCTGCCAAAAAAATCAGATGTTTGCTGCCTGAAAAAAAAACAAAAGAATGATAACTATAATGATTAATGTCCAAAACAACAAACAATAACGTTCTGTCTGTTATACAGTTATGTGGCCTGCCGCTTTAAATAGTCATTCGCTTTAAAACAGGATGAAATCATCATTTTTTTTTTTTTTTTAAATGTTCTAAAAAGTGAAACTGTCAGTTTGATTCCCGTTATGGTAAGGTGTATTATAGGTGCTATTATTTTACTTTTTTCAATAATTTTTAAAACTTTGTCTTTGTTGTTGTCATTACAGTTATCATCCTTGGACCTTAAGTGTGCTATTTTTTAGCATTACAAATATATAAATAAATAAATCAGTTGCATAGCAGTTGCATCTTCACTTAATTGGCTCCTTTAAAAAATAATCTCACTGTCTGATCTCATGATGTGTGTAGACAGGTTAGCTCCCATCTTTAGCCACATGGAGCTCTTACAGGTCACTTTCTGGTCACTAAATGTTTCCATGAGGGACGACAGTAAAAGTCACTTGACAGGGAGTATGAAATTGTACAAAACTAAAAGACTTACAATGTCAAGAAAAAGGGAAATGAAAAATAAGGGTTATTGCGGTAACTGTTGCACTGTGCTGCAGAGCACATTCATTTTGAAAACTTGAAATATAGAACTTGAAACTATAAAAAAAGCAACTGTTATGTGCTACATGCATTAGTACACAGATGCAGAAAAACTGTTGTATTAAAATACTCTTGAATGTTGAGGAAAGTTACTTTTAAAAGTAATGCATTACAATATTGCATTACTCCACAAAAAAATGCATTACTTAGTTACTTTTTATGGAAAGTAATGCATTACATTACTTTACAACAAAAAACAAAAGTGACATTTTTGGCAACTGTAAAGGCCCCTTTTTACCAAAAGTGAAACTAATAAAGGAAGTGCCTTTGTCGCTGGACCTTACTCCTGATTTCTCTCAACATGAGACATGAGAGCTGTCAGTTAATAAATAGGAAAACAAAGTAAGTCGAAAAAATAAATCTGATATTTTCTTAAAAATTTAAAAGTAATGCATTACCCTACTAGTTACTTGAAAAAGTGATCTGATTATGCAACTAGCATTACTTGTAATGCACAGTTTTCCTGCTTTTTCAACAGCAGCAAAACATAATGAATCAAAATATAGTGCAAAACATATTGTGTGACCAATATAGTCTAATTCTCAAAAGAATTACTTTTATGATGAGCCAGTTTTCTTTAGTGAATCGACCATTGTAGTTTGATTCCAAACCGAATGATCCTAATGATTCACTTATTTTTAGTAAATCAAATGCATGCAGTGCAACCATTGTTGTTTGATTCCCAAATGAATAAATTTTTTTTTTTTTTAGTGAATCAAAAACAAACAGTGAGACCACTGTAGTTTGAAATGAATGATTCTAATGATTCTTTTCTTCTTAGTGAATCAAAAACACACAGTGAGACCATTGTAGTTTGAAATGAATGATTCTAATGATTCTTTTCTTCTTAGTGAATCAAAAACATACAGTGAGACTATTGTAGTTTGATTCCAAAATTATTCTAATAATTATTAAAGCGAATCAGAAAAACAGTGCAACCATTGTGGTTTGATTCCAAACCGAATGATTCTAATGATTCACTTCTTTTTAGTAAATCAAATGTATGCAGTGCAGCCATCGTTGTTTGATTCCCAAATGAATGAATCTAATGATTTGCTTCTTTTTAGTGAATCAAAAACATACAGTGAGACCATTGTAGTTTGATTCCTAATTTAATGATTCTAATGATTAGTCTCTTTTTAGTGAATCAAAACCATACAGTCAGACCATTGTAGTTTGATTCCTATTTTAATGATTCTCATGATTAGTCTCTTTTTAGTGAATCAAAAAAATACAGTGAGACCATTGTAGTTTGATACGTATTTTAATGATTCTAATGATTATTCAAGTGAATCAGAAACACAGTGCAACCATTGTAGTTGGATTCCAAATCAAATGATTCTAATGATTCACTTCCTTTTAGTAAATCAAATGCATGCAGTGCAACCATTGTCGTTCGATTCCCATATGAATGATTTTAATGATTTTAATGATTTAATGATTAATGATTTCTTTTAAGTGAGTCAAAAACATACAGTGAGACCATTGTAGTTTAATTCCATACTAAATGATTCTAATGAATCATTTCTCATCAGTAAATCAAATACATACAGTGTGACCATTGTAGTTTGATTCCCTTTTAAATGATTTTTATGATTAAGTGAATACGTAACACAGTGCAACCATTGTAGTTCAATTCCAAACCAAATGATTCTAATGATTCACATCTTTTTAGTAAATCAAATGCATCCAGTGCAACCATTAATTGAAATGAATGATTCTAATGATTCGTCTCTTTTTAGTGAATCAAAAACATACAGTGAGACCACTGTAGTTCGATTCCAAACTGAATGATTCAAATGATTAATCTTTTTAGTAAATCAAGTATGACCATTGTAGTTTGATTCCCATTTGATTCTAATGATTATTAAAGTGAATCAGAAACACATCCATTGAAACAAAAAACACGGTGCGACAAGTTTAAAAAACTAAATTTACTGCTAGTGTACTCAGTGTACACACTTTATTTAACTTAACTAGCCCTCATGACTGATTCATCTGCTTAGCAGGGTTTTGAATAGTGTGTTAGTTTCCATAATTCCTGAACAATTGACTCTTATAATCCAGCTCTTTTTAGTGAATCAAAAACACACAGCGTGACCAGTGAGCAAACGACTCTGAGCCGTTTCTTTTAGTGACTCAAAAACATAAATGGAATTAAATTGCTTTTTTCAAAATTTTTTTCTTAACAATGCCAAACCAATTTCATTGACAAAATCATCAAGGAGCTGGAATCATTTAGAAGAATCACCTCTTTTTGATCATTCAATCATCAAATGTACACAAACAGGCTTTTCCCGTTTTCTGTTGGCAGTAATTGTGTCAAGTTAAATGTCCATGCCAAATGGCATTGACCACAATAAATAATACACAGAACCCAATTTACACAGAAAGAAATGTTTGCGCAGAAATTGAAAATGACTCAGTGAATAATAGGTTCTCTCTTGTTGTATACAGTGTTGCAATCATTTAGCAATATATCAGCTACATATGACAATTTGTTAACCTCTTTGTTGGCACATACAAGAATATGAAACTCTGGCGTAATACTTCCTTTCATACAGTTCTGCATCAGACGGCTCTCAGACCACCAGACTCTCCTGGGAAAATGACAGCAGTGAGCTGTTGTTTCCTCAGTTTGTTATGTTTTAGCTATTTAAGGATTCATTGTGTCTGTCTCTATCCCGGACGCCCCATTTATGGTGATTCAACGTAAATGCCTTCTCCAGATTCCACGTATCCGCCGGGGATCTGCAGGTGTGTGCGTTAGGGCCTCTTTCATTTCTGTTTAAACACAGCAGGATTAGCCGATCAGTATTGTTTAATAACATAAATGTACAACTAGTGTAGTCTGCATGCACATGCATGCATGCATGCATTTTGTTCAACTCGCCCACATGAAAGCCCTCATAGTTGATACATTGCATTGTTGCTCTTACTGAGTTATGAATTGTATTTTAGTTTCCAGGAACTTTAGCAACTCTGAGGTCAAGTTACCTTATGACTCAGGCTGACAAATGAAACAACTCCCACAGTATGCTCATTTTCAGTGAACAATTGTTTGAGTGGTTATGAACAAAGAAAGAATTGAATCAAGTAAACTAAAAAAAAAAAACTAAGCTCATTATAATCAGTTTTAAAGGGGTCATCGGATGCCCATTTTCCACAAGTTAATATGATTCTTTAAGGTCTTAATGAAAAGTCTATAATGTAGTTTGATTAAAAATTCTCAATGGTTGTGTAAAACAACACCCTTTTTACCTTGCCAAAATCAGCTCTGCAAAAATCATCTCATTCTCGTCAAGGCTGCTTTAAATGCAAATGAGCTCTGCTCACCCCGCCCCTCTCTTCTCTCTGTGGAGTGACGAGCCTGTTTACTTATTTAGCCGCGTTTAGCTGCTAAACTTGCTAACTAGCACATTATTAGGAAAGGCGATCGCAAAGATTCATAAAAAAAAAACCTTATACTCACTTCTGCTGTAAGTGAAGCTGGATCATGAATGATTCGCGCGAACATAGATGGATATATGTAGATCGGGAGGAACATTCCCTTCACAAACAAACGTAATCCACTGCATCTTCAGCGGCTCAGATGTCGGGAGTAAATGACGACCACTATGTTCATTATTACATCCAGCAACACAACACCTCAATCGCTCAATTCTTGTCTAACTTACATGACTGCTCCGGCATCAAACCATGGAGGTTGGACTGTTACAACTGATCTTAGGTAAGACGCTCATGTCAATCAACTATCATGGGAGCGGCCTCTGTCGGTGTGACACAACAACAACAGGCATCTGAGAATGGCTCGATTTGAAAAAGGGAATATTATTTCTACAGATTAATTAAAAACCACTGCATGGATTTTTATCATTATAGGGTAGATTTGTACATACACTGCCAACACACATTAATGTTCAAACAACATGTAACCCTTTAAAGAAATCCCTGCTCATCAAAGTTCCATTTATTTAATCAAAATTACAGAAAATAAGGTAAATATAATTGCAATTTAAAATACCAGTTTCTGTTTTAATATACTTTAAAATACAATTTATTTTTGTGATGCGAAGCTTAATTTTCATCAGCCATTATTCCAGTCTTCAGTGTCAAATGATCCTTCAGAAATCATTCTGATATGCTGATTTTTTTATCAATGTTGGAAACAGTTGTACTGCTTAATATTTTTTTGCAACCTGTGATACTTTTTTCAGGATTCTTTGATGAATAAAAAATAAAAAAGAAGAGCATTTATTCAAAATAGAAATATTTTCTAACAATGTAAGTCTTTATTATCACTTTTTTATCAATTTAACACATGCTGAATAGAAGTATTAATTTATTATTAAATAAATGCTGTTTATTGATAATAATTTCTGAAGGATCATGTGACACTATAATGATAAAAGTCCATGCAGTGGTTTTTAATTAATCTGTAAAAATAATATCCCCTTTTTCAAACCGAGCCATTCTCAGATGCCTGTCGTTGTGGCGTCACACCGACAGAGGCCGCTCCCACGATATTTGATTGACATGAGCGTCTTACCTCAGATCAGCTGTAACAGTCCCACCTCCATGTTTTGATGCCGGAACAGGGATGTAAGTTAGACAAGAATATCTCTGATTGAGCGATTGAGGTGTTGTGTTGCTGGATGTAAATATAAAGATAGTGGTCGTCATTTACTCCCGACATCTGAGCTGCTGAAGATGCAGTAGATTACGTTTGTTTGTGAATGGAAGGCGCCTCCCAATCTACATATATCCGTCTATGTTTGTGCGAAACATTTGTGATCGAGCTTCACTTACAGCAGAAGTGAGTATAAGGGTTTTTTTATGAATCTTTGCGATCGTCTTTCCTAATAATGTGCTAGTTAGCAAGTTTAGTGGCTAAATGCGGCTAAAGTAAACGGGCTCGTCACTCCACAGAGAGAAAAGAGGGGTGGGGTGAGCAGAGCTCATTTGCATTTAAAGCAGCCTCGACCAGAATAGGATGATTTTTGCAGAGCCGATTTTGACAAGGTAAAAAGGGTGTTGTTTTACACTACCGTTGAGAATTTTTAACCAAAGTATATTATAGACTTTTCATTAAGACCCTAAAGAATCATATCAACTTGTGGAAAATGGGCATCCGATGACCCCTTTAAAGATTATTACACTTTTACTGCACTTATTTTGAAGCTTCACTATGTACTACTTTGTATTGAAAAGTCACAATTCTCCTTTTGAGTTTTATGACCTTTATGACCTTTTGGAAACATGTAAGGTTAAGTAAATGAGAAGACTAATAGAGTGAGCTATTTCTTTCAATATAAGTGTTATATCTTATATTTTCACCCACAAATAAACATCACTAACAGGCAACATCTATCCCCATTTTTTTTCTGGAGTGTGTCTCTACAGGTCTGTATTTTATCTTATCTTGTCTCCTGTTCTGACTTAATCTGTCCTATTTTAATCCATTCCAGGAATAAGGATTTGGGCTATTTTGGAAATAATCCTTATATGAGGATTGATTTATATCATTTCAGAATCCCTTCATTTCAGTGTGGCGAATGCATAGCATATGTCTTGCATATGCCATGTGTGCTTTTTCTGGTATGTACAGAGGTGGTTGCATTGGAGGCGGAGGGACACTAGGCAAGATCTCAAATGATACTCTCCCCTCTTGACCTTTGAGGTCCAGGTCAGATGGCTGCCAACAGGTGGTAATGTGAGGAACTTGAACCCACGATAGCTCATAAAGAAACTCTAGCAGTGCATATCTGAGGCATATCTAAGTACAGACGCTTGCTCTGCACTGCGACACACTGAAGAGGAAATAAGAAGGTAGAGAGCAGATGAAAGACTGTGAAAGAATGAGAAAGGGAGCACTGAATGCATAATTTAACTTCATTATAGAGATAGTTCACCCAAAAATAAACATTCTGTCATCATTTACTCAGCCTCGTTTTCTTCCCAACATGTGTGACAAACTTTCTTCTGTGAATTTTTTTGGTAACACTTTAGATTAGGGAACAGTATTCACTGTTGCGTATTACCAACATATTAGCTGTTTATTACTACTTAAAAGGGACATATTAATGCCTTATTCTGGATAACCACATTCTAGATCCCTTAAACCTTCCTAATAAGTAAACATACTACAGTACAACAACTATCTTACTATCTCTAAGCAGCAAATTAGGAGTTTATTGAGGAAAAGCGCTTAGTTAATAGTGAATATGTGTTTCCTAATATAAAGTGTTTCAGATTTTGTTTCCTTTTTTTAAATATGGTTTCTCTTTAAAAATTCAAAGGCATTTAATAACGTAAATTTCATAACAATGGTCCCATATATTTTCAGGTCTTCTGAAGTCATGTGACAGCTTTGTGTAATTTTTAAGTACATGTATTATATACGTAAAATGCAGATGAATAAGGTAAAAAAAAACTGTATAGATATCACTTTATTTCGTTAGTTGATTGCTTAAATTTGCACATATGTAATAAACATTGTAAAAAGCCTTATTTCATTTTGACATACTAAAGTCAAAAGAGATTTTTGATGTCTTTTTTCCCCTACTATATTCTGAAAACACTGTCAATAGCAAAAAATAAATAAATAAATAAAACTATATTAAATTATTTACATTTAATATATTTAATATTTTTAATTAAAAATAAATCTATTAAATCAGGAAAATTATATATGAACAAATGATTATAGAATATATAGCATGAGAAAAAATAATTTTGAGAAAACTAAAGATTGAGTATAAATTGTAATTTAAATCTACAGATGCACAGAAATAAAATGCAATACAATAAACATTTGTAAGTGTATGTTGAATGTTTCTTACCACTGAAACAATCCATTATATGTGACCCTGGACCACAAAACCAGTCTTAAGTAGCATGGGTATATTTGTAGCAATAACCAAAAATACATTGCGTGGGTTAAACTTATCGATTTTTGTTTTATGCCAAAAATCATTAAGATATTAAGTGAAGATCATGTTCCATGAACATAGTTTGTAAATTTCCTACTATAAATATATCAAAACTTAATTTTTGAATAGTAATATGCATTGCTAAGAACTTCATTTGGACAACTGGAAAGTAGATTTTGTCAATATTTAGATTTTTTAGCACCCTCAGATTCCAGATTTTCAAATTGTTATATCACAGCCAAATATTGTCGACCCTTATGACTGGCTTTGTGGTCCTGGGTCACGTATGAACAAACCATTATAGAATATACAGCAGTGCATGAGGAAAAAATAATTTTGAGAAAACTAAAAATTGAGTATATATTGTAATTTAAATTTACATATGCACAGAAATAAAATGCATTACAATAAACACTTGTAAGTGTATTTTAAATGTCTTACCACGGAAACATTCCATCATTTGTGACCCTGGACCACAAAACGTCTCGGTTACGTATGGTAACCCTCGTTCCCTGATGGAGGGAACGGAGACGTTGTGTCGAGTAGTGTACGACACTAGGGGTCGCTCTTGAGAGCCCAAACCCCTCTGACAGTTTTGAGAAAGGCCAATGAAAATTGGGTGTGCAGATTTGCATAGCTGACCACGCCCCGGACGTCCGGGTATAAATAGGGCAGCGTGTGCATCTGCTCACTCGTTCTGATCTGAGGCGCCGAGGGTCTCAACTCACTCAGAGGCGGTCCAGGAAGGTGGCACGGAAGACACAACGTCTCCGTTCCCTCCATCAGGGAACGAGGGTTACCATACGTAACAGAGACGTTCCCTATCTGTCGTACACTCCGAGTTGTGTCGAGTAGTGTACGACACTAGGGGTCCCCGTAGAAAACCGCCACCTTACTGGCCGCGTCACGAGTGATAAGCGTAGAAGTAACAGGCAACGTGTTAACGAAGTGCAGCTCACCTCCTCCGTGACCATCCAACGTCCAAGACTGACCTGTACCAGGGTTCTGCAGCCGGGCCTTCCTCAGTAGAGCGGCCGAGTGTCTTGCGAGCGTTGGGAAAGCGCCTCCTCCCCGAAGGAAAGACGGCGCTACGGAGTTCACAACCTGCCCAACAGGGGGGGTACAAGTGACAACATTAAACATGGGGGCTGAGGTGGGACTCACACCGGGGGAGACCACCAGACTCAGACCCTAGAGACAAACCAGTCCTCAGGTGAAACACCGCACTACAGGAGTTATAGGTGGGGATACACACATGGGGCCACATAAGGAGCCACTACATATGGGGCACAATTCAATCAGAACAAAGGTGACCATACCTTGTGACCGAATTCGTAGCGAGTCCCTCCGCAAAACTCTGCCACGTCCAGAGGTGCCAATGATGGAGATGGTGTCAAGGGTTCACGCTAGGAAACCTACTGAAACTCAGAAGCGTAATCACCGTTAGGGGAAGCGCTTTAAAGCAAGCTCTACACCAACCAGAGAACTGAGTCAAGAGCTGGTATTCAAGACTCTAGCTGACACTGGCTCCCTGCGTAAATTGTAAAATCTGGCAAATGTGTTAGGTGTAGCCCAACCTGCAGCTCTACAGATGTCTGTTAATGAGGCCCCATTTGCCAGGGCTGCCGAGGCAGCGACGCCCCTAGTCGAGTGGGCTCTTACCTCCAGAGGGCAGGGTAGGCCTCTGGCCTGGTAGGCCACCCGAAGTGCGTCCACCAGCCAGTGGGAGATCCTCTGTTTGGAGACAGCCTTCCCCTTCTGCTGTCCCCCATAACAGACGAAGAGCTGTTCAGAACGTCTGAAGGGCTGAGTGCGTTCCAAGTAGATGCGCAGGGCACGGACTGGGCAAAACAAGGTCAGGTTGGGGTCATCTTCCTGGGAAGAGATAGCTTGCAAAGTCACCACCTGGTCTCTGAAGGGAGTGGTGGGGACTTTGGGCACGTATCCAGGCCGGGGTCTCAGGACGACGTGAGAATCCGCTGGTCCGAATTTCAGGCACGAACTGTTGATGGAGAGGGCTTGGAGGTCTCCCACTCTCTTTACCGAGGCGAGCGCAGTCAGGAGAGCCGTCTTTAGGGAGAGAGCATCGAGTTTGACTGACTGAAGAGGCTCGAAGGGACCCTGCTGTAGGCCCAGGAGAACCACAGCAAGGTCCCAAGAGGGGATAAGATGTGGCCGAGGAGGGTTCAGTCTCCGGGCTCCTCTCAGAAACCTGATTACCAAATCGTGTTTTCCCACCGAACTGCCACCCACCAGGTCATGATTAGCCGATATAGCGGCCACATGAACCTTAAGTGTCGAGGCAGATAGGTGCCTGTCCAGGCCCTCCTGGAGGAAGGATAACACTGATTAGATGCCGCAACTCCGTGGGTCCCTTAGCCGAGCAGAACACCAGTTCACAAACACGCGCCATTTAGAGTCATACAGCCGCCTGGTAGAGGGAGCTCTTGCCTGAATGAGTGTGTGCACCACTGATGGTGGGAGATCTCTGAAGTCCTCCTGGTCGCGTCCAGGGGCCACAGGTGGAGGTTCAAGAGATCGGGGCGCGGGTGCCAAATTGTGCCCTTCCCCTGGGAAAGGAGGTCCTTCCTCAGGGGAATGCGCCAGGGAGGAGCTGACGCCAGGAGAACCAGGTCCGAGAACCAGGTTCTGTTGGGCCAGAAGGGGGCTACCAAGAGGACCTGCGCCTTGTCCTCCCTGACTTTGCACAAAGTTTGTGCGATCAGACTCACCGGGGGAAACGCATACTTGAGCCGGTCCTTCGGCCAACTGTGTGCCAGTGCAGCTATACCGAGGGGAGCCTCGGTCAGCCCGTACCACAACTGGCAGTGGGTGGATTCCGGTGAGGCGAAGAGATCCACTTGCGCCTGGCCGAATCGATCCCAAATCAGTTGAACCGACTGAGGGTGGAGCCTCCACTAGCCTCCGAGCGAAACCTGTCGTGACAGAGAATCGGCCACTCGATTGGCATCGCCCGGAATGTGAGTGGCCCGTAAGGACCTGAGTCTGTGTTGGCTCCAGAGCAGGAGGTGGCGGGCTAGTTGTGACATGCGAAAGGAACGTACACCGCCCTGGTGGTTGATGTAGGCTACTGTAGCCATGTTGTCCGACCTGACCAACACGTGCTTGTTCTGAATCATAGGCCAGAACCTCCTCAGAGCTAGAAGCACTGCCAACAACTCCAGACAATTGATGTGCCAATGCAGCCGGGGGCCTGCCCAGACCCCGGAAGCTGCCTGCCCGTTGCAGGTGGCACCCCAGCCTGTCCTGGAAGCGTCCGTGGTGACAACGACGCGTCTGGACACCTGTTCAAAGGGCACTCCTGACCGAAGGAACACGATGTCCGTCCAAGGGCTGAGTGTCTGGCGGCACGATGGTGTGATGTTCACACGGAACGTGCCGTGGTGCCACGCCCTCCTGGGGACTCGGGTACGGAGCCAATGCTGCAGCGGTCTCATGTGCATCAAACCAAACGGCGTGACCGCGGCTGAGGATGCCATGTGCCCTAGGAGCCTCTGAACCTGTTTTAGGGGGACCGCTGAGCCGCACCTGAGCGTTGCCCCGCATCTCAGAACTGACTGTGCACGCTCCGGGGAGAGACGTGCAGACATGCCGACCGAGTCCAGTTCTACACCGAGAAAAGAGATCCTCTGCGCCGGGGAGAGTTTGCTCTTTTCCCAGTTGACCCGAAGCCCCAAGCGAGCCAAATGGTTGAGAACCATGTCCCTGTGTACGCAAACCGTATCCAACGAGTGAGCAAGGATCAGCCAGTCGTCGAGATAGTTGAGAATGCGAATGCCCATTTCCCTGAGGGGGGAAAGGGCAGCCTCTGCTACCTTCGTAAAGACGCGGGGCGACAGGGAGAGGCCGAAGGGGAGAACCTTGTACTGATATGCCCGTCCTTCGAAGGCAAACCGTAGAAGCGGCCTGTGTCTTGGAAGGATCGAGACATGAAAGTACGCGTCTTTCAGGTCTATCGCCACAAACCAATCCTGGAACCTGACGTACGTAAGAATGTGCTTGAGGGTCAGCATTTTGAACGGGAGCTTGAGTAGGGCCCGATTCAAACCCCTCAAATCCAGGATAGGTCTGAGCCCACCACCCCTCTTGGGTACAATGAAGTAGGGGCTGTAAAACCCTTTCTTCATTTCGGCGGAGGGGACAGTTTCTATCGCACCCTTCGCCAGAAGGACTGCGATCTCCGCCCGAAGAACCGCGGTGTTGGAGCCCTGGACCGAGGTAGTGAGAACACCGCAGAACTTGGGCGGACGACGTGCAAACTGGATAGCATAGCCGAACCGAATGGTCTTGAGCAGCCAGCGGGAAAGATTGGGGAGATTCAGCCAATCCAGAAAGTTCTCCGCTAGGGGCCGCAGAGGAGTTACATTCGACGTACCAAGGGTGGGGGAACCTTCGCTGGGAAAACAGCGTGTGGTCGGAGGTAAGAAGCCCCGAAGGCCACTGGCTGCTTTGCCCAGGGAGACCGAGCCGTGCGAGCTTAGCAGAGGATCCACCCGACAGGGGAGATCGTCCGACCAAGCCCGTTGTTCTAGAGCATGAGGGAGCACAGAAGGTGTGTGACCGCATGCCCTGAACGGAGGAGACAGCATCCGACCATCGAGCGGAGGGTCGGGGGTGCTGTGTAATATGCCCAGAGAAGGAGAAAATTGCTCTTTTGTTGACCAGTGGTGGCCGTCTGCCGGGTGGCAGACAGCCGGGTGGAAGCCGAATCCAGCGCTCGTCCCCTCGTCGAGTGTGGATCCGGACAGGCCAAACGATCCCTCCTCCCTGGGCTGCCCGTCTCAGGAACGCGTCGAAACCTGCCGGGGGTTCTTAGTGGCCTGAGGACGAGCTGGCGGTGCCACCTTCCTACGAGTGCTGGACCGTTGGGCGGGTCTGGCTGCAGACCCGGCAGGCTGCGGGGTCTGAGCCACCCTCGTAGGGGGCCTTCCACGGCGGGGAGCAGGAGGAGGCTGCTGCGTCGGCTGAGCTGGGCCGGAACTCGCTGCACGCCGAGGCAGGATGTGCTTGATGGCCTCCGTCTGCTGTTTCACGGTGGAGAACTGGGCAAACTCCTCCACGGTTTCGCCGAAGAGGCCAGCCTGGGAAATGGGAGCGTCGAGAAAGCGAACCTTCTCGGCGTCTCGCATCTCGGCCAGGTTTAACCACAGGTGGCGCTCCTGGACCACCATAGTGGACATCGCCCGCCCCAGAGCTTGCGCAGTAACCTTCGTAGCCAGTAAGGCATAGTCGGTCGCTGAGCGCAGCTCGTGTAACAGCTCTGGGTCGGGAGCACCCTCGTGCAGGTCTTTAAGAACCTTAGCCTGATAGACCGGCAAAATCGCCATAGCGTGGAGGGCGGACGCAGCTTGCCCAGAGGCCGCGTAAGCCTTCGCTACAAGCGCAGACGAAAACTTACGGGCCCTGGACGGGAGTCTCGGGCGGCCCCTCCAGGAGGCGGCGTTTTGCGGGCACAAGTGCATCGCAACCGCTCTCTCCACCTGGGGAACCTCCGAATACCCCCTCGCTGGACCGCCATCGAGGGTGGTGAGGGACGGGGAGTTAGCGTACCGTGAACGAGCCGACAGAGGGGCTTTCCACGATTTCGTCAACTCCTCGTGCACTTCCGGGAAAAACGGGCCCGGGGAGGAGCGTGGCTTCGAGTCACGCCCCCTGCCCAGGAACCAGTCATCCAGCCTTGAAGGCTCAGGGCTGGGCGGGGGAACCCACGCAACCCCGATCTCCTTGGCTGCCCGTTGTAGGGCGGCGGCCATTTCGGCGGCTGCCACAGACTGAGATTCAACCGCCGGAGCGGCGAACTCGGTTGTGACGTCAGCCTCTGACGGCTCTCCCTCCGATGCTACGGACGCTGCTTTTTCCTCAGCAGGAGCCCCGAACAAAAGATCCAGCCCATACTGAGACGAGCTTTCAAAATCGTCCGGAGGCTCAATCGGTGGACACACAGGGTGAGCGGTTTGCGAGGACGCAACTGGCAAAACTTCGCTCAACACCTGCCGCTCTTCCTCGACGCACATCGCAACGGCCTCGTACCCGGAAGTAGAAGGACCGGAGCGGGAAGCAGATGAGGAGCGCCGCGGCTTCTTCGAAAAGAACGCGGCTCTCGAGCGGAGGGTGCCCAAGGGCATGTCTTCGCAGTGCTGACAACCTCCCTCAGCGAACGCTGCGTCAGCATGCTCACGCCCCAAGCATTGAACACAGCGTTCGTGCCGATCGTTAGGGGAAAGGTAGAATCCGCAACCAGTTGGACACGGACGGAAAGGCATAGTGAAACACACAATCCGCCCGTGGAGCTCTTTTAGAGAAAATTTGCTCGATTAGAGGAAAATCTTCTCCTGAAGATCGCCGTCGACGCACCCAGGGGTATTCTCACAACACGAGCCGTGTCAGAGAGGGAGAGACCGCTGTCTGTGCCGTAGATCCAACGACGAGAGAGGTGAATGTTGCCGCTTCTCACACAGAGACACTGCATTCAGCTCCGAAGAACAGAACGAGTGAGCAGATGCACACGCTGCCCTATTATCCCCGGATGTCCGGGGCGTGGCCAGCTATGCAAATCTGCACACCCAATTTTCATTGTCCTTTCTCAAAACTGTCAGAGGTGTTTGGGCTCTCAAGAGCGACCCCTAGTGTCGTACACTACTCGACACAACTCGGAGTGTACGACAGATAGGGAACTAGTATTTGTAGCAAAAATACATTGTGTGGGTTAAAATGATCGATTTGTCCTTTATGCCAAAAATCATTAGGATATTAAAGATCATTAAGTAAAGATCATGTTCCATGAAGATATTTTGTAAATTTCCTACCATAAATATATAAAAACGTAATTTTTGTTTAATAATATGCATTGCGAAGAACTTCATTTGGACAACTTTAAAGGCGATTTTTTTCAATATTTTGATTTTTTGCACCATCAGATCTCATCCACATATTGTCATATCATAACAAACCATACATTGATGGAAAGCTTATTTATTTATTCATATGTAGACTAACCCTTATGACTGGTTTTGTGGTCCAGGGTCACATATTTAAAGGGATAGTTCACACAAAAATGAAAATTCTGTCATTAATTACTCATCCTCATGTTGTTACAAATTTGTAAGACCTTTGTTCATCTTCGGAACACAAATTAACACTTAAGAGTTTGGAACGAAATGAGGTTGATTAATGACACAGTTTTCATTTTTGGGTGAACTGTCCCTTTAAAAATGTTCTACTAAAATTCAACTTTTGTGTTCTGCAGATGAAACAAAAGTCACACAGCTTTGAAACAACATGAGGATGAGTAAATAATGACAGAATTTACATTTTAAGGTGAACTGTTCATTTCTTGTGCTTTATTTAGTAGGCCTACATTCATTTGGTTCATTCATTTGATAACCTGCAGTCAGGAGCTGTGCGTTCATCTATTTAGGGAAGGTGAGCAGTTACTAGGTGACCCATTTGCAAAGTGAACTGTAGTGTCTCAGGTGACACATTCTCCTCCTGTCACACTAACGCCTCTGTGCTCTTGCCAGGATGGATGGAGAGAGTGTCTGCAGAAGCCCAAGCTCACATAATCAACACAATCTAAGGAACAGGAAGCTTAGGCTGGTCTGGTTACACTGGTTGTCCAAGTTGGTCTATCTTTATACTCTGAAACCAGTATCAAGTTATCCAGATATTCAAACTAACATCCAGGGAATGTTCAGAAATTTGCAAACACAAGTTCCATGTAAGTCTGCTGATGTGCACGTGTTATTTACATGATTTGATCCTACCTTCATTGAATCTATAACTGTGGAATTAAGAAAATTGTTTTGGGCTCATGGAAACGGTTTGCTTTTTTGGATAAACATTACAGTGCCTACATAACTGAAAGCACACAAGGTGTGAGATAAGGTGTGTGAGGCGTGAAGTTCCTCTGTATCGTTTATATATACGTAAATGCCAAGTGGGCTGACCAAAATAGATCTTCCTATAGATAAAGGAAAGTTGGGTGGCATTTTTAGAAGATGTACAGCATCATAGTTATCTGGTAATCAAACGTGTTATATATCCTATGTTATTTGAAAACACATTTCACCCAGACAACACCTTCAGTGAGAAATCCCCTGCTTGCACACTGCTATTTTTAAGGTCCAATGCATTCACAGGCAGTATTATTGATTTATTGAACAGACATTTTTGTGCCAGTGTGTAAATTCCTATCCATACTAAATCAGACTAAAAACAAGATGTCTACATCAGCAACAGACAAATAATACAATAATGTATTATTAATTAATCACCCTCAAGTCATTCCAAACCTGTAAGACCTTCATTCATCTTCGGAACACAAATTAAGATATTTTTTATGAAATCCGAGAGCTTTCTGACCTTGCATAGACAGCAATGCAACTGACACGTTCAAGGCCGGGAAAGGTAGTAAGGACATCGTTAAAATAGTCAGTGAGACATCAGTGGTTCAACCATAATGTTATGAAGCTACAAGAATACTTTTTGTGCGCAAAGAAAACAAAAATAACGACTCAAGTGAAAATAATGAATGAAGATCTTACGGGTTTGGAATGGCATGAAAGTGAGTAATTAATGAATTTTCATTTTTAGGTGAACTATTCCTACTAAAACAAAACAAAAAAACTAAAATAACTCAAATTAAGGAGTTTTACGAATGTAAAAACAATATACAGTTGAGGTCAAAAGTTTACATACACCTTGCAGAAGCTGCAAAGTGGTAATTATTTTATAAATAAGAGGGATCATGCAAAGAGGGATCATGCAAAATGCATGTTATTTTTTATTTAGTACTGACCTGAATAAGATATTTCACATAACGTTTACATATAGTTTACATATAGTCCACAAGAGAAAATAATAAAATGACCCTATTCAAAAGTTTACGTACGCTTGATTCTTAAAGGGGTCATCGGATGCAAAGTTCACTTTTACATGTTGTTTGAACATTAATGTGTGTTGGCAGTGTATGTACAAATCTACCCTGTAATGATAAAAATCCATGCAGTGGTTTTTAATTAATCTGTAAAAATAATATCCCCTTTTTCAAATCGAGCCATTCTTAGATGCCTGTCGGTGTGCCGTCATACCGACAGAGGCCGCTCCCACGATAGTTGATTGACATGAGCGTTTTACCTCAGATCAGCTGTCACAGTCCACCTCCATTGTTTTGATGCCGGAGCAGGGATCTAAGTTAGACAAGAATAGCTCTGATTGGGCGATTGAGTTGTTGTGTTGCTGGATGTACTAATGAACGTAGTGGTCGTCATTTACTCCTGACGTCTGAGCCGCTGAAGATGCAGTGGATTACGTTTGTTTGTGAAGGGAATGCGCCTCCCGATGTACATAAATGCATCTATGTTTCTGCAAATCATTCGTAATCCAGCTTCACCTACAGCAGAAGTGAGTATAAGGTTTTTTTTATGAATCTCTGCAATCACCTTTCCTAATAACATGCTAGTTAGTAAGTTTAGCGGCTAAACACGGCTAAATGCGGCTAATGTAAACAGGCTCGTCACTCCACAGAGAGAAGAGAGGGGCGGGGCGAGCAGAGCTCATTAACATTTAAAGCAGCTTCGACCAGAACAGGATGATTTTTGCAGAGCTGATTTCGGCAAGGTAAAAAGGGTGTTGTTTTACACAACCATTGAGAATTTTTAACCAAAGTATATTATAGACTTTTCATTAAGACCTTAAAGAATCATATCAACTTGTGGAAAATGGGCATCCGATGACCCCTTTAATTGTGTTGTTACCTGAATGATCCACAGCTGTGTTTTTTTTAGTAATAGTTGTTCATGAGTCCCTTGTTTGTCCTGAATAGTTAAATTGCCTGCTGTTCTTCAGTAAAAAAGCCTTCAGGTCCCACAAATTCTGTTTTTTCAGCATTTTGTGTGTTTGAACTCTTTCCAACAATGACTATATGATTTCGAGATCCATTTTTTGACACTGAGGACAACTGAGGGACTCATATGCAACTATTACAGAAAGTTCAAACGCTCACTGATGCTTCAGACGGAAAAATGATGCATTAAGAGCCAGGTAGTGAAAACTTTTTGAAATTGAAGATCAGGATAAATTTAACTCATTTTGTCTTCTGGGAAACATGCAAGTATCTATTGTAGCTTCTGAAGGGCAGTACTACATGAAAAAAATATGATATTTAGGCAAAATAAGAAAAATGTACACATCGTCATTCTGTTTAAAAGTTTTCACCCCCTGGTTCTTAATGCATCGTTTTTCCTTCTTAAGCATCAGTGGGTGTTTGAACCTTCTGTAATAGTTGCATATGAGTCCCTCAGTGTGAAAAGATGAACCTCAAAATCATACAGTCGTTGTTGGAAAGGGTTCAAATACACAAAAATGCTGAAAATCCAAAGGATTTTTCTGAAGAACAGCAGGCAACTGTTCAGGACAATCAACTATCACTAAACAAAACAACAAAAAACAGCTGTGGATAATTCAGGTAACAACACAGTATTAAGAATAAAGTGTATGTAAACTTTTGAACGGGGTTTATAGTACAATAAATGGTTTATAATACAATAAAGGTTTTGGTGTGACTAGTTGAACTTAGTGCTATGAATGTTTGCCCGGTTTAAAGTTTATTGAACTGTTTATTAAGAATATTTTTAGTTCTTGTATTTTGCATAGTTTCATAAGTTTTTGTTTTTTTCTTTGGCCGATTTGTTATTGTTTGGATGTATTATTTATTATTAAAATAAAATGTTGTGTATGGTCATGTGACTTTTGATCACCTGGAGGTATAAAGAGTGGCACATTAACGTTGTTTAATTTGTCTGATGAAGAGCCTGCGTGCTTGAAATGTTACACGCTATGCAAAAGCTTTTTAAATAATTTTTAAAAATATTTTTGGAGCCTTGGTGTTGCCAACTTTACATTTGAATTGTTGTACTTGTTTTTTAGTCGAGCACCCTTTTGAGATTGATGTGCGTGCTTTTGTTTGCTTTTTGAAACTTTTAAACGGGGTCATTTTTATAAATTCAACTATTACTTTCTCTTGTGGACTATATGTAAACATCTTTTACGTGAAATATCTGATTCAGGTCAGTACTAAACCAAAAATAACATGCATTTTGTATGATCCCTCTTATTTTCGTCAAATAATTAACATTTTGCAGATTCTGTAAGCAGTGTAAGCGTTTGACCTCAGCTGTAAATAGATTTTTTTTATCATTAAAATTTCAGTAGGCCTTCTAGTTTGGCCTTCACAGTGTCCTCGGACCTTGTGGCCTAGTGCCATGTGAACCTCAGAGAACAAATATTCCCAAGCTCTACATGACAGCGTTATTGAGCAATTTACAGAATAGAAAGCCATAAAAACAGAAGGTCAGAAGGTCTCTTGCTCAATTAAGAGGATTTACATTAAGCATCAAAGGATGCGTTAACTACAGACAGTGAGATTCCATTAAGAGCAACAGCAATGACATTAAAGGCATGTGTATATTTGCAACTGCATCTTTATGTATCTTTCTTAATGTGCGACGACACGCCTGCTCTCCCTGAATCGCATTAGCATGAAAGCCTGCGGACATGGCTGTTCCTGTCTGAAACTCTGTGTGTGTGCGAGTACGTCCTTGACTGTAGGTCATGTTTCATGCCCGCACTGCTGTGTACATGCCAGGATGCTCTTTGGGATTTACTGCAGTACAGATTAGCTGCTTGTTGGCGGGTGTGTGCGAGTGAGAGATTTATGCTGTTATTCACTCTGATTTATATCACCAGACAGTGTTCTTATGTAACACATCGATTGCCGGGAGCTGGGGTCTGTTGCCTTGTCATGAAGGCGTTGTGTGTGTCACGGTGACGTCATTAGCATAATCCTGTTCCTTGACCTTCACTGTGAACTTTGACGTCGGTGTGCGATGCTGCACCGGCAGGTAAATCAATGGTAATGTAAATGAGATTCAATTATGATGCAATACAGATTCTGATTTTAGCCGCACACAGCTGACAAAACAGCCTTGGCTGTGCTAATATACATGTCTGTCATGGTGAATAAGCATAGAGGATGTCATGGCATATTAGGGTTTGCTAATGGCTTTATGATCCACTTGGACAATGTCATTAAATCATAAAAGGTGCTGTTAGCAAGAAGTCTGCTTTGCTAATTTCAACTACACATGCATTCTTCAAATCCAAAGCCTTCAAAACATGTCAGCAAATCTGTGTAATGTATTATTATAGTTTTTATTAATATTTGAATTAGCTTAAATTTTAATATATACAGTATTGTGCAAAAGTCTAAGGTCACTAGTATTTTCATCAGCAGCATGGTTCAAAGTCAGTTGAAGTCAGTCTTTTGCTGTAGTGTGTCAGTAGGAAATATCAGTTTACATTTCTAAACATTCATTTTGCCATTAATTATAATAATCCAGTGAGATTTTTGTGTGGAGCACAGGCTGCTGTCAGACTCCTTGTGCAAACAGAGATGTGATCTCTCCATCATTCAATCCAGTCTGTTTTAAGAAAAAGAAAACACGGAGACAGACTAAATTCAGAAGAACTGTGGCAACATCTCCAAGATGCTTTAGGAGACCTACACCTACAAAGCTACAGTACTGTTAAAATTTTTAGGCAGTTAGGCACATAAAATGAGGATGCTGTCAAAAACAATGTCATAAATAGATTTTCTTTATCAATGAACTTCTATTAACTAAAATAAATAAGCATTTAATGTGACCATCCTTTGCGTTTAAAGCAGCTTTTGCCCCATGTGCACTTGTGCAGAGTTTTTCAGGTAGCTTTGCGGGTAGGTTACTTGAAACATCTTGGAGACGTTGAAACAGTTCTTCTGGATTTAGTCTGTCTCAGTTTTTCTGTTTCTCCATGTCATTCCAGAGACAGACTGGATGATGGTGAAATCAGATCTCAGTGTGGAGCACTGGCTGTTGTCAGACTCCTTGTGCAAACAAAAATCTCACTAGATTATTACAATTAATGGCAAACAGAATGTTTGGAAATGTAAACTGATGTTTCCTACTGACACACTACAGCAAAAGATAGAAATAACTGACTTTAAACCATTTTTTTAGCTGGTGAAAAATATATATATATATTTGTCCTTTTTTGTTATTTTTTAATTATACTATTTAAATTTAATTTTTTTTTCTGTGAAGCTGCTTTGCAACAATGTGTATCATGAAAAGCACTTTACATATAAACATGACTTGAATTTAATTTAATAAATTTATTTTATTTCAGTTTTAGTTTTTTTTTCTCCCTCAGGTTGTAATTTTAGTGCTTTAACTTTTTCTTTTACGTATTTTACATGTTTTTTTTTTTTTTTTTTTTTTTTTTTTTTACAAATTATTTAACTTTTTCATATTTTTTAATATTTGTTTCAGCTTTATTTTAATTAACACATATGTTAACCATCTGGTTTCACACACATGTAATCTAAATTGGCAGTCGTGCAAAATTATTCACAGGCAGAGTATTTCTATTTAAAAATATGCTCTTCATGCTCTTTTTCTACTGTTTACATAGCCCAGGGCTGTCATACAGCGACTTATTGCAGATATCTGCCAGTAAAGATATTTTACTGTGGTATTCCCTAAATATGTCACTTACAGCACCTATAAACTTAGCGATAACTCAGGATACCTGCTAATCATTAGCTAATCAGATAAAAAAGAAGGTCAAAGTCTTAGACTCTAAAAGCACAATAAAAGTTTGATGCAGTAGTTTTACTGTGAAAATATTAACTGGAGGGATGGTTTTATTTAGGTGTGTAGTCGGTATCAAACCAAGTGAGTATTGAACTATAAATAAATAAAATCTATTAGCTGGTGCCTTATATTTACAGATATTTTACAGTCACAAAAAACATTTTATATATATTTAAATAGTGCTATTTTTGTGACTGTTTGTTATCAGGGTGGTGTTGGTACAAAGACATTTGCATGACTCCTTCATGGTAAAACAAAGGCATTTGAATGGCAATTAGTTTGCTTTTCATGTTTGAAGCACATTCATCATAGTCATAGTGGAATGATAATTTAGAAAATCCTCAGCCATATTTAGGTCTATATGCTTTTGTGACTCCCAAAACTTTGAAGTGTGCATGTGTTGCTAATTTCATTTAATTTTGTCCAAAATCAGCTGCAAAATAGAGATTTTCAGATTTCAGATCCAGTGAGCGCTGCCATGAGATTCTAACTTCTTTTAATCAGTTAATCTCATGTTCTGGTCTCCATGTTAAAACAGGGTAAAAAGATTGACTGATCTTTTTGTTACAGCAATAAGCTTAAGGAATTCTTGTAAAGTACTTGTTTCCATACCAACAAGTCTTTCCGTGTCCGGTGCTGTATGCATTGCATAAACAATGACGAAAGAAAACGAGCATGGCTCGCAGCGCTTCAGTTAAAATACTGTGTGTAGTAAAATAAAATAATGTTTGCTCTTCTTATTTTGTGGACAAAATCCTGCAAATTTAACATTAGTTCCAATTGAGAACTGTATGTATGTGCACTCATCTGTTTCCTCATGTCATCCACACACAGTTTTAACTGAGTTAATGCAAAACGATGATCATTGCAATTGTAGTGAGACTAAACTATGGTGCCATGTGCTTTTTAAAACCATTTTCAAAAGTTTGACGTTTCAGTGCCTTGCGAAAGTATTCATACTCTTCGTTTTATTCACGTTTTATGTTGCTGCCTTATGCTTTAAATTATTTTCCGCCCACATCAATCTACACTTCAAACACCACAATGACAAAGCAAAAATTCTCACAACTTTGTAAATTTATTTGAAAAAAAACAACAGCTGAAATAAGTACACTGCATAAGTATTCATACCCTTAACTCAGTAGCTAAAGCACCTTTACAGCCTCAAGTCTTTTTGGGTATGAAGGACAAGCTTTTTACATCAGCATTTGGCAGTTATCTCTCACCTCTTCACCTTTCAAGCTCTGTCAGTTTGGATAGCGGCAGACGCACATTTTCAGTTTTCTCCAGAAATGTTTGATTGCGTTCAAGCCCAGGCTGTGGCTGGGCCACTCAAGGACATTCACAGAGTTATCTATAAGCCACTCTTGCTGTGTGCTGGGTTTTCATTAAGCTATCTCTGTATTTTGGTGCATTGAGCTTTTCTTCTACTCTGACAAGTCCCTCAGTCCCTGCCGCTGAAAAACAGCCCCACAGCATGAGGCTGCTACTACCACACTTTACTTTTGGGATAGTAGTGTGCAGGTGATAAGCAGTGCCTGGTTTCCTTTAAACATGATGCTTGGAACTGAGGTTCATCAGACAACAGAATTTTGTTTCTCACAGTCTAAGGGTCATTTTTTGTAAATTCCAATTGTGTTTTCATGTGTCTTCATTGAGGAGAGGATTGAGTCTTGCCACACCACCTTAAAGCCCAGATCGGTGGAGTGTTGCAGTGATGTTTGTCCTTATGTAAATTTCTCCCATCTGCAAATATGATCATGGAGCTCAGCTAGAGTGACCATCAGCTTCTTGGTCACCAGTCTAACCAAGTCCCTTCTCCATCAATTGCTCAGTTTGGCCAGGAGGCCAGATCTGAGAAGAGTCCTGATTGTTTTAAACTCCTTCCATTGAGGGTAATGGAGACTAGATACTTCTATGGATCTTCAATGCACCAGAATGTTTTTCTGAATTGTTCCCCAGGTGTGTGGCTTGGCTCAATCCTGTTTCTGAGCCCTACAGGCAGTTCTTTTGACCTCAAGGCTTGGTTTTTGCTCTGATATGCATTTTTAGCTGTTAGACCTTTTATTAAAGGAGAACTCCTCTTCCAAAACAACAATTTACAAATAATTTACTCACCCCCTTGTCATCCAAGATGTCTTTCTGTCTTCAGTCGTAAAGAAATTATGGTTTTTGAGGAAAACATTTCTTCATATAATGCACTTCAATTGTGCCCCCGATTTTGAACTTCCAAAATGTTGTTTAAATGCAGCTTAAAAAGGCTCTCAATGATGCCAGCCGGGGAAGAAGGGTCTTATCGAGTGAAACGATCGGTCATTTTTTTTCGGAATATAAAAATTTGTATGCTTTTTAAGCACAAAAGCTTGTGTAGCACAGACGCTGGGATGCACGTTCTTGAATGATTCGCTTATTGTGAACGGATCTTTAATGTGACTCGGGAAGAGCGAGTCGTCTCAGGAAATGATTCGTTCAGTTGCGCATGCGCAACATCCTATAAGGTTCTGAACTGGAATTAGTTCACCTGTTTCGAGTCTTGTGTTTTTCGAGTCGTTTTTTCATCTTATGGGGCTGTCACGTGATGAACGAACGACTCAAACCCGAAAACTTGTCAGATAAGAAGTGAGGTGAGCTAATCATAGACTAAAGACCCAGGTAAACAATGAATTCATCTTTTCTATTTCTTATAGCTTTACGGTTTTGTCTTGTTTGTAGTGTGATCAACGTTTGTGTAAGCAGTAGATGTGTTAGGGAAGTAACGCGTAACATTTTAATTATATTTTGCTAAAATTAATGAAATGACTCGAAAAAACATTCGTTCATTTTGCTGAACGAGACTCAAAGGTCCGAGTCTGTAAAATGATCCAAACTTCCCATCACGTTCATTGTCTGTGTACTCCGGCTCAAAAAGGTAGGTCAAAAAGTTATCTCATTTTCTCCTACAACTTCAGATTTGTCCGACATGATTATACCTTTTTGTTTGTAAACAGCTTTTGACTTACTTGCACTTTTTTAGTCTTTGCGCGTTCGCTTTGTAAACACTGGGTCTGTAGTTCTGCCTACGTTCGGCGTGACTTTTCGACATGATTCAATAGTACGTGAACTATTTTTTTTTTTAAAAAAATGACTGATCGTTTCACTAGATAAGACCCTTCTTCCTTGGCTGGGATCATTTAGAGCCCTTTGAAGCTGCATTTTGGAAGTTCAACATCGGGGCACCAATGAAGTCCATTATATGAAGTAAAATCCTGAAATGTTTTCCTCAAAAACCATAATTTCTTTACGACTGAAGACAGAAAGACATGAACATCTTGGATGACAAGAGGGTGAGTAAATTATTTGTAAATTGTCTCCTTTAAGACGTGTGTGCCTTGTGTACCCATTCAGCTTAATTTGCCACAGGTTAACTTCACTTGTAGTGTAGTAACATCTACAAGCAATATGAATGCTCCTGAGCATATTTCAACTGTTCTGAGGGTATGAATACTTATGCAATGGAATAATTTCAGTTTTTTGTTTTTAGTAAATTTTAATGAAGTTTTTTGCTTTGCAATTAAGGTGTATGGAGTGTAGATTGATGTGGAAAAATAGTCATTTAAAGCAGTTTAACATAAGGCGGCAACATAACAAAACATGAAAAAATGAAGGGGTATTAATACTTTTCCAAGGCACTGTATATTATCGGCTCGGAAAATACGCTAATTTGACTAGCAACACCAGAGACTGGAAATGTAAAGCAACGTTCCAGTCGGGCGAGACTTACGTGTTCAGGAAAAAGGTGGATAGTCAGAAAATAGTAACTGTACTGACACTATTGGATGAGAACACAAAAGCTTGAACTGAATTGAGCTGTAGAGCTGCTTTATAGCTGAAGCAGTTTCGTAATAAACTTTGTGACAGTGACAATGTTATTTACAGTAACTGAAATGAATCAGCATTGAACTGAATGATAACACTATTGTCTTTTGTGGAGATCAAACTGAAGCTATTTCACAATTGATTAACTTTGCAACGTTGACAGTATTGTTTTTCTGTTTATTACTGTGAAACGGCTTTGAAACAATTGTATAAAACATCATATAAATATGTGTGACTGATGAATTAAATTACCACACATTCCTAGGATGGCTGGAGAAAACATACATATTCAATAGATGGCAATTGAATCACTGCCTAGCACCTTTAATCGCTAAAATTACATTATGTTCCCGTAATAAAACAATTACCATTCAAAGAGGGCATCAGTAAATTATCACAAAACACAACACAGAATAAGCATAAAATATCT
The DNA here is from genome assembly GCA_012976165.1 of Labeo catla. Lineage (NCBI taxonomy): Eukaryota > Metazoa > Chordata > Actinopteri > Cypriniformes > Cyprinidae > Labeo > Labeo catla. The sequence continues at coordinate 156,671 of VONZ01000560.1, read as the reverse complement.
TTACTTAAAATATCATCTTTGAAAATAGCAGAACAGAGTATGGCTGAACAATATTGCTTAACAAAGCCCTCGAATTCAAGTAAAGTACATTCAGTAACACATTTTCAAACCTGTTGTCTTTACAAACACATAACGTTAGACATTAGCCCTGGTCCCTGTACTTCTGAGGAGCCGATGGTGACCTTCTTGCTTAACCGGCAAGATTTGTCTATTGGCGTATTGGCTTCTATTAAGACTCACTGTGTTGCTTGTGCATCGCTTTGCAATACATCTTAAGAGACTTTTGAATTACAGCATAGCATTCAGCAAAACTAAATGAGAAACGTCACATTAAGGAATTACATAGGGGTTTCATGCAATTATTGCTACAGCAATTTTTAAACTTGTGCATATCAATTGCTATTAAATGACATCTTTCAGAAACACACATGGGAAAATGCAATTACAATCTGAGGCACGAATACTCAAAATCAAAGCTGCTCTGATTGTACAGTATGTGCTAGATTTTGTGCGTGATTTCCCTGCATGTCCACATGGATATTTTGCCACGTGTGTTCATTTACCATAGGGGATTTTCTAGATCTTGCAGCCTGATAGCAGTGTGCATTGGGTTTCATTAAGCTTCAGCACTGCTGAGACAGCCAGAGATTACACAGCTTGGCAGGGAAGGACAGCAGCACAGATGGCATCTGTTCGGGGATCTGCCGATCTGCCGTACCTTTGCGTTTTAATCTGAGATGCTGGTCTAGTCTCTAGAGCAGAGGTACCCAAACTTTAATACAAAGGAGCAGAAATCAAACTTGATTGAGGGCTGTTGGCCAAAAGTAAATGTTGCATTGTATCCATCCGCTTTAAAAAAAACAAAAAGGTGTAGAAACAATTTTCGCTCAGATATTGCTCGTAAATTTCACAAATTATTACAAAATGAATAAAATATATATTTTTTAATATTAAAGTATTTTGTGGTCAAATGTGTTCTAATAATTATTTATTATTTTATTCAAGCTTGTTTTATTTTAGTTAATGAACATATTTTTAATAATTTATTTTTATTTTAATTTATATAATTTTTAGAGTGTATATTATATTAAAATGCATTAAATCATTTACATATTTTAAACATTTTTTAAAAAAATATATGTTTAATTGTTTTGTTTTTTTTTTAATCAGAATCACTTGATTGTTTTTTTTTACATTTCAATCCAAAAAAGGTCATGGGTTTGATTCCAAAGGAATGTGTAAACTAATTTTAAAAAATTGTAAGTAATTAAAAAATGCACAAATTTAAATATAATACGGCGGGCCAAATCAGGTCATGACCGGCCAGCTGGGTCCAGATTTGGGCATCTCTGCTCTAAAGCAATACAAATATACTTAAATACCCCATTTACATATTAAATACCCCATGTATATATTACTTCTCTTGTCTGTCAATGCATCACCTGTAAATCAGAGCTTCATACAAAATTGGCACCATATTCTAAATCCAAATAATTCAAGCATTTGCACTAATGAATGAAAGAGAAAGGAAGAGAGAGGGACGGTACAAACACATGATTCCCTGCATAGCCTCTTTACTCTCCAGACAGCACATCTGGTCTGCTGGACAGCTGGCAGGTTGCCCAGCATCACTGCATGGAGGGTGAAGGTGCTTTGAGGCCCTTGACCCGGGGCCCCATGCTTGCATATCCTGCTAAAGAGGGGAGGGGAGGGAAGGGGAGGAACAGGGGTCCAGGGGGTCCTTCATTTGAAAGATGCACGGACTTCACGACCTTTCAGAGGCTGAGGGGGGCGATAGTTGTTCACCATGCAGCAGGCCTCCTCATCCTCTGTGGTAAAGAGCAGAGATCGGAATTTCTTCATCTGTAGAGGAAGAAAAAAAAAGAGAAATAGTGAGTTTTCAGCATCTGTTACTATTTATTTTATAGAACTGCCACTGAACTGATTTTTGCTGAACTGAACTGACTAATATTAAACTGATTCAGGCTGCACTGAACAGAAATGAATCAAAATTGAACTGACTCAAGTTGAACTGAACTGAATTGAATCAACACTGAACTGTCCAGGGTGCATTGAACTGAACTGAATCAACACTGAACTGACACAAGCTGAATTTAACTGGCTAACACTGAATTGACTCGAGCTGAATTGAATCAACATTGATTTGAACTGACTAACATTAAACTGACTCAGGTTGCACTGAATTGAATTAACATTGAACTGACTAGATCTGAATTTAACTGGCTAACACTGAATTGGCTTGAGCTGAATTAAATCAACACTGAACTGAGTCAAGATGCACTGAACTAAACTGAAACAGTACTGAACTGACTTGAGCTGAATTTAACCAGCTGACACTGAATTGACTCAAGCTGAATTGAATCAGCACTGAACTGACACGGGTTGCATTAAACTGAACTGAATTAACATTGAACTGACTAGACCTGAATTTAACTGGCCAACACTGATTTGGTTTGAGCTGAATTAAATCAACACTGAACTAAGTCAAGCTGCACTGAACTAAACTGAATCAGTACTGAACTGACTTGAGCTAAATTTAACTGGCTGACACTGAATTGACAGACTGCATTGAATTGAATTAAATAAACATTTAACTAACTTGAGCTGAATTGAATCAGCATTGAACTGACTCGGGCTGCAGTGAACTGAACTGAATCAACTCTGAACTGATTTGAGCTGAACTTAACTAACTAACACTGAATTGACTCAGTCTGAATTGAAGTGAATTGAATCACCTCTAAAGTGACTTGAGTTGAATTGTCTAACATTGAACTGACTCAAGCTGCATTGAACTGAAATGAATCAACATTGAACTGATATCGAACTGAGTTGAAGTGAACTGAATCAACATTGTACTGACTCAAGCTGAATTGAATTAACACTGAACTGACGAGCTGAATAGAACTAACTTTGAACGGACTCAAGCTGCATTGAACTGAAATGAATCAACATTGAACTCATATCAAAAGGAGTTGAACTGAACTGAATCAAGATTGAACTGACTCAAGCTGAACTGAACTGAAATGAATCAACATTGAACTGTTTCGAACTGCACTGAACTGAATCAACACTAAACTGCCTTGAGCTGAATTGAATTGACTAACATTGATCTGACTTAAGCTGCATTGAACTGTACTGAATCAACATTGAACTGAATCGACATTGAATTGACTCAAGGTGAATTGAACTGAACTGCATAAACATTAAAGTGACTTGAGCTGAATTGAACTGAAATGAATCAACATTGAACTGTTTCGAGCTGCACTGAACTGAATCAAAACTAAACTGACTTGAGCTGAATTTAATTGACTAACATTGATCTGACTTAAGCTGCATTGAACTGAACTGAATCAACATTGAACTGAATCGACATTGAACTGACTCAAGGTAAACTGAACTGCATCAACATTAAAGTGACTTGAGCTGAATTGAACTGAAATGAATCAGCATTGAACTGTTTCGAGCTGCACTGAACTGAATCAACACTAAACTGACTTGAGCTGAATTGAATTGACTAACATTGATCTGACTTAAGCTGCATTGAACTGAACTGAATCAACATTGAACTGAATCGACATTGAACTGACTCAAGGTGAATTGAACTGAACTGAACTGAACCGCATCAACATTAAAGTGACTTGAGCTGAATTGAACTGAACTAAATCAGCACTGAGCTGACTCGGGCTGCATTGAACTGAACTGAATCAACTGAACTGACCTCAACTGAACTGAAATGAATCAACATGGAAATGACTAGAGGGGAATTGTACTGAACTGAATCAACATAGAACTGAACTGAGCTAAATAGCATCATATAGAGTTGCTTATCGCTGAATTGAACTTGTTTTACAATTGATGAACTACACAGTGAATGAACTGAACTGAATCAACACTGAACTGAATAATGACACTATTTCCTTTTAGTGCTGTTTTGCAGCAAAATTTGAATCATTGATATTTTGCTGTTTATTTTTGTAAATATGCTTTGAATTGACTTTTTAATGTATAAAGCGCTATATAATTAATGGTGACTTGACTATTAATGTATTGGGGAAATGCTTATAGTTCTACAAACTAGTTAAACATTACATGTCCTAAACCAGCTTATTTTCATTCGTTCTCACATTTTGAACAAAATATCATGTTAAGTTATTTTTGTAGCTATAAAGTCAATATTTCAACAGGCGGCTGAAATGAGGCATGGCCATCTGAGGTTATGTACACACTACCAACCTTGAACCAAAGTTGTGATGTAAACATTCGACAGGGTCGTGTTAATTTTCACATAAGGGCTACATGTCGCAGAGGTTGAATGGAGAAGCTAATACAACTGACTATGAAGCTTTTGCACATATGTTTACAATTTCCTCAGATGAGGGCAAATGTCTAGCCGGTTTTGAAACCGGAAGGCCTAAAGACTAAATAAACAAATAACAATATCAGTCATAATTGGATGTTTTTCTAGACGGCATGCATTTGGGTAGGTGACGTGATGTTTTAAGTAGTGATTGCAGTATATAAATACAGTTTATATATTAATTCATTCATATTAATTACATAACATAAGAAGGGTTTTATAGACGTGATTTGTGATCTTAATTGTGTTCAAAGTAACAAGCCTGTGTCTTTTATGAGTCAGCAAAGTGTTCTTTGCTCTGTTTCTTAATTGCACATCCAAATCTCTACTATGCGAAATGCCACACTTCACTATTAAGCATGTGACTTGTAAATTCCACATCTATGCTTGTATTACTGGTATAAATTGTGTCATGAGCATGACCTGCTCCGAGCTGACGCTGATAGACTGCTTGCAGACGATCCATGTGACGCTCTCGAGTAGAGGAGGGGTGGTCAGAGAGCCCAGGTACGTCCAGTAATCCAGAGACTCCGGGAGCAGGATGGCTGGGTCAAAGTTTGTGAATGAGGTCTGCGTTCCCTGCAACATAACACGCACAAATGAAGCATGAAGCAGATTTTAATATTTAGCATGAAGTAAAAATGACAACAAAATGTAATTGAATTGGTAGACATGCCTTGCACTTGATTGCATCCATAGCATCCAGAAGCTTCTGAAGATTAGGATTGTCTGCACCAATCTGATTAAAAAAAAAAAACAACAACAATTTTTAATTATTATCCTAAACTGAAACAATTGTGGGATAAATTTGACTAAGCCAAATATTATTTTATTTTATTTTATTTATGCTGTAAATGTACGACTTTAATTAAATTAATTACTTTTTAAAAGAATGTGACTAAGGCACAATATTTTATTTTATTTTGCAAAAATATCATGAGCAAAAGTGATAAAACTATTTAGTGATTTCATCTCTGTGTTTGCTGATAAAGTGGTTAGTGAATAAGCCCTAAAAATGAAAGACTTATGACAAATTTTAAAAGAATGTGACTACGGCACATAATTATTTTATTTTATTTTATTTTATTTTATTTTAATTTTTTAGTTATATAAAGACTTAGTACTAATACTAATACTATAGAATTTGGCTAAGACACAATATTTTTTATTTTATTATGTTTTATTTTATTTAGCAAAAATATTGAGCAAAAATGATGATGATTTTAATCATTTGAAAAGACTTTAAAAGTGTTTCTTTTCTTTTCTTTTCTTTTGCAAAAATATCATGAGCAAAAGTGATGAAACTATTTAGTGAATTTGTCTCTAGCTGATAAAGTAGATAGTGAATAAGCCCTAAAAATTAAAGACATAATACTAAATTTAAAAGAATGTGGCTAAGGTATCATTTTTATTTTATTATTTTATTTTATTTTATTTTATTTTATTTTATTTATTCTGTAAATGTAAGACTTTAATTAAATTTAAATTAATTACATTTAAAAAGAACGTGACTAAGGCACAATATATTATTTTATTTTATTTTATTTGGTTTGTTTTTTATTTTATTTTATTTTATTTTATTTTATTTTATTTTTATTTATTTTATTTTATTTATTTTTTTATTGCACAAAAATACCATGAGCATCATGCACCTACTGACTCGAGCCCAGTGTTTGCTGACACTGTGGTTAGTAAATAGGCCCTAAAACTATAAAACTTCATTCTAATTTTAATTTTTTATTAATTCATCCCAATATTTGCTTACAAAGTGGTTAGTAAATAGGCTCTAAAAATGTACAACTGCACACAAACCTCCAGAAAAACTCCAACCACAGCAAGACCATCAGGCTTACTGGCTGCTTCCCCAAAGCTGGGATATTCTGTGTTCCAGTGGACGAGATGGAGCTAAATATGAGATTATTAGGAACATTAATACTTAATTACAAAAGAAAACATCCCACATATTCACACCCAGTACGATTCATACCTCGGCTGGGTAGCATTTCCCATCAACTGTGTGCTCAGAGCCCTTGTCGTCACTGGCCCCCCAGTGGAAGTGGAACTGCTTAAGTCTGTATTTGCCTGAGATTGGGCCTTCTGTCAGAGCTAATGCGGGTAAACACAGGTAAAAATGATACATGTGATGTCAAAGTCTGTTACATACTGTACATTACAACTGTAAAACAGGCTAAGCATACATAAACTAGTTACACAGGTTCCTACAGATTCTGTCAAAGTTCACATGAATGACAATGACTTTCGTGGAATTTTTGTGTGAACGTGTGTGATTTCCCACAATTCTAAGCAAATTGGCTGTGTCACTAGCAGATGAGATGGCTTAAGGGTTAAGGAGGTGTTGCACTGATATTTTTACAGATTAATTTTAGGCTGTACACCTGCTTAGACATGCAGTAAAATATTCTGCGCTATAAAAATAGTGTGCAAACTATCTATTTAAAGACTTTTAAACACTCTAGTACAGCATGCCATTGTAAATTAATGTTTAACTACGTAGTAAGAGCAAAAGCCAACTTTCGAAATGCTTTCCAATGCTTCCAGAAAGCAGTAATACTGTGGGATTGCATTAGCGTCAGACGCAGCCTCATTATTATATAACTTTTCCTTCTAAATATTATCTAGGTTAACACTGCGGCCGTTTCAAGAACCCTCTGCATAAGCAAAGCTAATGATTAATACAGGAATAGATGTAGCTTAGTTTATTATAAAAAATTAACTGACTTGAGCTGTCGTCATCGTCGGCGAAGGTCACTTGGAAAGAGTGTCCATTATTCAGGATTTCCAGTGAGGTGGACGGGTCGTACTGCAGTTTAAGCGCTTTCAGGGATTCATCATAGGATGATCCACTGGTTTGAATGTCTATTGGGGACTGGCGAGGTCCGTTAGCAATGGGGAAGTTATCGCACCATTTCTCGGGTCCTGCAGTGGAAGGTGATACAAGGATTAAACAATACGAATCTGGGACAAAAATACATTTATAGCACTTAAAATGTTATTTTAAAAAACAAATTATGCATATTGGCACAGGGTTATAACTAGCATAGGCTTTCCTCCAATATTTAGACTATATGTATTTTTTCAGTTTCTTTTTGTTGAATATCCCTACATTTTAGGCAAAATAAAATAAAATAAAAAATAAAATAAAATAATATATGCCTTTAAGAAAAAAACCTATGCATTTGGGACAAGATGTAAAAAAACAGAGAAAGTAATCCTTTTAAATAAAAATAATATAACATTTATATGTATTTAAAGGCAAAAACATGCAAAAAATTATGCATATGAGACAAAATATACAAAATTATTTAATTATTTTCTTTTAAATAATTATAATAGTAATAATAATAACATCATTTTTATATTTAATTATTATGATTAGTAGTAGTAGTAGTAGTATATGAATTTTAAAGGGGAAAATGCATTTTAATTGCACAAGGTATTTTCTGCATTTTGGATGAAATAAAAATCCACGATTATGTAAAGAAGAAAATATATCTTTACATCTTTGCCTTTAAGTTATAATAATAATAATAATAATAATGCATTTGTGTTCAAACAGAATGTACAAAAAGAAATTATATTACATACTTTTTAATAATAATAATATAAAACATTTCTATGCATTTGCAAAAACCTGCATTTAAAAATGTATGCATATGAGACAAAATGTACAAAAAAGAAACTGTTTAATTACATACTTTAAATAATTATAATAATATAATTTAAAATAATAAAACACATTTTTATGCATTTAAGATCAAAAATCTGCATTTATTTAACTGTAAGCATATGAGACAAAATATACATAAAAATGCACAAAAATGAAATTATGTTTAATTACATCCTTTTAAATGATGATGATAATAATAATTAAAAATAACAAAACATTTCTAAGCATTGAAGGGCAAAAACATTCATTTAAAAATATATACATATGAGACAAAATGTACAAATAGTATTTAATTAAATTCTTTTAAATAACAATATAATACTATTCATATTTATTATTTTTAATAATAGGAGATAGTCAATAATATATATTATTATTATTATTATTATTAATAAATATATTTCTTTATATATTTTAAGGGGGGAAATGCATTTTAATTGCACAGTGTCCAAGGTAGTTTCTGCCTTATGATTAAATAAAGTGAAGAAGAAAAAACATCCTTACATCATTGCCTTTAATAATAATAATAATAATAATGCATTTTTGTTCAAAGAAGATGTACAAAAAGATATTATATTATTAATTATGTCCTTTTAAATAATTATATTTTAATATATGTATATATATATATATATATATATATATATATATAGATATAGATATAGATATTATCGTTATTGTTGTTATTAAATATTTTATGTGCCTTTGAAAATTTGCATTTTCAATTGCACAGTGTGTCCAGGGTATCTTCTGCATTTGGGACGATATAAAAATTAAAAATTGTGAGGAAAATACAAATGTATATGCATTTATTGATGCACATCTTCTACGTTAAATCTGTACATTTTACACTTGTCACTGATTGTGCTGACTTTGCAGTAGTCAAGGTGAACATGTCTTATTTGCAAAAAGGGCAAATGCAGATAATGAGGCAAAAAAAGACCAAACCTGTGCTACATTTCATAATTACCTATTCTATGAAAACAGGTATGAATTATTAAACTCATAGTTGCATGGGGGGTCTTACCGTTATGGTCTGCGTATCCCCATCCGTGAGACATTATGACAGCTGTGCCGCAAGAGTCTTCAAGTGTCCCGAAGCAGTGTCAGTGTCCTCGGACAGATGAGCTGAAGGTTTATATAGCGGCTTTCTGGACGCTGTTTGCCCACATGACCGTATATTAAGTGTGATCAGCAGCAGGAGGAGCTACGCGAGAGATCGATAATGCGCGCTCTCCATCGTGCGCGCTCACCGTGGCTCTCCTTCGGAATGCGAGAATCTTCGGATCTCATCGGCGGGAATCATCTGCTTTGATCTGCTGCTACATTCTTCCCATTCTGGAACTGCGTAATCAGATGCTTGTGGCGCGCCTGGTTCTGGTGACGTAGAGTGACAGTGTGACATAGTAATAATGACAATGAGTGCAGTAATGATTCATCACTCCAGAAGAGCCAATGAATGGTGGTTTGCGCAACGCTCTGCTACTTAGCTGATATTTGACGCTTTGCAAAGAAAGACTCCGTGACTGAACACAAATGTATGGAAATATGGTTTCTAAACGGGCTACATGACTAAATAATGAATATAGTACTATCAGCATACTGCATTTAAATGTGCGTGTGTGTAACTCTAATGTAACACAAACACCCACAGAAACACTAATAATAGCCTATGTAATTTGTGTAGTGTCATTAGTGATATTAGCATATTATAATTATTATGATTACTATTTATTATAGGCTCAGGAGTAAAATATGTTATCAAATATGAACTAAAATTTGTAGATTTTATATTAATATAGTGAAAATTGCTTATAGCTTAATTGTGTAAATAGTGAAACAATTCTATTTTAGTCGAGGTATTTTTAAATAGCGTGTATATCATTTGTAAATGTATATGCAAGTAAAGTTACTAATGTTATGAATTTGTAAAGCTCATTATCGATGTAGTGAAATCTGAGCTTGCGATATAAAGTGATTGATTGCCATCTGGCGGTAGATAGTCGAAACTATTCTCAACCACAAATCTAAGATATGAACAAATTAGTAAATGCACGTGCCAAATGTAGCCTGAAAAATATGTGTAAACCAAATATGAATTTATGTGCTTTGTATAGGCTATGCATAATTATTTAATCATATAAATTTCAATTAAATTTTAATTCAAAATTTAAATTTATTTGGTCCAAAAAACAGTAATATTTTGAAATATATTTACTATTTAAAATAACTGTTTTCTATTTGAATATACACTACCGTTCAAAAGTTTGGGGTCAGTAAGACTTGTAATAGTCTTTAAAGAAGTCTCTTATGCTCATCAAGGGTGCATTTATTTGATTAAAAATATAGAAAAAAAAAACAGTAATATTGCAAAATGTTTTTACAATATAAAATAATGTTTTTTATTTTAACATACTTTAAAATAGAATTTATTCCTGTGATGAAAAGCTGAATTTTTATCAGCTGTTACTCCAGTCTTAAGTGTCACATGATCCTTCAGAAATCATTCTAATATGCGGATTTATTATTAGAATGATCAGTGTTGGATAATATCAACAGTTGTGCTGCCAAATATTTTTTGGAACCTGTGATTTTTTTTTTCAGGATTCTTTCATGAATAACAAGTTTAAAAAGTACTGTGTTTATTCAAAATATAAATATTTTATAACAATGTAAATTATTTATTATTAACTTTTAATAAACTTTTAATTATTAACTTAATACATCCTTGGTGAATAAAAGTATTAATAAGAAAAGAAACAATAAAAATGTACTGACCCCAAACGTTTGAACGGTAGTGTATTTTAAAATGTAATTTATTTTTGTGATTTCAAAGCTGATTTTTAGCATCATTACTCCAGTCACATGATCCTTCAGAAATCATTCTAATGTTCTGATTTACTCAAAAACATTTAATATTATTATTATGTTGAAAACATTTTTTCAGGTTTCTTTGATAATAGAAAGTTCAGAAGAACAGCATTTATCCGAAATGGAAGTATTTTATAACATTATAAATGTCTTTATCATCACTTTTTATCAATTTAAAGCATCCTTACCAAATACAGGTATTGATTGTAATCTCTTTCCCACAAAAAAAAAAAAAAAAATGTATAATGTTACAAAAGCTTTTCTATTCATCAAAGAATCCTGACAAAAATGTATTCAACTGTTTTAAATATTGATAATAATAATAAATGTTTTTTTAGCAGAACATTAGAATGATTTCTGAAGGATCATGTGACTTGAGTAATGATACTAAAAAATCAGCTTTAAAATCACAGGAATAAATTACATTTTAAAATATATTCAAATAGAAAACAGTTATTTATTTAAAAATTTTACCGTTTTTGCTGTACTTTGGATCAAATAAATGCAGGCTTGTTGAGCAGAAGAGATTAAAAAAAAAAAAACATTTAAAATCTTACTGTTCAAAAACTTTTGACTGGGAGTGATTTCAATCTTACGGCTGCTGAGAGTAGAGTTAAATGTCGGATTTGTAGAGTTGAATGGACCGATAAAGTTGTTCCAACATTTCTATTCTATTTCAAGCAGTCGTGACCAGTGATCTAATATTTACGTTCACGTACTCTCCACACCACCAGATGGCGGTGTTGGACTTGTACAGTGACGGAAAAGCACAGCAGTCACAGCAAACACGTGGATGTGGGTAAAAGCTGGTGATAGTTGACACTATGTTGGAATAGAGGCGACGTTTTTATATGTAACGTTAGTTGTTTTGTTAGACACGTCAACAAAGCGTGATCTCGCCACATACTGGTTTCCGCCTGCTATCGATGTTTCTAACCTTACGTTCAACTGGGATTTTAAACGTCCACATTGCGGCTTCATTGAGTTGAGTTGTGATCGGAAAGTCTACTGGATAAACATGGCCAAAAATAAACAGAGAGGCAAAAAGCAGCAGAATGTATTTCAGGTCGCGAACAAACAGTCAAAACCCAAGACCAAAACGAAACCCGTCAAGACCTCCCTCAAACATGTGAGTTCAAGTTTTATTTAACACATCTATAATTAGGACTGAACACAGTTTTAGACATTCTGAATGTAAACAAGTCGATATTTTTCCCACAGATAAACACTTTGAGAAATGAAAAAGTGGAAAGCTTGAATCAGATGTTCACAGAAGTACAGCGAGATGTCAAAAGTATATCAAAACCAACATCCAGTGAACCCAAAAAAGTACAGAAGGTGAGTTTTTCTTGCTTTTTTCTGATTTGTAGCTTTAAATTTGATGATAAGATTTCATGTACTAATAATAAACAGCCACAATGCATGTATACATTCTGTAACATTCTGTTGCTTTTTGTAAAATGTGACCCTGGACTGGCAATAACCAACAATACATTGTATGGGTCAGAATGATCGATTTTTCTTTTATGCCAAAAATCATTAGGATATTAAGTAAAGATCATGTTCCATTAAGATATTTTGTAGATTTTCTACCATAAATATAGCAAAACTTAATTTTTGATTAGTAATATGCATTGCTAAGAACTTCATTTGGACAACTTTAATGGTGATTTTCTCAATATTTAGTTTTTTTTGCAACCTCAGATTCCAGATTTTCAAATATTTGTATCTCAGCCAAATATTGTCCTATCCTAACAAACCATACATTAATAAAAAGCTTATTTATTAAGTTTTCAGTTTCAAAATATTGACTCTTATGACTGGTTTTGTCCTCCAGGGTCACAAATGTTTTGCCATCAAATTTCATGCCTCATGTGTTCAAATACTTTTTGCACTGTACATACTTTGTGTGAACTGTCATATTTTATGTAAACTGCATATTTCAGGTGGTCAGAGAAGCTCCACGGGAAGCTGTCAACGTGGATAATGCTGCAGAGCTTTTCTCTCAGCTGTAGAAGACCATTTTATAATGCTGAAAATGGACTAATCACATACACGTATGCCTAAATCCTCTAACAAAAATAGTTCCTAATGACTGTTGATCATCAATATTATTTATTATATTAATATCTCTGCAGTCTTATTCTGTGTAGTTTATTTTTTGGTTTCTACATTGTAAATGCATTCTGGAACAATGTATGCTAATTGCACAACCAAGCTTATTGTGCAAAAAATGTAGTTTTCCTAGAGCGCTGAATTTTTGGATTTGAATATTGCCTGTGCTTGCTGAAGCGTAAAGAACAAAGTCATTAACGAATGAATTCGATCAGAGCTGTTTTGTAATGAGTTGTGCTTCTGTTATAATGAGTCAGCTGTAACAGGCTTTATATATTCTTCAGATCAATGCTTGAACTTGTGACCCAGTGGAAAGAGAGATGGCCGCTTGAGTTGCTGAAATTGAGATCGTTAGCTGGTGTTTTATTTCTTTTAAAGACCTGAAGAAGGATTTACTTTTTATTACACTTCTCAGCACTAAAACAGCACTTGAAAGAATCTCTTTAAAGCTTCATTGTGAATCTGCTAACAAGTTGGTAGTTCATGCACAAATTAAAATTGTGTAATTTACTCATCCTAAAGTTGTTTTAAATCCATATGATTAAAATTGAATGGAATTCATTTTCATTTTTGAGCAAGTTCTCCTTTAATTCCTGTATGCACAATTTGTCACAAGTCATTTATTGTGCTGGTTTATGATCACAAAAAAAGAACATGTTTGAGAACAAATAAAATTGCTGAATGAGACATTTGTGTGTGTTTGTGAATTAGTAAATCAAAAACAAAAAGGGAGAAATTAAAACTTTTATTCAGAAAGTATGCATCAAAAGTAACAGTAAAGACCTTAGTAATATTAGATTTCTGTTTGCGGTTTTAAACTTTCTATTATTCAAAAAATGCTAAAAAGGTCTATTATGTTTTCCACAAAATATGAAGCAGCATAACTGTGAATGTTGATAATATGAATTTTTTCTTCATATTAGAATCAACATATTAGAATGTTTTCTGATGGATTGTGTGACATTGAAGAAAAATCAGCTTATACAAAATGGGAAAAATGTTACTACTGTATTTATTTTACTTTTAATCAAATACACTACCAGTCAAAAGTTTTTAATATTAAACATATTTTTACTTTTTAAAATAATTGCTTTCTATTTGAATATATTTTAAAATGTAATTTATTCCTGTGATTTCAAAGCTGAATTTTTAGCATCATCACTCCAGTCACATGATCCTTCAGAAATCATTTTAATATTCTGATTTGCTGCTCAAAAAAAAAAAAAAAAAAATATATATATATATATATATATATGAAATATCTTTTGTAACATTATAAATGTCTTTATCATCACCATTGAGCGTCCTTGATAAATGAAAGTATTAATTTCTATAACAAAACTAAATAAATAATTATATACTGACTCCAAACTATTGAATAGTATAGTGTATGATGTTACAAACGCTTATTATTTCAGATAAATGCTAATCTTTGGATCTTTCTATTCATCAAAGAATCCTGAAAATAGTCAGCTGTTTTAAATATTATTATGTATTATTATGATTATTATTAATAATGATATTAAATGTTTCTTGAACAGCTAATCAGCATATTAGAATACTTTCTGACGGATCATGTGACACTGAAGACAGGAGTAATGATGCTGAAAATCTAGCTTTGATCACAGGAATAAATTACATTTTAAAATATATTTAAAAAAAACATATTGCACTATACTAATGCTGTATTTTGGATTAAATAAATGCAGGCTTGGTGAGCAGAAGAGACTTTTTAAAAAAAAAAAAAAATCTCACTGTTCAAAAACTTTTGACTGGTAGTGTAAATTCAGCCTTGGTGAGCATAAAATACTTTTTTCAAAAAAAAAAAAAAAAATGGAATCTTGCCAGCCCCAAATGTTTTAACAGTAGTGTATATTTTATTTTAAGTTTTTGTTTTAGAGAGTGAATATTCCTTTTTTATTTCCAATGTGTTGTGATAACAGCTCAAGGCCACTAGAGGCCACACATTTATAATAATAGCACCACAATATCAGCAAGACTGCAGATCACCGATCAAATACTCATGTTTCTATTTTTATTTTTAATAAACAGGCATTTGTATGTGAATGTGTTTAAAAATGTGCATATCTGACACACAATACAGCATGCAGTGTTAAAAAAACCCCAAATATGCTTATAATATACGCTTTCAAAAAATAAAGACTGTTTTTTGGCATTAATGGTTTTATAAAGAACCTTTAACATCCATGGAAATCAAGGTTCTTTATAGTGGAAAACAATCCTTTTGATTATTTAAATGTTGTTTACACTAAGAAAAAAAAGTGGTTCTTATAACAACTGTTCACTTGAAGGTTCTTTAAGAGCACTGAGAAAAACCTCTTTTGGAACTTTTATTTTTAGCTGTACACTTACTTTGTCTGTTTTAACCTTTTCTAGTCGTTTGAAAGTTCACTGGCTCGTAAAAGCCATCCTGACAGTATCACGGTTTAAGCAGTACATTTGTGGGTGTTGAGATTCATTCAATCTGCCATTGGGCATTTAACTGAAAACTTGGATGCATAAATATATCAAACCTTTAAAAAGGATGAAAATAATGAGTTGCTCTCTCACTGTGTAACATAATTATCCACAGCGAAATACCTCACTACTAAGCCATAAAGTGAGCTCTATATCCATATCTGAATATCATAATGCAAAGCACATTGTTTTCTCTTTTAAATTAAATGAGGTTATTTTTCCATGAATAATAAAAGTCTGCAGGAAGTAAGAGATTTGTGCAAATTTAGCTGTCAATATATGTCTCATACGTCACTCAAAATAGCTTTTATATGTGCTAGGATCCATATTTTGTGCTTGGCTTTTTTCGGCAGCTCTTTATGTTGTTTCTCAGAACAGCTGGAGATCTTTCATAAGGCAGTGAAAAGCATAAATATATAATTCGACTGGTAAATCGGCAGCATCTCTTCACTACATGTTGTTCATCTTTTGCAAAGCCGGTTCTGCAGAAAAAAAAAAACAGATGATTGCTTTCTAAGCACAATAACAAACAGTTGTCGAGCACTAGGTGTCCAAATCTTCCTCAAACAGGAAATGGGGATTTGCTCAGAGGGTCAGGAGAGGAGTTAGGTGGGTGTGTGTTTGTGAGGTGAGGTAAAAATCCACACAAACGTTTTCTCCACCGCTGTCAAGCATTCTTCTTCTGATCTCTCTGATGCTTTGCAGTAAGATTCTGAGCTCAGCACAGCATAAAACTCAAATCGAACACACTCAAACACGCACACGCTCTTCACAGAACTAATGTGCCACCTTAGACTGTTCTTTGGCTTGGTCTCGCGTTCGTTTGTCGCATACCCACAGATGATATAATTTCCAGACGCCTGTTTATGTGGGAAAGGGTTTTATATGGGGAAGTAAATGGATCTTTACAAGCAGACTTTCCTAACCGAAGGGAGCTGTCAGCAATTTGGCTCTGCATTAGTGTGGTGAAGCTCAGCATTATCTAGGTCTCTCTGGTAATTTCAGCATTACTGATACTGTCTGATGAAAAGCACTTAGAATTCCACACACCGCTGTTGTTGCCGACTGTGAAACCTCCTAGAGTTCTCCAAAACAGGTCAGATCAGCCACAAACAGTGAGGTCGAGATGGTATTGACGCCTTCCCCTAGAAATCGGAGCTGGATAAAGAGTCAATCAATGTTAATTCCTCGGTAGCGCTTTGCAGTGCTCTGCATTGGCAATGAGATACAAGTTTAGTTCTGGTGTAGCAAATCGAAAGAACCTGATATAAATGCTTGTATTTATCTTAGATCCAGCTGCTTATTGGTTAAGACACTTTTAAGATAGCAACCCAAGCAGGTGATTTTTCAATATTTGATCTTTTTGGTAAACAAGTAGTAACTTTTGGAAAAAAATATATTGGGGAAAAATTGTAATTCAGAACACATGCTTGTGTTCCACTGCACTGCTTTAAATCATTTTTCTATGTAAACATAAGCAAGTCATACAGTTTCATGTTTTCATCACGTCTATTTAATGTGTGTGTTTACATCTGGAAGACATATTTTTTAGAGTGTTTGCTCGTCAGCAATACATCTGTAGGATGTTTCCTGTTAGACGTCAAACAGTCATTTACAAAATGTCTTTAAAATGTTTATGTTTATGAATTTACCCTGATAGCACATGTACGTCTGCAAGATGTCTGTTAAAGATCACTTGATCTGGAAAGCATTGCTGTGTACAAACATGACAGACATCTGTAAGATGTCAGTTTTACATACATTCTAAAATCATAAACATCTTAAAGACATCTAATAGACGTCTATTTGACATCTGATAGGAAATGTCCTAAAGATGTATTGCAGATGAGCAAACACTCTAAAAAAATATGTCTTTCAGATGTTAATGCAGACGTCAAATAGATGTCTCCATGATGTATATGTGCTATCAGGGAACACTCTAAAAAATGTATCTTCCAGATGTAAATGTAGGCGTCAAATAGACGTCTCTGTAACGTATGTGTGCTATCAGGGTATGTAAGACTGACATTTTATAGATGTTTATCACATGTTTGTACACAGCAGATGCTTTCCAGATGAAACATCTTGCAGATGTTTTTGACCAAACCCAGATAGCACATGTACATCTGCAAGAAGTCAGTTGAAGATCACTCGATCTGGAAAGCATCTGCTATGTACAAACATCTGACAGACGCCTGTTAAGAAATCAGTTTTATATACATAATCTAATTCATAAACGTCTTAAAGACATCTAATATATGTCTATTTGACATCTGATAGGAAATGTCCTATAGACATATTGCTGATAAGCAAACACTCTAAAAAAATATGTCTTGCAGATGTAAATGCAAACATCAAATAGACATCTCCATGATGTATGTGTGCTATCAGGGAAGGCAGTGGAATGAAAAAATATAGAGACATTCCAGATAGAACACGTACGTCTGCAAGATGTCTGTTAAAGATCTGAAAAGCATCTGCTGTGTACAAACATCTGACAGATGTCTTTCCAATGTCAGTTTTACATTCTAAATCATAAAAATCTTAAAAACATCTAATACTCTCATTGCATTATGGGTATTTCTAGCCATTGAACATGCACTGGTTGTACACTCATTTTTGCGGTGCATTGTGGGATTGAATGAGTGCACTCGAGAATGTCCACTATGGTTTCGGACACCACTAAAAAAGGCTGTAGGGAGCGATTTCAAATATAGTCATGGTTTTTAAAAGCTTAAGTTCTTTTAACTTGAGCACTGTGTTTTTGGGACACCATGTCATGCAGTTGACACTGCAAATAATGTGATTTAAAAACATAATTGTCAAACATCTAGCGTGTTTACTTTAAAAAAAAAATGGCGGCAACACAGCTTTAGTGTGAACAGCCCCTTAATGTTACATAACAGTAAGAAGTTATAAAATAAAAACACCTGAAGTTGAAGAAGCACCCACAGTGTCAATAATATGATTTAAGCACTGAATTCATTGGAAACTCAAGCACTTTTGGCTGCTTTCGAAATGCTTATGACAGCCTAAGTGCCTTCCCCTCAGCAAACTTTCTCAACCTTTTGACACTCTCAGGGTTTGCTCCATTCTGCTGTCAATCCCACAATCCCCCGTAAGAGCCTGCTGCTGGCTTCCCATAGTCAGGGTAGCACCATATTTAATTTTTGACAGAAATGAAATCGAGGCTGTGAGGAATAGTACAGTGCGGTCAGTGAAGTATTGTTTAGCAACATACTGATTGTTCAGCTGACAAAACTTTGCAGAGAAAATGCCCATAAAAATAGTTGTGCATTTGTAAAACTTACAGGGATGAACTGAGAAACCAAAATTCCCTTGATCATTTGACATATAAAAGGTCATTGTGGTATAAAAACATCCTGTAAGTTTCAGAACTCAAAACTGTCGTTAGTCTAAAAACAGCTTATATTGAAGCCAGTCGGCTTTTGGAATGTTCCTATGTTTGATGTCATAGGTAGATTAAGCACCGCCTCCACAGAAGAAGATCGATATCACTGACTGTTTAGCCACACCCACCGTTTTGTGCATAGTGTTTACCAGAGAGGCAAACATACAGGTCTACGCGTAAACTAAACAAAAAAGATGGCTCTGAAACCAACAGGACACTCTGCAGTACCTTCCTTCTAATCCCAGGAGAGCACCCAAACGGAAGTTCGTATAGCCTAATAAAAAATAGCCTATTATTTCTAAATTATGATGCTTTTGATGTAAAAATCTTGATAACATTATAAGGACCTCAAAGAACAGTATAAAATCAAAAACAAAGGTAGTTCATGACCCCTTTAAAATATTGTAAGTTTTTCCCCTCACTTGTTTTCATTGCGGCTATTCAGAAATCTGAGGTGAACGATTTGAAAGTGTTAGCTCAGCTCTGCTGCCAGTGGTCTCGCACATATATCGACAGATAATACAGGGTTGCCAACTTTTAAGTTCAGCTTGGAGTGAGATTTTTTGTTTTGTTTTTTTTTGTTTTCGATTGTACATATAAGGGGATAAAAATGCAGCTGAATGCCTTTTTAGCACCATTTTAAACTTGGTTTAAATTCAGTATTTGCTTGCATTCATTGTGTGTACTTATACAAGTATCATTAAAAAAGGATGTAAGTTATTAACTTTTTAAATTTCACATTTAAAAGATAGTGTTTAATCATTTCTGAATATTTATTCAAATGAAAAACTTAAAAACAAGTTAGCTGGTATGACCTGAAATATTCTAGATACACGTATATTTAGTCCTTAAAATATTAAATGAATATTATTGAACTAAAATGTAGAACATTTAACTGAAAAAAATGTAAACTGTATGGTCACATTATAAGCAATACCTACGGGTTAAATACAAGAAATCCGTATTGACCCTTACGCAAATTAACCATGGTTTTATTATAGTAAAAGTGCAGTAACCATGTTTTTTGCGCATTGATTAGCATTTGTATAGCCATAGTTTTTCTACAAATACCATGGTTAAACTATGGTTAGTGTAGCAAGACCATGGTTAATGTATGGTTATCATTGTTTAACTATAGTAACCATGGTTTTTTGGTTTTATTTGTAGTAAAACCATATTTAATTTTCGTAAGCCCTGGTGAAAAAAACAGCATATGCTGGTTAGGTATGTTTTGATGCTGGTTTATGCTGGTCCTTGCTGTTTTTTTCACCAGGGAGGGTTGCCTCTCCATAGCTCTCTAGAATAAAATTATACTGTAAATGTAAAATTAATGTAAAAATCAATGCATAATATGCTGTAATGTTAACCAAAATTGCTGCAAATACCTGTATAGTGAAGTTGTCTTCTCTATCCTACTTAAACACATTCAAATACACTGTCAAAGTTGGTTTGTTTGTAGACCTTTGTGATTCACGTGACCGCGTGGCGGCGACACCGGCGAGATCAAAGCTTGTCGCAGTTCTGGCGTTAACAGAAGCGCTACATTTTACGATTTACGCCACATTACGCGTGCCAAAACGGTATTTGTCGTTTGAATTTAGTATTAAAACTTACAACATTTGAAAGCTGAAACTTTGTTTAAAATCGCAAGCAGGGTTGCCAATTTGGCGAGTAAATTTTGGCGGGTAAATCTGGAGTCTGAAATTGATACTATAATACCATAGATTTCCTCAGTTTCAGTCTGTGTTGTTTTCCACTGTGAAACATTTCACTGTAAAAAGACGCACATGGGCGTTCCCCGTACCTTTCCATAAAGACATGTCCAAAACTGCGCAGCCAGAAATGCTTAACCGGACAATTAGAGATTGTTTGTGAAGCCCGGGGTTGAGCGCGGCTCAGTGTGTGTGCATTTCAAGCTCTTAAAGGTCTGAGCGGAGCTCGTTTCACACACCAGTGACTCACTGCTCACCGCAGACATTCATAATTATAGACAATCTAGTGATTAACCCTACGTCCTCACATCACATCTCGTTATACCCTGAATGCCAGCAAGATGAAAAAAGGTGCTGCTTTTGTTCACATTAAGGCTCAAATTGATTTAGCTGCTCCAGAGCTCGTAAAGAAAAGCACCATTAATCTAAACCACGGCTGACCTTCAGTAAGTGAGAACTGCATGTTCTCCTATGGGTTTTGAAGTTGAATTACAGCCTGAACTGTACGCAGGCACCTTTTTGGATGCTTCTGTAATGTTTAATGCAACTGATCTTACATTTTATGACCATACCACTAATAAGATTGTATATACTATGCTTTCATAAGCACCTGAATAGCTGGATAACCTCTTCTGAACTCAGTTTATGATTTTCTTTCGGATTTTTAAGATTTGTAAATGAGTTTTCAGCAGAGGTATGGAAACCAAAAGCATAAAAAGTCATTTCACATGTGGAGCAAGTTATTGAATTTTGATGAAAGATTATGTCTTTAAAGCATGCATGCATGTGAAATATCTTATTCAGGTCAGTACTAAACAAAAAATAACATGAATTTTGTATGATCCCTCTTATTTTGGTAAAATAACTACTATTTTGCAGATTGTGCAACGTGTATGTTCTTGACCTCAACTGTATATAAAGATACGCAGTTTTCTTAAACGTTTTCTTACTCACCCTCCGCTTGTTCAAAACCTTTATAGGTTTCTTGCTTCTGCTGAACACAAAAAAGATGTTTTGAAGAATGTTGCTAGCCAGTTGATGGTAACTATTGACTTCCATAGAATTTTTTTCTTTCCCCCATACAATGGAAATCAATGGTTAACGTCAACTGGGGGTGAAAACTTTTTGAATTTGAAAATCAGGGTGAATTTAACTTTTGTTGTCTTCTGGGAAACATGCAAGTATCTTCTGTAGCTTCTGAAGCACAGTACTAAAAAAAGAAAAAAAGAAAAAAAAAGAAGATATTTAGGCAAAATAAGAAAAATGCACACATCTTCATTTTGTTCAAAAGTTTTCACCCCCAGGTTCTTAATGCATCGTTTTTTCACCATCTGAAGCATCAGTGAGCATTTAAACCTTCTGTAATAGTTGCATATGAGTCTCTCAGTTGTCCTTAGTGTGAAAAGATGCATCTTAAAATCATACAGTCATTGCTGGAAAGAGTTCAAAGACACCAAAAATGCTGAAAAACCAAAGAATTGGTGAGACCTGAAGGATTTTTCTGAAGAACAGCAGACAGTTTAACTGTTCAGAACAAAAAACTATCACTAAACAAAAAAACACAGCTGTAGATCATTCAGGTAACAACACAGTATTAAGAATCAAGCGTATGTAAACTTTTGAACAGGGTCATTTTTATAAATTCGACTATTTTTTTCTCTGGTGGAATATATATCTTCAGGTCAATATTAAATAAAAAACATGCATTTTGTATGATCGCTCTTATTTTGGTAAAATAATTAACATTTTACAGTTTCTGCAAGGTGTTTGTAAACTTTTGACCCCAACTGTATGTAATATTATGCATTATATTATTTAGTCTTAAAATGAATTGTATGTGTATAAAAACTACTTATTGTTTGGACAGCCCTAGTTTTATACAACCTTTGCATGACTTTTGTTTCAAGTCAGAGTGAAATGGCCTTTTTTTATGCTCTACTTACAGAGCTTGACAGAAAAATTGACATTTCTGACAAAGGCTGATGTGGATTTGTGTAGGACGGAAGCACATCAATGCTGATTTGACCAGGAATCAGAGGAGTAATCATAGAAGATCAGGACAGCTGTAAGTATATTCTTGTGTGCTTCCGTACGAGTCTTGTTGAGAATAATCAAGGAGAGTTGTGCTGCCCACCAGCTGCCGCCGCTGCATTATTCCAGCCTTTTCTTCCTCTACACCAGCTACTTCACACTCAGTCCATTTTCCATCACCAGTATTGATTACATAAAGTCTCTCTGATTGCATAAAGACCCTTGAGAAGTCATTCTGCCGGGTGCATGACCTGAAGACAGACTGAGGAAAGTCTGATCCTGGTATCAGCTCTGGAACGGGATTGACTCTGAGATTCCTCTCCTGCCCTTTCACTGCTGTAGCCTTCAGTCATTATTATCTAGTGACTTTCAGAGTGGTGAACTTTAGCAGAAGGAATTACTCCAGCTAATTTTCAGTCTATTGAGTTTCATCTCACACAACCTGAATAGTCTTTTTTTTGCTCCAGTAGCTTTTTATGGAAACATGCTCTAGATTGCTTTGCTGCTTTTTAAATTAATCTAATACTGCAAACAGTTTTTCGAGCCACAAAACTGATTGATGAACGAGTTGGGTTGTTTACTTGTGGATTATTGTGATGTTTTTATCAGGTGTTCGGACATTCATTCTGACGGCACCCATTCACTTCAAATGATCCAGTGATCCAAGTGATGTAATGCTAAATTTCTCCAAATCTGTTCTGATGAAGAAACAACTCATCTACGTCTGGGACGGCTTCATTTCATTTTCATTTTTAGGCGAACTATTCCTTTAAAATGAATTAATGCAACAAAATTAAACTACATTTTTGTCAAACTTATTTCATTGTATTTAGTCGACTTAAATTTATAAATAGGAACTTTACTTAATTCATTTGTGGTTAACAATATGAAACTGAAACCAGACAGTAAATGTTTAATTCATGGCATTTTGAATTTAATAATAATAATAATTATAATTATTATTATTATTTAATTAATTAATTTTAGATCAAATAACACTTATTTAACACTTGTTTATTTTAATTTAATTACATTTTTTTTGTCCAATCTAATATTTTTGTCTAAGATTTGTGGTTAATATTAAATATTATAAATATTAATAAAATAATAAATAAATAAATATTAATATTAGGACATTAATTGTATGATAAATTTCCATCAAACTAAACTGAATATTTTTTAAATGACGTATATATTTGTTACAAATTCAGTTAATTAAAAATATGAGCTTTTACAAAACAAAATTCATAGGATTTAAAATATACCATTTGGTAACTACATTTGCTTTGGCATTAATTTTTTTTAATTCTTCGTAAAATAAAAAACTATTTATACAAAGACAAATAGTTTTATAGTTTTTTAAGAACTTGAGGTTAGCCAGGATTATTTATTTATTTATTAATTGATTGATTAGTTTTTTGTTTTTTGTTTTTTTACAAAAACTTGATGTTTGCCAGGATTATTTATTTATTAATTGATTGATTGATTGATTGAGCATACAAGGGTCATATGCTGTAAAATGGAGTAATGTTTCATCATTAGAGGACAGACAGCACACATCTGCAAAGTCTGAAAGTCATACATTTCAAATCATAGCAGATAATAATTATCGAGCGCTGCTGGCCCGTGACCTCTTCAAGTCATTGCCCATCAGAAGCCGTTCAGTCTGTTCAATCAAAATTCAAGGAACATCAGTCTACAGAGAGACATACAGACCCCCAGACATCAGGAGCTGATGAGGACATGGAAGCCTTTCCCACTTCACCAGTGTTGAAGGAAATCAATATGCAATTTTCTCTCTGAATCTGCACTGGATCCTGAAATAAAAAAAATCTATTTTCTATTCCTTCCACCTGAGCTTCTGAACAGCTGGGTCAACAGCTTTTGTTTCTCAAAAGATGGTAATTAAACTACTCAGCCTGAAGACTCGTAATGACTTAGTTGCGTTAATAAATCTAAATGAATGGAGAATTTAGCAGGTGAGTGGCGAGACTTAAAAACGAAAGTGATGCATGGTATAACAAGAAAATCTGTTTTCTTTGGCCTTAAAATGCAAGTCACTTACTGTAAATGCAGCCTTGGTTCACTTTAAATGAACTTTAAAGGTTTAGTTTGTAAGTAATAATAATTCTATTTTACATTTCTGTGCATTTCTGTAAACTCAAAAAGGTCGCTTTATAATATTACCCTAGCAGGCAAACGTTAGGCAATGTTAACATTAGTTAAAATGAACCAACAATGAAAAATACAACTTTTTTGATACACTGAAAAAAAAAAATGGTGTAGAAAATGTTCACTCAGAAATTGCTATATTTTGCAAATTATTACAATGAAATGGCAAGTAACGTAGAATTAAACATGAAATTATGAAACAGAAACACTGAAATAGTATTTTCTTGTAAAACATACTCTAATAATCTGTTGCATTTACAGCTTTGAAAAAGCTTTTTTATGGTGTAATTTATTAAAATTAAAAGTTATAGTTAACGTAATGTTAAAAGAGATTTAAAAATACAGTTTCATTAACTAATATTAACAGTGAGCATTAACTAACGGTAACTAATGACCTCATTGTGAAGTCTTACACTTTAAATATAAATATTAATATATATATACATATATATAGTTTTTTTTAATGTGTAAATAAAACAGATTATTGGAATACATTTTACAAGAAAATATATTTTCAGTTTTTCTTAAATGTGAAAATTTCACATTGAAATGTTACTTGTCGCTTTTTTGTTATTGTACATTTTACTAGAAATTGCTGAGTGAAAGTAGTTTCTACACCAATTTATTTATTTTATTTATTTATCTACACTACCAGTCAAAAGTTTTTGAACAGAAGGATTTTTAATGTTTTTTTTATAAGGTCTCTTCTGCTCACCAAACCTGCATTTATATGATCCAAAAAACAGTAAAATTGTGAAATATTTTTGCTATTTAAAATAACTGGTTTCTATTTGAATATATTTTAAAATGTAATTTATTCCTGTGATTTTAAAGCAGAATTTTTAGCATCATTACTCTAGTCACATGATCCTTCAGAAATCATTCTAATATTCTGATTCGCTGCTCAAAAACATTTATTGTTATTATTATGTTGAAAACAACTGTTTTAAATATTGATAATAATAATAAAAGATGGTTCTTGAACAGCAAATCAGCATATTAGAATGATTTCTGAAGGATCATGTGACACTGAAGACTGGAGTAATGATGTTGAAAATTTTGCTTTGATCACAGGAATAAGTTATTTTTAAAAAATATATTCATATACAAATCATTTAATTTAAATAGTAAAAATATTTCAAAATTTGACTTTTTTTTTCTTTGGATCAAATAAATGCAGGCTTTGGTGAGCCGAAGAGTCATTTAAAAACATTAAAATTAAACTTTTGACTGGTAGTGTATCTATGTATTTATTTATTCTTTCCAGTGTACTAAGAATATATATTTTAGTCCCATTGCTCATGATATTATGCCTAACCTGCTATAAGTGTGCAAAAATAATTTAAGAAATGTTATTACTCATAACTAAGATTAAATGTAATAACATTAATTCATAGCCAACTCTATAAAAAACTTTTTTTATGCCAGAGTCATTAGAAAACTTTGCACATATTATTGTCAAAACAACAAAATTCATTTGAATATTTTTCAGATAAGGCCTGTGGAAAAAAGTGCATATCTAGCCCTGAGCTAATATAATATAAATGTTAATGAAGATTTGTGCAGTGAGCTGGGAGATGAGTATTTATAATGCTGCAAAACCACTTTAACTTTTGGATATGAAATTGGATATTGGATTCCTTCTTCCCTTTCCTTTTTTGTTGCAGGATGATATAGTAGCACAGCTGACTGTAAAATAAATTAGGCCAAGACTGAGTAATGGAAAAAATGTGACTATTTGGCGAATTCCATATCAGTTTAAGCCGATATGAAATTTGAAACCTGTATAATTGTTTTCAGTCTTATTTGGGAATGATAATGCGGCTGGAATCCATCCAAATGCAAATGGTTTCCCCTCATTCATAATGCATCCATGTATAAAATCATGATAATTGGATTCTATTTTGTAAACAACAAATGTCATGCGATGTCGTTGAGATTTTGTTTGCGATATGAGAGATGAAGTCATTGCATAAAAATGTTGTTTTTTATTTTTTTTTAAATCTTGAGATTTCAAATATTATCAGTGTCAAATATGCAGTATAAGTCAGTATGATGACATAATGGTTATTTGGTCATTTTCTCCATTTATGTTAATATAATTAATCAAATTAGCTCTTTCCAAACAGCTTCTTTCATTTTAGTGGTTATTGTCTCATGAATATTGCTGAAATGAGATCGGGAAGAAGTTAATACAATGAACTGATTCCATGTGAAGTGGCCAGTGGCCCTAATTAACCTAGACATTTGGTTTTGATGTTGATAAATTGAGTGTGTTTGATTCGCCATCTGCTACAGCTGCACTCAGGTGCATCCAAAACCACGACAGGTGCAGCGATTCCTCCCCCACCAACCTCACATACACACAATACCAGCGCCAGCTTTCTGTCTGCTGTTACGAATATTCTATAGGCTTTATGTTACTCAAAAGTGGTATCTCAAGGCTGATAAATAATATTTTAATAAACATTCTAGTGTTTGATTGAATCACAACCACATGAATAGCCTTATTACCACCAATAAATATGGTTAATTTATTCTTAAA
Source organism: Labeo catla (assembly GCA_012976165.1). Lineage (NCBI taxonomy): Eukaryota > Metazoa > Chordata > Actinopteri > Cypriniformes > Cyprinidae > Labeo > Labeo catla. The sequence continues at coordinate 129,269 of VONZ01000560.1, read as the reverse complement.
GGAATAGTTCATACAAAAAAGAAAATTGGCTGAAAATGTACTCACCCTCAGGGCATCCAATATGTAGATGAGTTTGTTTTTTCTGTGGAACAGATTTGGAGAAATGTAGAAATACATCACTTGCTCATTAATGGATCCACTGCAGTGATTCATTTGATTTAGATGTGGAATTCAAATCGCGTATCGTAAATCATATGATTTAGATCAGGACTTCGAAGCGGGTCCGCAAATCATTTGACTTAGATTGGAATTGGCGTATCGCAAATCATTTGATTTAGATCATAACATCGCTAATCGTGAATCATTTGATTTAAATCGGGACTTCGGAGCGGGTTTGCAAATCATTTGATTTAGATCAGGAATTCAAACTGTGTATCACGAACGATTTGATTTAGATTGGGACTTCGAAGTGGGTTCGCAAATCATTTGACTTAGATCAGAACATCGCTAATTGTGAATCATTTGATTTAGATCAGGAATTCACGTATCATTTGATTTAGATCGGGTATTCAAATTGCATATTGCAAATCATTTGATTTAGATCAGAACATTGCTAATCATGAATCATTTGATTTAGATCAGGACTTCGGAGCAGTTCGCGAATCATTTGACTTAGATCTGGAATTAAAATCACATATCACAAATTATTCGATTTAGACCGGAACTTCGCAAATCGTGAATTATTTGATTTAGATCAGGACTTGGCACAGGTTTGCTAATCATTTGACTAAGATGGAGCTTTGCATATAAATCGTGAATCATTTTATTTAGATCAGGACTTGAGGGTTCGAATCATTTGATTTAGATCTGGACTTCGGCGCAGGTTCGCTAATCATTTTACTAAGATCGGAGCTTTGCATATCGCGAATCATGAATCATTTGATTTAGATTGGGAATTCAAATCGCATATCGTGAATCATTTGTTTTAGATTGGAACTTCCTAATCGAGAATTTATTTGATTTAGATTGGGACTTTGGAGCAGGTTCGCAAATCATTTGACCTAGATCGGAACTTCACGTATTGCAAATCATTTGATTTAGATTGTGAATTCAAATCACATATTGCAAATCTTTTGATTTATATAGGAACTGATTTATATAGGAAAAATTTAGATCAGGACTTCGGAGCAGTTTGAGAATCATTTGACTTAGATCACATATCACAAATCATTTGAGTTAGACCAGAACTTCACAAATCGTGAATTATTTGATTTAGATTGGGACTTTAGAGCGTGTTCGCAAATCATTTGACTTAGATCTGAACTTTGCTTTGATTTAGATCAGGAATTCAAATCGCGCATCGCAAATCATTTGATTAAGATCAGGACTTTGAAGTGGGTTCGCAAATCATTTGACTTAGATTGGAAACTTGCGTATCGTGAATCATTTGATTTAGCTTGGGACTTCGGAGCAGGTTCGCAAATCTTTTAATTTATATAGGAACTTCGCTAATCGCGAATCATTTAATTTAGATCGGGAATTCAAATTGCATATTGCAAATCATTTGATTTAGATCAGAACTTCGGTAATCGTGAATAATTTGATTTAGATCAGGACTTCGGAGCGGGTTCGCTAATCATTTAACTTAGATCGGAACTTTGCCTATCGCAAATCATTTGACGTATCTGAACTTTCATAAATTTCATGATTCACAATCAGAGCCCTGATCTGAAATGATGGCACGTGAATCATTAATTATCTATCTATTTATTTATTATCTATTTATCTTTTTAAATTTTGAAAGACATTGTTTGATAAGTGCAGTCTCTGTTTGAAGTCCTTGAAAAAGTGGTACTTGAAAAGTCCTTGAAAGTCCCGCAATTTCATTTTACAATGTCTGTACGAATCCTTACCAACATTCATCTTTTCACTTGACAAGGCTTTAACTGATAGACTGGAGTGGTGTGTGGATTATTATGATGTTTTTATCAGCTGTTTGGGCTCTCATTCTGACGGCACCCATTCACTGCAGAGGATTCATTGGTGAGCAAATAATGTTGAATTTCTTCAAATCTGTTCTGATAAAGAAACGAACGAATGGAAATGTTCATTTTTAGTTTAACTATTCCCTTAAAGCCAACACATTAAGAATGAATTTTAAATATTGTATTCGGTTCTGCTCCACAATAAATATAGTAAAAACATTTTTATTTTTCGCAATTTTTATATAGTGATTGTAATGGCAGTCTTTTCCTAAACCACAAAGCCTATAGCCAGACAACAAATGAAACAACTGAAAATACGTTAAAATAATCAACATGCCAATCATAAAAATATCTTTACAAATAGTTTACATTTCTATACAATATGAAGTAATTTAGTTACATTACTAGGTCTCTGAGCTGAGCTGTTATGAGACCAGCGACCTAAACCGTATAGAATCTTTTTCCTCTCAACCATGACACTGACTTCAAAATATAGAAAAGAATCAAATTTTGTCCAATGGATCCATTTTCCATCAATCTTTTTCTTTTTTTTTAAGCTATACACATCTTTCCACATTCTCATTTAAACAAATTATGTACAGTAGCAGAATGAAAATGTCAGCAGAACAAATATGAATATTCTGAAGCTTTTTCTGTAAATCTGCCATACAAAAATAGAGTTCATTATGACACACTCCATACTGAATGACATCATAGAGAACGGAAACAGTGGCTACTACATGTCGCTCTGAATTACACACAGCTATGCATGATAAAAACGAAATACAGTGACGATGTACAGACAATATCATCTTTACAGTATCATTACAAATTATGACACATTAAGACATAATTCAATTTTTAGAGTTACAACGGTCTGACAATATTTCAGCCATCCTGAAATGTGTATAAGGAGTCTGATGAAACAGATGTGGCAGTTTGGAGCTAAAATGCTTGACTAGTTATTTTACTTGACTTGGTCTGAGAATGAAAAAATGATATATATATTTTGATCTATGGAGTACAATTACATTTCTACACAGAGAACATATTTTCAGAAAACAGAAGTTTTGGCTTCTAATGAAACGTGTTCTTTGTCAGACCGTTTTAAAATCTTTAAAATTCTAGAATTATTTAAATAACTTCTCTGTTAATACTGAAGGTTTTAAAAACACCATGTTACATTTCTGACATTTAAGGCTCATTTTCCACACACAGACTGTAAAAACCTTTCATCTTTGTTCGAGGAAAATTATCCTTGAAGAAAAAACGAAACTTTAGTGTTTGCATGATGTGAACTTATTTGAACAAAATTAAATGTGAACATACTTGCTTTTTACAGGAGATATGCAAATCATATATGATTGAATGCGCCAGATGCTATTTAATGAAAAACAGCGGTAGATGCTAAACTTGTCAAAATATTTGCTCTGCGTCTAATCAGCCAATCGAGAGCCTTCCTGGCCTCTTTGAGGAGAGATGTCCGTCTCCACAGAGTTTCACATCTTCTGTTCAATGCAGAGTTGATTTCTTCTCTGGATGTCGAACTCTAAAAACAAGGCTGTATTGCACTTATTGCATTCTGTGATCAATATAACTCATGCATAACGAATGCATTTATGAAACTATATTGAATAATATATACTGTATAAAAGCATTTATGTACATTTTTGAGATAAAATAAAGAGGAACCTACTTTCAGTTGTCGATATCAGACACATGATTCTCCATCTGAAACACAAATAAAAAAGAAATCAGGAATATTGAATAGATCAGGAAAATCTAAACTCTAAAAATCAGAAATGCACTTCATAGACTTTTAATAAACCGCTATGAGGAGTTTTAGTCTCACATAACCACACCAGAATACAAATAATGTATAGACATGTATAATGTCACAAATGATTTCTAATTGAAATAAATGCTATTCTTTTGAACTATTAGGCAGTGCAACGGTTTTCAACATTGATAATTGATAATTGAGCAAAAAAATCAGCATATTAGAATGAATACTGAAAATTCAGCTATCCATTACAGGAATAAATTACATTTTAAAATATATTAAAACAGAAAATAGTTATTTTAAAATGTAATAATATTTCACCATTTTACTGTTTTTTGTTGCACTTTCAAATAAATGCAGGCTTGGTGAGCAGAAGACACTAATTTAAAAACATTTATTATTATAATTATGTTAAAAACAGCGGAGTAGAATTTTTTTCAGGTTTCTTTGATGAATAGAAAGTTCAGAAAACAGCATTTATCTGAAATAGTAATCTTTTGTAAGATTATAAATGTCATCATCATCATTTTTGATCAATTTAAAGCATCCTTCTTAAATAAAAGTATTAATTTCTATAATTTAGATTTGATCACAGGAATAAATTACATTTTAAAATATATTACAATTTTAATGGTGAGCAGTGGAGACTTCTTTATAAAACATAAAAAAATCTTACTGTTCAAAAACTTTTGACTGGTAGCGTGAATATACATATTGAATATACATATATTAAAATAGACTGTTTTTTTCACAGATTATATTTGTTTTTGTTACGTTCTGATAATTTGCAGGTTAGACATTTAATTATAACTTTTCAGCGTATAAAATTACCTTTTATCCCCAGAAATTACAAAAACCTTCCATCTAATAGAAGAACAGTATTTAACTTAGTACCAGATCAAAAAGAAATCCAGGTATCCAATTAATCGAACCATTCTTTGTGCCAAAACTAAGTCTAACTCATTCAAATCATATCTAAGAGCCCGTACTTTCTCAGACGGGCGGATAAACTTTAACAAAAGCTGCATGGCATCAAAACACAGATGTGTTCTGATCTAGTGAAAAACAAGCAGCTCTGGATCTCAAAAGACCTTGAGATTTACTTGCTTTATACTCACATTCATCATAATACATAAACAATCCTAAGCCCTCAACTTCCCTTTTGCAGAAACATATTCAGTGTTCAACATCACTCCTCTCGCGTTTCTTTTAAAAAGTCCAGCCAATTTTTATCAGTATTGTTTGGGTATCTACTAAACCCAGCTGTGTTGCAGGTCACGCTCTGACCTGAAATGTCTGTAACACTGTTGGGAATCTTTCCAGCGGGATTTCGCCTCAAAGTTTCCCTCCAGTTTAACAAACACAAGAGCTCATTAAAATACAGTCAGCCTGTCTCCTCAGCGGGGAAGCACATCCTAAATCTTAATTTGACTTTGCTGTTGGTCGCGAGGCTGCCGGACCCCGATGTCTCCAGAGGTTCTGACTCGGTTTTAATTACACAGCGTGACAGGTGAGGGTTAAGAGAGCAGGAAGCAGCCCAGCGGAACCCTGTCAGCTTCTGCTCTCCCAGCCCTGGGTCTCTCATGTTCGCAACTATGAATAAATCTGCAGAATTAGCTTCAGCGGGGCTTTTCAGAGCCACTGCTGGCAGTAAAGGCCCGCGGGGGGTCGACGTACCAGATCAGTGCTGCCTTCCTCGTCGTAGTCATCCTCGCCGCCATCCGTCATTTCTCCCGCCTCCGCGTCCAGCTGTCCCTCTCCTCCTTCCTCTCCGGAGTTGTCTGCCGTCTCTGATATCGACCCCTCGTGCAAAGAGTCGCAGTTGTCCTCATATTTCCTATGAGGCTCTGAAGGAACGACACAGAGATGTGTGACGATTATGGTATACTAAAACGTATTTGAAATACATTTGTCTCATGCTAAGCATACTACAAATACATTTGCATATTTATATATACATATTCTTAATAAAAATACCTTGCAATTGTAGTAGATTGTGTACAACAGGTTTTTCAGAAAATTTCGATGCTTTAGATTATATATTAGACAATATTTTAAGATTACAACCAAATACACCAAGTAGAAGTTAGTAGAAAGAAAAATGTTTTTAAATGTTATTTTATTTTATTTTGTAATGCATTTTTTAAAAAATGTAACCTTTTGTGTTCCACAAAAGAAAGTCAGTCAAAGGGGTTTGGAACAACATGAGGGAGAGTAAATGATGAAGAAAAACTGTAATTTTCTTTCTTTTTTTGAATCTGTACGGATCAAGCACAAGCAATAGACCTAAAGTTTGACTCGTGAATGTAAGACTAGCGCTATGCCGTTCCTTAGTGTGTCTGCTAGATGAAAACAGTGCTACTGGCGAACAGCGAAATGGGATTTGCTATAGTAAAACAGTACAAGATTGCCTGTATAACAGTTCTGACAAATTGGCTGCTGTCTCCTCGCCTGTCACAGAGATGGATAGCACATATACACTCCCAATATTTCTCCCCGCACAGCCGATGTGTGCGACCCTACCCCGCCGGACTGGATTTTATTCCTGCTCTCTTATAGTTTTAAGTCCGTCTCACCACACTCAGATCTCTGCTGCTTCTCGATCTTCTCCAGGCGGCCCAGAAGAGAGTCAATCTTCATCTTGATCTGAGTCAGTTCACGTTTGATAGTCTGAAGTTGATCGGACTTCACTGCGAGAGAAGAAAAAGCAATGAAAGCACACGTGAGGCAAGATCTGAGGAGATGACAGCGCATCCATGCTCATCCTTATATCAGCACAGATAATTCATGTCTGAAGACTCGTTCAGGGTTGCTGGTTCTAAACTAAAAGTTCAAAGAATTCCCTGTCCTGCTGTTTTTAATTTAGCTTTATCCCTAATCTCATTCAGACACGCTGGTTGATATCAGCCACTGCAAGTAAGACCGTGTTTCTCCACGTGTTGGCTTTTATCAGTCAATAAAACTTAACAAGAACTATTTTCAGCATGATGGAAATACAAACGAGCAAGTTTGGAGCATTTTTTCTGCATATAACCACTGAATAGATGTTTTAAAGGAGAACTCCACTTGCAGAACGTAGGCGGAACTACAGACCCAGCGTTTACAAAGCGAACGTGCAAAGACTAAGAAAGTGCAAGTAAGTCAAACGCTGTTTAGAAACAATAAGGTAGAACAATGTCGGACGATTCTGAAGTTGTAGGAGAAAATAAGATGGAGTTTTTCGCCATACTCTACCTTTTTTAGTCGGAGTACACAGACAATGAACTTAGACGTGATTCGTAGTAGTGATGGGATGTTCGGATCATTTTACCGACTCAGACTTTTGAGTCTCGTTCAGCAAAATAAACACATTTTTTCTAGTCATTTCGTTCATCTTAGCAAAATATAATTAAAATGTTACGTGTTACTTCTCTAACACATCTACTGCTTACACAAACGTTGATTACACTACAAATAAGACAAAACTATAATGCTATAAGAAACAGAAAAGATTAATTAATTGTTTACCTGGGTCTTTAGTCTATGATTAGCTCACCTTACGTCTCATCTGACAAGTTTTTGGGTTTGAGTCGTTCGTTCATCACGTGACAGCCCCATAAGCTCAACCAATGCAGTGTGAGCCGGAAAAAGAATTGATTAGCTCATCTCTCGAGTCTTCGGGTTCGAGTAGTTCGTTCAAAACGTGACAGCCCCATAAGATGATCAAACAACTCGAAAAACCTGAAAACTCGAAACAGATGAACTAATTCCAGTACAGAACCTAATAGGATGTTGTGCATGTGCGACTGAACGAATCACTCCCCGAGACGACTCGTTCTTTCCGAGTCACATTAAAGATTCGTTCAAAATGAATGAATCATTCAAGAATGACCCATCACTAATTCATAGCATCGTGAACATGCATCCAAGAGCTGGTGCTACATGAGCTTTTGTGCTTAAAAAGTATACAAATTTTTATTTTTCAAACAAAATGACAGATCGTTTCGCTAGATAAGACCCTTCTTCCTTGTCTGGGATTGTTTAGAGCCCTTTGAAGCTGCATTTAAACTACATTTTGGAAGTTCAAATTCGGGGCACCAATCAAGTCCATTATATGAAGAAAAATCCTGAAATGTTTTCCTCAAAAAACATAATTTCTTTACGACTGAAGACAGAAAGACATGAACATCTTGGATGACAAGGGGGTGAGTAAATTATTTGTAAATTGTTGTTCTGGAAGTGGACTTCTCCTTTCATTCCTGGTCACCCTGAAACACTTTCCGTGCAATGAATTCACTACGTCACACGGGATGAAATGTCTCTGCTCAATGCCTGCTAGCTTAATTCATGCTGCTAATTTGTGTGAATATTTAGTGCTTTAAATATGTCCACTGCTTTTTTTTCATCTGACAGCTGTCAGATTAATCTCCCTCAGATGACTACACCATTGAACGCACACTGAATCCAATGAACACTTAAAATCAGCAGGCCTCTCTGGACAGAGCAGAATGACCTTGGTTGCAAATGAAAACCCAAATAGGCTGAAAAAAGGTGGCAAATGGTCTCCAACACTGGATCAGTTTAAAAATGTCGAAATGGTTCCTTTCAAAATTACTTGGTGTAACTTCAGACATATGTAGGTGGTTTGAAATCAGCCCAAAACACCACCGATTGTAGATCTGTGTTTGTATGACTCCTTTTGCAGTTACATCGTTATGCTAGTAGGTGGTGATATGTGAGTCAGGGAATCATTCATTCAAACGATTCACTCAAAAAGATCATTCATTAAAAAAAAATTTAAGAGTCTAACCAATCTATCCAAAAATGTTGAAGTATTCATTAACTGAAAAAAAATTGTCTTTAAGAATGAGTTGTTTAGTCATTCAACAAATTAGATAAAATTGATAATTTATTCAGGAACTAAACAAAAGACTGTCTTTAAGCCACTAAATTTTTAATGAGTCACTGAAACATTCATTCAAGGGATTTGTTTAAAAACTTTCATTCAATTTGTTTAAAAATGCTAATTAATTTATGAAATACCAGATTATGTTTATGGGAGAGTCACTGAATGGTTCTTTCAACCAATTTGTTCAAAAATACTAAATCATGCAGGAATCAAACAAGAGCCTTCTTGAGTCCTTAAATGATTCATTTAATGAATCAATAAATTATTTAATAAATTCATCAAAAACTCAAGTGACTGTTTTTATGATTAAGCCTTTGAATCATTTAATCAATCTGTTATAAAACATTGTTTCATTCACAAACTAAACTTTTTTTAGAGTCACTGAATCATTCATTCAAGCGATTTGTTTAAAAACACTAATTAATTTGTGAAGTACCAAACTATATGAGAGAGTCACTCCAATAAATATGTTCTTTTAATGAATTTGTTCAGAAATACTAATTCACGCAGGAACTAAACAAGAGGCTTCTTTATGAATAAGTCATTGAATCATTCAATTAATCAAATTATTAATTCAAGTGTGTTTTTATGATTAACATAACCCTAACCCTAACATTCTATTGCATTCACAAACAAAACAATGCTTACTTTTTGAATTAATCATTTAATCATGTATTCAAACAGTCTGATTAAAAATGCTAATTAATTTGTGTAATACCAGACCATCTTTATATGGTCCATTTAACCAATTTGTTTCAAAATACTAATTCATGCAGGACAAGTGGCTTCTTTATGAATGAGTCCTTGAATCAGTCATTTTATTAATCCAAGAGATTAATTCAAAAACTTCAAGTGACTGTTTTTATGATCAAGCCTTTGAATCATTCACTCGAGCTGTTCTAAAATATTCATAAACAAAACAACTTTATTAATTTACATTAATGTATTAAATACATTTATTTAACCAATCTGCTTAAATACATTTATTCAATCATTAAAAAAAACAACAGACTGTATGAGTGAGTCACTGAATTGTTCATTCAAGTGAATTTGTTTGAAAAAGCTAATTCATTCAGGGAGGCAAAAAAGTTATTTAACAATTCACAAAACCATGAATCATTCAGAAACTATTTCATTTACAAAGGCAAAAAACTAATCTTGTTTTTCAAATCTACTGCTTTAATATACCGAACGACACTAGAAAAAAATGTTAGAAAATGCAGCGTGGGCTGAATGGACCTCTATGAAAAACCTTCAGCGGCAACTCTTGACACTGAAAAAACCTGCTTCTTCATGATAATTGGAGCTCCAGGATACATATAAATGCTTTGTTGAAAAATTCATTAGCCTGTATTTTCCAGTATTTTTCGAGCCTTGAGAAAGCTGAAGCTTGTCGTTTTGCTGTCACCGCCTTCAGCCCTGATAACACAGCGTGACCCAGCACTGCTGTCACACCGCTGCCAGCTTTTCCACTACCTCACAAAATGGTGTCACCTGCCATCACCCGCCCGAGGCAGAAAGCTCCGCGTGTGTAGGTGTTTAGTTGACGGAGCGTCGTATCTACTGAAATTCAATGAACGTGTCTGTGTGCAACCATTCAAATTGCTCCGAAGCTCCAAACACAACACATGTCCAAAAATTGCCTTCAAGCTTTGCAAACGTGAACTCTGAAGGAGTTTTAATCTGGGCAACCTACGAAACACTAGCTGAGCGTCAATTTGTTTTCGACAGATGACAACGGTTGGTAAAACTTTCTCTTTTATCACTTGTTTTAAGCTGTTTACTTGTGAATCTTTTGGAGGATGTGCGATACGCAGTACATAAAAAGCAGCGGATTATGACGCACAACGTGTTGTTTTCCAAGATCAGGAATCTAGATTAAAATGTAATGCAAAGTCTAGAGGAGACCATGGTTCACACTACAGTTTCCACAGAAATATTAAGCTATAAAAAAATGCATTAGAAAATCAGCATTTTTTAATGATTTCTGAAAGATCATGTGACTGAAGACCGGAATAATGGTGCTAAAAAATTCAGCTTTGCATCACAAAAATAAATTACATTTTTAAATATATTCAAACAGAAAACAGTAATTTTAAATTGTAATAATATTTCACAATATTAGGGCTGGGTATTGGCAAATTTCATGATTCGATTCAGTTTTGATTCACAAGCTTGCAATTTGATTCAGATTCGATTTGATTCGATATAGAGTATGGAAAATTTTCTCAAGGAAAACAAAAACTTTCAACTAATGCTATAAAATACAGGCCTACATGAGAGTCAGCACACATTACTATAATACTGAAGGTTAAAATTAACTGATTTGTAGGCAAACACTTAAATTACAGTCTTTTATCTTCTCTTTTTACTCTTTTATCTTTACAATAATAACGTTATAACTTTACAATTACACAGTTAGCATATATTTCTTCTCCAATTCGTTTTTTGAAATATAAACATTTAAATGTTTGTCATAAAAACTTGCATTTATTGTTTGAGTACTGTAATAAAATGGACAGAATTTGAAATCTAAGATTTTGTTTCATATCAAAAGTAACAAAGTACAAAGCTTATTACGATTACATTGGAAGCAATGTGCGCTACAATGTTTCATTTATTAACTGGCTACACTGTAAAAAATAAAAAACAATTTGTTGAGTCAGCTTAAAATAATTTGTTACCCCGCTGCCTTAAAATTTTAAGTTCAGTCAACTAAAATAAGTTCATTCAACTTAAAATGTTAAGTTGTACTAAGTAACAACTTAGATATTTGTGTTTGCTAAACTTAACAGATGGGTAAGTAACCCAGCTGCCTAAAAATTTTAAGTTGATTCAACTCAAATATCTAAGTTGTCACTTAGTATAATTTAACATTTCAAGTTGAATAAACTTTTTTTGAGTTGACTGAACTTAAAATTTTAAGGCAGCCAGGTTACAAATTATTTTAAGTTGACTCAACAAATTGTTTTTTACAGTGTAGACTAATCGATTTTTGAGATTTAAGAATCAATTTCGTTGATTATAAATCGAGAAATCGTTTTACTATATTAAATAAATGCAGTTTTGGTGAGCATATGAGAATTTCAAACATTAAACATTAAAAAATCGTACAGACAGAAATTAAACCGCAATATCCTTACCCCGAAAAATACTCAGTGGAGTAAAAAATTGACCACTAGCCCCATTCTGTCCTATATCTTATGTCTTGTAACTGGTTTCACATTATTTTAAATTACCTTTTTGCCAGCAGTTCATTTTAAATAAACCTTATAGTGTGACAAATGAAAAAGTCCAAATGCTCCATGCAGGCGCGTGGTATTAAAATGAGGCCACAAAAGCTTCATGCATAATAGAATTAGCAAAATCCTGTTTAAAATATTGAGATGGAGTACAGAATGTCACAGCGCAAGTCAAATTTGCTAAATTATTTCCCAGACAGAGGCAAATAAAATGGGTTTTGCTATTCATGTCACTCTAGTTTGTGGCTGACCTCTATTTGGGACACAAATTGCACTAGTCGTGTTTTCAGATCTCATCTACTACATAGGAATCATTGTGTTTCAGCTGGCAAAAAACATCGCAATTCTGATCTTGAACAGAAAACGACTGCATTTTCATTAGCTGAACATGAAGTGGTTTCAAAGTAAACTTTCTGAGCCATATTAAATGCTATTTCGGTGTGGTATAAAGCTGCAGTTTGGGCTGTGAAGAGAAGGGAGAACTCCAGTGAAATGCAGATTAAGGTAAACAGTGCCACTTTTGTGTACATGCCATGGATATTTTTGCTGGTGAATTGCACTGATATAAGAAAAGCCCCCGGAGAGGCCACAGCACTACAGCTAAGAGCATTAGTGTCATGCACCACGGCTAATCTCAACTTCTGAGCTCTGCGCTCGGAGGAGACGGCGGGATGCTGACAGATGCTGTGAAAGCTGCTACTTGTGGGTTAAAGATAAAATCTGAATTAGTGTTATGAATTCTAATTTACAAACACAACCGCATGACGCTCTGTCTTGCCGTTTGGCTCGCGTCCCAGTCAGAATTAAAGGAGCATTTCAGTCGGTCGTAAGTCTCAATGCTCTGTGGTTACAAAAATCAATATGTTCTTGATTTTTGCTCCCATAAAAATAACTCGATTTTAACTCAATGTAACCTGTAAGAGAGAGCTAATGACCGACATGTTTCGCCTGTGTCAGACAATAAACCAGCAGTTGGCAGTGAGGAATAAAGCTCATGGACTTCATACGGTGTGCCACAGACTGCCAAAGAGTGCAGTGATTTAACATTGTGGATTTGTGGGAGCGATTTCTGCAACATGCACTGTATTATTAAAGTCTTTTTGCAATAGAAGCATGAAAACACATGAATGTCATTGCATTTCACAAAAATACCAAGTCAAGTGGCATTTATGACATTTTTTTTTTATAAGTGGCATTTGCAGTATTGAGTCAAGTCAGTTTTTTTTTAATATAGCTACATTCTGCAACAACACAAAAAATACATAATATTATTTTTATACACTAATATTAATAAACAGTTAAAGTCAACTGCAAAATGTAATGCAAAATGTAATGATTTTACCAAAATAAGAGGGATCATACAAAATGCATGATATTTTTTATTTAGTACCGTCCTGAATAAGATATTTCACATAAAAGATGTTTACATATAGTCCACAAGAGAAAATAAAGGTTGAATTTATAAAAATGACACTGTTCGAAAGTTTACATATATTTGACTCTTAATACTGTGCTGTTACCTGAATGATCCACAGCTGTGTTTTTTTGTTTACTGATAGTTGTTCATGAGTCTCTTGTTTGCAGTTAAACTGCCCACTGTTGTTCAGAAAAATCCTCCAGGTCCCACTAATTCTTTGGTTTTTCAGCATTTTTGACAGTATGATTTTTGAGATCCATCTTTTCACACTGAGGACAACTGAGGGACTCATATGCAGCTATTACAGAAGGTTTAAACGCTCGTTGACGCTCCAGAAGGAAACACCATGCATTAAGAGCCGGGGGGTGAAAACTTTTGGAATTTGAAGACTGGGGTAAATTTAACGTATTTTGTCTTCTGGGAGACATGCAGGTATCTTCTGAAGCATCTGAAGGGCAGTACTAAATGAAAAAAATATGATATTTAGACAAAATAAGAAAAATGTACACATCTTTTCTTTCTTAATGCATCGTTTTTCTTTCTAAAGCATCAGTGAGCGTTTGAACCTTCTGTAATAGTTGCATATGAGTTTCTCAGTTGTCCTCAGTGTGAAAAGGTGAATCTAAAAATCATACAGTCATTGTTGAAGAGGGTTCAAATACACAAAAATGCTGAAAAACCAAAGAATTTATGTGACATGAAGGATTTTTCTGAAGAACTGCAGGCATTTTAACGGTTCAGGACAAACAAGGGACTCAAGAACAACTATCACTAAACACAAAACACAGCTGTTGATCATTTAGGTAACAACACAGTATTCAGAATTAAGTTTATGTATACTTTTGAACGGGGTCATTTTTATAAATTACAACTACTGTATAAACGTCTTTTATGTGAAATGTCTTATTCAGGACAGTACAAAATTTAAAAAATATCATGCATTTTATATGATCCCTGTTATTTTGGTAAAATAATTAACATTTTGCAGATTCTGCAAGGTGTATGTAAACTTTTGACTTCAACTCTATTATACAGGGGTGGGGCGATATACCGATACAGACGATTAACCGCTAGAAATTTTGTCAACCGATGATTTTTCATTATCGTCTCTATCGTGGTCATGTCGCTCATGTGACATTGCTGTGCTACGTGTTTGCACAAGTTTTTAAGCATTAAGGTTTAAAAACAAGTGATTTTAAGCTGTTAAAGCGCAATCAGCAGTGAAAGAGCAGTGTTCGTAAAGCACAGCGTATTAAACAGATTAAATATACACGCTTATGTCAAAATGCCGGTCTTTGCAAGTATCCTTGTAAACACAGTAATTTAGGTCTTAAGTGAAAGCAAACAGCTGAGAAAGAAAACACATGTGTAACAGTATATTGGATCCGGGCGGCTCTTAAAGTGACAGCAGTCTAATATTCCTGCTATCTGTCATTCATGTTAATCAAACAACAAAAGAGAGAAAATCTCTCACTGCTCTCGGCTAAATCACTTTTGTAACTTTAATAAGAAAAATATATTTAATTTACCTCATACAATGTATAGCAATTGCTATTTATTTGTATATTTGTATACATGTATAATCAAGTCAATGTATTGGATAATTATTATATTAAGTATTGCAGATTTAATTGCATTTTCTGTGCTTTTAATGCAGTTTGAGAAAACAGAATAGCTTGTTTTGGTATAGTAAGCCTGAAATAGTGTTTATTTATAACTGAATGTACTCTGATATTGGTTTCTGTGCTTTCAGACAGGCTGAGAGGAGAACAGAGTGTACTATTGTGAAAAGCGCAGAGCAACATGTCTGCGAGAAATCGAGCCGTCATATATTTGCACTGCAAGAATAAATGCACAGAAAGAACTGAATAATTTCCTTAAAACATATCTAAATCCAGTGATGTGTTTACTAAATAAAATAATGAAAACAACTGCAGTTATATAATTTATTGAATTATACATTTAAAAAAAATGGATAATTGTGTGATATTTAATATGGCTTACATTTCAGCCCAGAGGAGAAGGACGACGATGATGATGGGGGTCTTGAGGAAGAAGAGGAGGAGGTTTTAATAGGGAATGAGCTCTTCCCGCGTCGAGTGGATGGAAGCACCACTCGCGAGCGTTTCAGAGGAATCACTGCCCTCGGTGGAGGAGCCACCCGTCCGTGATAGTCAAAGAGCCTAACAGGATAAAAAGAACCAAAGAAGATGTGCAGAGTTTAAAATATACATCAAAACCATCATTAACACTCAAAACCAGGCTTTTTATTCTGAATTATATTGCTTTCTAAAGGTTTTTCACCCCCAAAAACATTTCTGACATTTCTGGTTTCTGGTTTCCCTGCAATTAGCGGAGCCACTTTTGAAATTCGTCATAGTGGCAGGCGAATTTTTCAAAAGAGTTTACAGAAAAGAAAGGAGGTACGAGAAAATGTCAAACAAAGGAACATGCCCTTGCTCTCGCATCAATCTCTCCTGGATATTCACAGCTCTCCACCCAGCTGACATTTACTAAATGTCTCCGCTAATAAAAGACGAGATCATAAGAAGGAATTGAGCGAACGAAAACGGGGCTTCTTAGAAATTAAAGACGAGCTCCATTTACTCAAAGCTTATGATTTTCTCTGCACAATATCTGCTTTCTCCTAAATACCTCTCAAGGACGAACTGTAGGTGTTTAAAATAAATAAATCTGTTAATGTCACATTTAATTACGTTCATATATTTCTTTTCATTGCGAAAAAGTATACGCTGACATTTGACAAAGCTTAAAATAATACACGCTATCTGAAACCGTGAAAGATCACGCACAGACAGCTGCTGAAGGACTCGAAATGTGTGCAATCAGATGAAGGGTAATAAATGCATACGTACCTATTGTAGAAATCATCCCTGTAGTAATCATAATCAAATTCATAACCACTGAAAAAGACAAAACAAAGGCAGGGCAAATTATCCTCTTGATTCAGACCTATATTTTCAGCTTAATTGAGCTGACAGACAGACTTTACACTTTGAAGACTAATCAATTCATACCTGAGATTTAAATGTGTAAAGAAGCTAATCAAACGTTTGCAACTCAAATAATCCATCCATCTACATGTTACTTAAACACCCTGCTGACAGACAAATCAATAATATCTACAGCCTTCAGACAGCATGCAGAGCTCCCATAAACACAGTTACAGCAGCAATCAAAGCGGCTTAGTTTATTAATTACAGTGCGAAACCTCCTGGAGTTAGACTTTGGCTTGTTTTAGATCCTGGCAGTGAGACAGACACTTTCCAGTTTGTGTGTGACCCCTACTTGGATTTCAACTAGTAAACTTTGTGTGAACCCTTTAGAGCACCAGCAGCACCAAACATCTCTTTAGAAGACTTATAATGTCTACTGACAAGGTAAGCAACAGGGATGCATCTTCAGTCATTGTTATTTCATGTGCAGTGGTGCACAATAGAAAATGAATTAAAATGCTATTTTGAATCTTTACGGCTTATATTTTTAGCATTAGAATTTGTGCCATAAAAAGAATTACGCCATTAAAATGTCTTAAAATGCAACCAACATGAATAAAAGTTCTGTAGCATTTGATTTGAAAATGTTATGCATCTTGAAAGGAGTTCAAATAAGTGATGAATCTTACATATTTGCTTTTCACATCATTGTTTTATGCTTTGGGCTGGGTAAGCATCCTGACAGGTGAAACAGAAGATGGCATACTCGCTGGTGTTATTTAATGTAAATCATTAAAATAACAACAAACTGAGTCTCTTATGAGAATCACCTAGGTGTTTTTTCCACCAAACCTTCAGGCGTCCAGAATCACTTACACCATTCACATGCAATATAACTCTATACCTGCCATATTGAAGATTGCAGAGTTTTAACGGCCTCTCCCTGGTGGTTATAGCATGAATAAAATCTATGAATATTGTACACCTATGATGAATAAATTCATGAACCAACTTGGGTCTAAGTTTTCCCCTTCTCCCCATACTATCTTCTCAACATTCCCTACACATACACATTTATCCACATATACATTAATATTTGTCACACCAAACATGGAATTATACATATAGATCCATCTCTGTCAGATCATACACAGCCGTTATACACATGTACATTCATTTCTATTAAAATATGCCTTACACCTTAGGCCTAAACCGATCCTTCATCTTCACCATCTTAACCTACACACATAACCCCTTTAGTGCTCTTCCATCACATTCTGTTATATCACTCACAAATCAGAAGAAAAACAGTACTATTAGTTCATAACATGAAATATGTGACCCACAGGTGTATTTGTAGAAATAGCCAACAACGCATTGTATGGGTCAAAATGATCAATTTTTCTTTTATGCCAAAACAGATATTTTGTACATTTCTTACCTGAATATATCAAAACTTAATTTTTGATTAATAATATGCATTGCGAAGAACTTCATTTGGAGAAATTTAAAGGAGATTTTCTCAGTTTTTAGATTTTATTGCACCAGGATCCTAACAAACCATACATCAAAGAAAAGTTTAGATCATGTATAAACCTCAGTTTTGACAAAATTGACCCTTATGACTGGTTTTGTGGTCCATGGTCACATTTTATAAATATATGATTGATCATTTATGTTTTTCTAATTAATTTTTAGCTTTCAGATGAAAAAAATATATACTTATGACTGGTTTTGTGGTCCAGGGTCACATATAACAAATATGAAGTGTTCAAGTCTTGCCACATTAAAAAGTTAAATAAATAAATAAATAAATAAATATTTTATAAGTAAATTTAAAATGTATTAAATGTATTTAATATATACATTTTGATTCAATGCAATTTATTTATAATCTAATTTAATATCTTTTACTGACTACATGTAATCTGGATTACATAATCAGATTCTAAAAATGTACTTGTAAATAAATTAAATTACATTTTAAAGTACTCATAATCAGACTACAGTTACTTTTTCATTGATTTCATGTATGCATATTATTTATTTTAAGTTTTAAAATAAATATTTGAATAATTACGTATCATATTTGCATGGTCACGGTTCTCTGACGTTGCATAATGGTCATATGACATGCAGGTAAACAAATAAAATTAAATTTTTTAGTAAGTGTTTTATATCGATTGACGTTATTTTAAAATTATGTCTTTTAACGTTACAATATTTTATTATTTAGTTGTTCATTAAACTCATGCAGTACTCATATAGTTCCTTTACGAATCCCAGTTTGGAAAATCTTGACATAATGAAATGTTTAATGCACTTCATTTTGTTAATTGCAAAAATTGGAATATACTTTCTTGCTCTTTGCATTTTTATATCAATATGGTAAAATATTATCATATTTAAAATCAATGTAATAAACGAGCTAGGTCAAAAGTAATCTGAAAGTAATCAAAAAGTGTAATGTAATGGATCAAGTACTAACTGCAATTTTTCTTATGTGGGTCAAATATGGGTCAAAATTATTGATTTTTCTTTTATGCCAAAAATCATTAAGGATATTAAGTAAAGGTCATGTTCCGTGAAGATATTTTGTACATTTTCTACCGTAAATACTAAAACTTAATTTTTGATTAGTAATGTGCATTGCTAAGAACTTCATTTGGACAACTTCAAAGGTGATTTTCTCAATATTTAGTTTTTTCTTGCACCCTCAGATTCCAGATTTTCAAATAGTTGTATCCCGGCCAAATATTGTCCTATCATACATCAATGGAAAGCCTATTTATTCAGCGTTCAGATGATGTATATATCTAATTTTTCTAATTAATCTTTTCTAAAGGATAACGTGCACTAATGATTAATTGTGCGCAGTAACATCAGGACAACAATAAAGAATGCAAACAAGGTCAAACCTAATGCAATTGTGCGTTTAAATACATTTCATGCATATTAAAAATATCCTGTCAGCTATACAAACTGAAATGAGGATGATTTGAGGTCATCTAACTCATTAAATTCCATTATAGACATCTCTTCATTTCTTCGACCAAGCTAATTAACATTCAAAGCTCTTTTTTGTTGGTTTCCTCCTGTTCTGCTCTCCTAATTAGGCCTACCTCAGATTACGTAATGGATTGGGTTTGAATTAGATGATTTGAAATGCAAATCAAGAATTAATGAATTTCAAAAATGAGAAATAAAAAATTAAAAACTGAGAATTAGCTAAAGTAAAATATAATCATACAACACAAAGAAGCCTGGACAGACACTCTTAACATAAGTAATTGGAACTGCCAAAAATAATTCATAATTCAATACTTCATTACTACGATTCTATTATTCTTTACTAAGTGCAAATAAAAGGAAGACAAAAACATAAACAGAACTAATCCAGTAATTGTTTCACAGTCCAGTCAGTATTTATTTAACATTTAGTTAGTGTTTATTGTTTGCTATAAAAAGCTCAGAATCCCTATAAAAGCTTGTCAATACAGGAGTAAATGCCTAATAGCCTTTCAAACATCGATTTTCCAATCATTTTCTACTTGGTTAGTTTTCACTGATGTGTCTGGAGAGCTTTTCGCTTCTTATAAGGGTTGAACCATAACCGAACCTGTGAGACACAACTGCAACTTCAGCAATTGAACGAATGTGCTGATAATTGCAGTCCGCGGGCTGTTCTGTTATCTAAACCTGATAATATGACAAATGTGCTGACGGCTTCATTCAGCCCCACCAACCAGACTTTAATCCGCTCTACCTCAGCTCTCCTAACAAGGACAGCGAATGCATTTCATTTACACTGCACTATGCTATCTGAAATAAAATGCACAGTGCATTTGTAGTCTATGTATAGTACATACACTGCCATGTTGTCCTATCTATATAGTAGCATTTAATAGGAAAACTCACCTGTAGACAGCAGTCAGGGGTCGTTTGGATCCTGCTTTAGGCCTGTAGGGTTTCGGCTCTCCGGCCATGTTGATATCTGCGGAAACACAGAAGAATTCAGAATCAAACACCTGTAGTAATGAGTTCTCGTTGCAGGTTGTCGGTTTTGGCTTTCAAACCACGGCCGGGCAAATAAATCCATGCAACTTCTCTCTGAATCAGCCTTTAATGACTCGAGCGTGGTGCGGGAGAACAATGTGGTGCCTGTTTGATGTTCAGCAAATAATTTGGAGCCCTGGGATTGTAAAACAAGAAAAAAAAACATATCCTGTATTCTAAAAATACTGCAGAAGTTTGTTTTCCGAAATATCTGTTCTCTGAAAGTGATCTTGTGCAATCTAATTCTTGAATAACAACAGAATGAGATATATATGAGAAACACCCTCCATTACAAACACAATTCACATATAGCAAGCAAATTGAATTTTTTTTTTAGAAGGGAATGTCTGCGAATTGGCATTGCATGCAAATTCCTGACAGCAAACCTTTAATGCTACAGCGCTAGGTTAGATAATGAATTTGTGCAATGCTGATTTAAACTAGATAAGTTCAGAGACAAACTTTAAAGTTTGAAATAGCTTTGAAAAGCTTAAAGTTTAATTTTAATTGTTGTATTTGTTAAAGTTTGGGACAGAGTGGCAACACACATTTCTAGCATGATTCTAGCATGATTAGCATGTTGTTAGCATGCTGTTAGCATGACTAGCAAATTATTAGCATGATTAGCAAGTTACTAGCATGATTTTAGCATGATTAGCATGTTACTACCCTGGTGAAAAAAACAGCATATGCTGGTAGGCATGTTTTGATGCTGGGATGCTGGTTAGGTATGTTCTGATGCTGGTTTAAGCTGGTCCTTTGCTGGGTAATGCTGGTCCTTGACCAGCAACATGACCAGCATAAACCAG
Source organism: Labeo catla (assembly GCA_012976165.1). Classification (NCBI taxonomy): domain Eukaryota; kingdom Metazoa; phylum Chordata; class Actinopteri; order Cypriniformes; family Cyprinidae; genus Labeo; species Labeo catla. Next base: position 108,192 of record VONZ01000560.1, on the reverse strand, counting down.
CAAAGGACCAGCATAAACCAGCATGTTTCTAGAATGATTAGCATGTTATTAGCATGCTTCCAGCATGATTAGCATGTTGCTAGCATGTTTCTAGCATGATTAACATGTTACTAGCATGTTATTAGCATGAATGGCAAGTTACTAGCATGTTTCTAGCATGATGTGCATGTTGTTAGCATGATTAGCAAGTTACAAACATATTGCTAACGTGTTTCTAGCGTTATTAACATGTTATTAGCAAGTTGACAGCATGTTTCTAGCATGATTAGCATGGTGTTAGCATGGTTTGAAAGTTACTAGCATGATTTTAGCATTTTAAGCATGGTACTAGCTTGTTACTAGCTATCATGATTAGCATGTTACTAGCATGTTGTTAGCATGATTAACATGCTACTAACATGTTGTTAGCATGTTTCTATCATGATCAGCATGTTACTAGTATGTTTCTATCATGATTAGCCTGTCACTAGTATGTTGTTAGCACGATTAACATGTTACTAGCATGTTGTTAACATGTTTAGTAAGTTACTATCGTATCACTAGCATGGTTAGCCATTTGCTAGCATGATTAGCATGTTACTAACACGTTTGTAGCATTATTACCATGCTGCTAACATGTTGCTGGCATGTTTCTAGCATTATTAGCATGTTACTAACATGTTTCTGTCATGATTAGCCTGTTACTAGCATGTTGTTAGAATGATTAACATGCTACTAGAATGTCGCTAGCATGACCAACATGTTACTAACATGTTAACATGATTAGCATGTTACTACCATGTTATTAGCATGTTTCTATCGTTGTTGTTCAGTTGTTAGCATTATTATCATGTCACTGACATGTTTTTAACATGATTAGCATGTAAGTGGCATGTTTCTATCATGATTAGCCTGTTACTAGCATGTTGTTAGCATGATTAGCATGTTACTAACATGTTTGCTAGCATGATTAGCAAGTTACTAGCATGGAATTTTCACTTTTCAAGACATTAATTATGGACTGGAGTTGTGTGGATTACTTGTGATGCTTTTAATCAGCTGTTTGGACTCCCATTCTGACGGCACCCATTCACTGCAGAGAATCCATTGGTGAGTGATGTAATGCTGAATTTCTCCAAATCTGCTCTGATGAAGAAACAAACTCATCTAATTTACGTCTCGGATGGCCTGATACAAGAGATTTATCCACAGAGTATATCTTTCAAGGGACTATAGCTGAAAACCTGCACTAAAACAACTTCATTTCACTCCTGCAGTAAAAGTAAGAGAAAGGATGAATAAGACGAGAAGGAATGGTGAAGCACTTGACCTTGGTTCAACTATATGCACATTAAAGCATTTTTTATCACACCATCATCCTTGAGCGACAGCACAAAGTACAGAACATCTGTGAGACTTATCTCAACTATCTGACCCACACAACCCAGCACTCCTGTCTGCAGCATTTATCACAAAAACACTCCGCCGCTGCAATACAAGGGAATTCAGAGGGGAAACTCTGCCACAGAAATGCTTTAAGATAATTACGATATGGCTACATTCACACACTGAACTGTAGCTATGAAATCTCATACTGATGATAGATATGGACAGACTGTGCCTAGTGGTTAGTAACAGCTCGAGCTGTGAAAATTATGCATCACTTGCATCCTCTGTGGTGAATGGGTGCCATCAGAATGAGAGGCCAAACAGCTGATAAAAACATCACAATAATTCGCAAGTAATCTATATGACTTCAGTCCATCAATTAATGACTTGTCATTTCCTATGATTTCCATGATGCGGAAAACATGGATGGAATCGCGGAATCCAGTCATTAAAATGGAATTTACTGTATAACACGGAATGTCATGGAATCTGCCAAATTTGGGATGAATAAATCAAAAGTAGGTCAGAGCCACTTCATGAGCATTTTATAGTTTATCTTGAGGAAAACTATTGTCAAATCATATACAAACAGAAACTTAAAGGTTTTCACAGCAGCCTGTCCAAATAAAAGTTCGGTTTAACTTAAAGAAACTGTGACAGAAATATATTACTTAATGCAATGACTACATATAAAATTAATAAAACATTATTTTTTTAATAAATATTTACCAGAAAAAAATACCAGAATTTAATTATCAGAAAAATGCAAAAACACAATTAAAAAAACCAGAGAAATAAATAAAATAATAATTATATTAAAAAAATATTAATTAGAGAAGCTTTTGATTATTAAAATTTAATGAAACCATTAAAATGAAATCCAGAAAATTAATGGAAAACACAGAATTTGGTAAAAAAAAAAATATATATATATATATATATATTTAATTTGAGAAAAAAAAATATTTTTTTTGTTAAACTTTTTAAAAAATTGCTGTTAAATTGTTACGTTTCATGATTTCAATTTCAAATTTCTGTTAAACTTTTAATAAATAGTTATTAAATTGTTAGGTTTCATGATTTCAATTAATTAGACGTGCTTTTTGATTATTGTAATATTTAAATACAACACAGTATCTCTGAAAAAAGATAAATAAAATTATTTTTATAAAATCAATTAATTAGAGATGCTTTTGATTTCATGAAATTTCATTTGAAAAAAATGTAAAAGTATTTCATAGGGCCTTAAAAATGTTATTTTTTGTTAAACTTTTAATAAATTGCTGTTAAGTTGCGAAGTTTCTTTATTTCAACTACTTATACATGCTTTTTGAGTAATATTTTTAATTTAACTGTTTTAACCATTAAAACAGAGTCCAGAAAAATTTTTAAAACAAATTTGGGGGAAAAAAATGGAATTTGGGAAAAAATAAAACAAATTTCATAGGGCTCTACCAAAAAAAAAAAAAAAAAAAGACAATAATCCAATAATAACGCTTCATCCAGTGAAAATACATTCCCTGTTGTCCTCTCACATCAAAAAACTAGGGATGCACCGATACCACTTTTTTCAGTACTCACCCGATACCGATACTTTTATTTTTGGTACTTGCCGATTCCGAGTACCGATACCAATATTTTAAAATTTACAGGTAGATTTTTAAAATATAGGGTACAGAAACTAAAAGAATATGTATAATGTTAGTTGGTCAACGTTATTTATCAAATAGATACAGTCAAACCAAAATGTATTTAGAACCCATTATCATAAACTGCACCCACTAGTAAAAAAATAAAATAAAAGATGATGGTGTATATCTGCTGTCTGAATAATTTTTGGGTTGACTATATATCCCTTAATTATTTTTATTTTTACACTTAATTATGCCCATTAAAATGTGTTTTGTTACTTTCACTGTTTTTTTTTTCTCTTGCTCTATGGTACATCATCTTCAATTTAATAGCATTAAACTGCTCAATTATAGCGGCTCAGTACTGTAATCACGCGAACCACTCATTATGATTCTCCTAACTCTGATATTTTCAGAAATATAAGTCACGTTTTTTTATCTGAAATATGCTGCTATTTGGGCTATAATCCAAAGCGACTCAAATAATGGAATCAGTCGTGAAGCAAGTGAAGCAAGCAAAACATCGCATCGCATTTCACACAGGCTGCTATAGTTTCACTTTCGCCGGATATTCGTGTATGCTTAAGGTTGAAAAAAGAACGATGTTTATAGCGAATGCCCCTATATATATATATATATATATATATATATATATTATATCTACGAATTTGTTTTAATGCAAAAGATGCGTGTGCTAAATATGCGAACATCAATGAAGATCACGCAACAGCGCGCGCTCTCTCTCTTTCTCTGTTTAGCGCTCTCTCTCTCACTTCCTCTCTCTCTATACCGTTAAATAACTTGTGCATTGATTTACTTAAATTGTTTTTGACATATCTCACCGAACTACAAACTTTCCAGTGATGTCAAGGCGGGATATTAACTCGACAAGCCCGCACATCTTGGCCGCCGCGCGCTCAATCCAATCTGCGTGCTTTGTCTATCAGCTGACGCGCACCAGTTATACAAGCTTAATACTGAATGTTTAACATTATATTACTTACATACACATACTTCGTAGACATCCTTATACTCTAATGACTCCATTCTGCTGTCTGTTGTTTTGTTGTAGGTGTTTCTTTGCCTACATACGAACTTGTCACATGATGTGGTATCGGCGTTTGGTATCGGGGCATCTTAACGAGTACGAGTACGAGTACAGGAGCTCAGTATCGGGCCCCATACCGATACCAGTATCGGTATGGGTGCATCCCTACAAAAAACACAAGTATATTTGTTTAGAAATGTTTTGGCCTGTTTTTGCTTGTAAACAGTGTTTAATCTGTGCATATGTCTTCTGATTCAGAGGAGACATTTTACTGGAGAAAGCAATATTATAGAAAGAGGACTCATATTTTAGCTGGAAGCAAAAAGTTAAAAACGTTTTAAAAATAGATTCGCTTCTTAAAAATGCAGCTTTTTGCTTCACAAGACATTAAATAATGAACTGGAGTGGTGTGGATTACTTGTGGATTGCTGTGATGTTTTTATCAGCTGTTTGGACTCTCATTCTGACGGCACCCATTCACTGCAGAGTGACTCCAAATTTGTTCTGATGAAGAACTCATTTTTGGCTGAATTATTCCTTTAACAAATCTCTGAACATAAACAAGGACGTTTTGTCATGTTTACAAAGCTTCTTGCACTTCTCTTTGTTACCAGATCAAAACCAGAGGATAAAATTTGACAAAAAACATAAAGCCTTTTCAGAAAGCATCTCCATGCAGAAATCCTGTTATTTATGCTGATCTGGGGTAAATGCTCAAGCACAAAGTGACTCAGACATGGCCTAGCCAACGTCACTTTTCCAAACAGCACGCTTTATGAGAAATCAGGCTCTGATTCCCATTTAATAAAGCGCTTGTTTGCTTGCTTCAGACGTATGCGGTACCCGCGCAAGGGCATCTGTCCAATAAAGCAGAGAGATGCAAGAGAGTGATGTCTATTTTTCATTTTTTCGCTGATTGATGGTAGGCACAGAGGGGGCGCAGCTCTGGCCACGAGGGAAAATTTTCATTCATCTGCATCTGTTCGCCGGACTTCTAATGGTTGCCTGGAGACAGGCCGAGAGGAGCTCTCCGTGGTCCTGAACCCTGCGCTGGATGAGGGGGGAGTGCAGCTTTTTCACTGTTTGGATCGTAGCACCATGAAAGCTTTCCATTGAGACAGGCACTCACAAAGAGACATGCGCGGCATTTGAAACAAGTCCTATTCAAAACCAAGTCCTTAGTCGCAAACATTTGTTATTTAACATGTCAAAAAAGTATTTAGACACTTCAAAATGACACAAATGACATGGCATTAGATAAAGTGTTATAAAATAAAAAAAAAATAAGTATTCAAACTGAGGGGTAATTGTTTTATAAAATAAAATAAAATAAAATATTCAAACTGAGGGTTTTATGCACAATAATAATTTTCAAGCATTTTGCAAAAATAAATTAATTCCAAACAATAAAAAATAAATGTACTATTCAAAATGAAGACAGAAATCATCTGGTTGTCAGATGATAGTGGAACATGCCCATAGTTTATGTGATAAATAAAATAAAATAAAATAAAATAAAAATATTCAGACTGATGGGTATTTGTTTTATACACAAGAACATAGAACTGGGCATTATCCCACTTACATGGATAAAATAAAATAAAATAAAATAAAATAAAATAAAATAAAAATTCCAAATTATAAAAAAATGAAGACAGAAAGCATCTGGTTGTCAAATGATAGCAAAACATGCCCATAGTTTATGTGATAAAATAAAATAAAATAAAATAAAATAAAATAAAACAAAACAAAACCAAGGGGTATTTGTTTTATGCACAAGAACAGTTTTCAAGCATTTTGCAAAAATAAATTTATTCCAAATGATAAAAAATGCATGTACTATTAAAAATAAAGACAGAAAGCATCTGGTTGTCAAATGCTAGTGGAACATGTCCATAGTTAATGTGATGAAACGCAAAAACACCTAAATATAGAGTGGAAAAAATGACAGCCTGTCATTACTTCAAATTATTGTAGGACTTAGAAAGTTATTATTATGAGATCATTACTGGCTGACTGGGCATCCCACTTACATGGATAAAATAAAATAAAGTAAAATAAAATAAAATAAAATTCAAACCAAGGGGTATTTGTTTTATGCACAAGTGTTTTGCACAAATAAATTAATTCCAAATTATAAAAAAAATAGAAGACAGAAAGCATCTGGTTGTCAAATGCTGGTAAAACATGTCCATAGTTAATGTGATGAGATGTTCTCCTGTGTAATCATTTTAATCTGAAATGCAACTCTCAAGAACAAAAAGCTACTTCTGATTTACTGTTTTGTTTCTGTATATCATAACCAGCCTGATCTATTATCAGTTTGACCTTACAAACACACCACAAACACAGCAGCATACAACCATTAAATCACAAAAATGATGCAATTTCTGTGCAGTGGCAGTTTATGCAAAGAATAAATAAAAATGGGGCTCATTGTGAGGAAATGATTGGCTCAGGATCTCTTCTGAAAATACGCCTAATAAGAAAACCCAATGCAAAAGGCAAAAAAACATATAACCATTACAAATAGGCTTATCAACTCGCATCTTCAGCTGTGCATGCAATCAAACTCTATTGTATTTTGGTCAGTAAGCAATGTGGCTAATACTACTGCACTATTTGTCCCAGTGTGTGTTCTGTAAATCACACTCCGGTGATTTTCCTTTTCAACCTATGTAGTGTAATTTTGCATATCGTTGGGTCCGTGCAGTTCAGTGTAATATGCAATTCATGATCGCAACTTGACATCCATTGTAAAGCCATTTGTGAACCACTGCATTAAGATGCACTCATTTCTGAGATCAAAATACGTTTTTTAGAAAAGAAGGAGAGAGAGAGAAGGCGCGACTGGTGAAACTGAAATATGTAAGGAATGGACGTGAAACGAACAGAACTATATTAATTACAAGTGATGCTTGTGCACTGCTGTTATTCTGTTCAAAACTGGAATGCAGTGGAGGAAAAACAAAAACACCTAAATATACACTGGAAAAAATGACAGGCTGTCATTACTTCTAATTATTGTAGAAATTTGAAAGGGTTTATTTTGTGATCGTTACTGGCTGACTTGGCATTATCCCACAGATATGGATAAAATAAAATAAAATAAAATTAAAAAATAATAAAATAAAATAAAATAAAATAAAGTGAACTTAAAATATAATTACTGTATGACCATTGAAGGGTTTATTTTGTGATCATTACTGGCTAACTGGGCGTTATTCAACTTACATGTTTAAAATAACATAAAATAAAATAAAATAAAAATAAAAAATAAAATAAGTGAACTTAAAATATAATTATTGTATGACTATTAAGGGTTTATTTTGTGATAATTACTGGCTGACTGGGCATAAGCCCACTTCCATGGATAAAATAAAATAAAATGAAATAAAATATTTTATCCATGTAAGTGGGATAGTGCTCAGTCAGCTAGCCATGACCACAAAATAAAACCTTTAAAGTCATACAATAATTATATTTTAAGTTAATTTATATTAATACATTTATTTTGCAATTCATTTTTTTTTTTTTTTTAATTTTATCCATGTAAGTGGGATAATGCCTAGTCAGCCAGCCATGACCACAAAATAAACTCTTCATAGTCATACAATAATTATATTTTAAGTTCAGTTATATTAATACATTTATTCTGTTTTATTTTATTAATTTATTTAGTTTTTATCCATGGAAGTGAGATAATACCCAGTCACCCAGTAATGATCACAAAATAAATCCTTCATAGTCATTCAATAATTATATTTTAAGTTAAATTATTTTATTTTATTTTATCCATGTAAGTGGGATAATGCCCATTCAGCCAGTAATGATTAAAAAAAACCTTCATAGTCATACAATAATTATATTTTAAGTTAAAAATAAAATAAAATTGCAAAATTTATGTATTGATATAATTGAAATATAATTATTGTATGATTATGAAGTGTTTATTTTGTGATCATTACTGGCTGATCATTACAGACATTATCCCACTTGGATAAAATAAAACAAAATAAAATAAAATAATTGTAAAATAAATAAATGACGTATCTAGCACAGTAAAGTCTGTTACCTTAAAATAAAGTAAACATTAAATTTACATTATTTTAAAATAAATAAATAAATAATTTAAAGTTAAATTAATGATAACTTTAAGTAGCACAGCAAAATCTGTTAGAATAAAATAAAATCCATAAAATAAAATAAAATAAAATAGAAAATAGGTTTGAATTCCAAAAGAAAGAATTTACATACGCAACTAGCACAGCAGTCTCGTTTTCACTATATACTAAATAAAAATGTGAATTATTTTAAAATAAACCACTACTGAAGACAACTGTCAGTCATTTAATTTAACATTTGCAGATCTGTACTGACCAATCAGATTCAATTATTCCAGCAAGCTGTCTAACCTATATATATATATATATACACACACACATATATATATATATATATATATATATATATATACTCCCAGCTGGGTGCTAAATTATTCTCGGTTGCCATCTGTTTTACTGCTTGCTAAACAGAAGAGCAAGCAGACTGCTGCTTACAGCCAACCCTTCATTTTCTTCCACTTAGCACACTGTCACGTCTGAAAGTCACAACAAGCGTAAGGTACATGCTCACATACCTTAATATAGCACACAAACACACTCTCTATTCAAAACCTGATACGTAGCAGGAGGTACACAGATAATTATGTTGATGCATCTGATAATATGACACGAAATGTGGTGTACATGTCCACCTTTCTCACCTCGTCTACTTCTAAGATGCTATTTGAAAATGGTACAAAACATCAGCATAACAATGCAAACATCTTTTATGTTGTACGAATATAAGCAAGCCATGAAGGTGAGTAAATAATGCTAATTTCATTTTTGCATGAACTATTTCTTTAACAGCACATGTAGCGAGAGTCCGTGCAGAGGTTTTCCGTGGCTTACTTATGCATTCATTTAAAATTCCTTTAGTGACCTAATTAAATGTGCCACGTCTGACTACACTCATCTGCACTTTATTTCTTGTACAGTTGCGTCTACATGAGTTGGTCAGCGAGATGTTAAACCTCAGCACTGCAGGGACCTCCGTAGGCAGACCGGCCTCATCCCAGCCTCGTACGAAGCCCTAACTCTGTTGCAGACAATATGATGTTGTGATGAAAAGCTGAGACATCAAGCACAAACTCTGTTTTAAATGAGTAAATAATGAAGCACCGCAGGCGCCTAAGGGATTGGGGTGTTAACGGGCTTATAGCCGGTGATCAGACGCGTGCGGCGAGATACGAGCAGCTAAAGCAAACATAAACATCTCCAGCGCGGGTTGGCTCTGATAATCCGGCCGTATGAAGCGATCATGCCTTTTGATGATAATCTGGCTAAAGAATTTTCTTTTGCACTAAATCAGTTACGGCAAAGTACTCATGCTAAAAAAATCCTGTTGCCACGCTTTGAATCACAGATCAGCGAGAGATTTTAGGACAAAGCCACAGTATTCATAGTCCAACTAGGATTTAAGGACTTTGAAGTTATGATCGCGAGCTGGTGAGTAGTTATGCTGCCTTAACATGATGTGACACATAGGAAAAAAGAAAAAGTTGATGACGAATGATGAATAACATATACTGGGAAAAAAATTATTGAGATTAACTGTAATTTTCCTGATTTTTGGAAGTAAATATGTAACAAAAAATGTAATGCCATATAATTATGCTTGAAATCTCTACTTGATTTAATTATATAAAAATGCTCTTTAAGACAATACATGTTTTTAATGTAAAAAAAAAATGTTTTTATTGCAATGTCACCTTATACAATTGTAAACAATAAAAAAAAGAACCAAATTTAAAGTTAAATCAATGACTATAACTACCAATAAAATAAAATAAGATAAAATAAAATAAAATAAAAACATTTCTGCACAGTAATTACTCTGTATAATGGGGTAAAAACTGAAAAAATGAGAGCCTGTCATTATTTAAAATAAAATAAAATAAAATAAATGAATTGCAAAATAAATGTATTAATGTAATTTAACTTAAAATATAATTATTGTATGACTATGAAGGGTTTATTTTGTGATCATTACTGGCTGACTGGCATTATCCCACTTAAATGGATAAATAAAATAAAATAAAATAATGTACTGCAAAATAAAAGTAAATAAAAATTAATAGCAAAATATGTATTAAAATAATTGAACTTAAAATATAATTATTGTATGGCTATGAAAGGTTTTTTTTGTGATCATTACTGGCTGACTGGGCATTATCCCATTTACAAGGATAAAATAAAATAAAATAAAGAATTACAAAATATATTTATTATTATAACTGAACTTAAAATATAATTATTGTATGACTATGAAGGGGTTTTTTTAATCATTACTGGCTGAATGGGCATTATCCCAATTACATGGATAAAATAAAAAAATAAAATAAAATAAAATAAATAAAAAAATTTCTTACATTAAGAAATAAATTACAGAAATAAATTACATAGGCAACTAGCATAGCAAAGTCTCTATTATAAACAAAATAAAAATGTGAATTATTTTAAAATAAACCAATTCCAGTGACAACTGTCAGTGGTATTGGTAATAACAATAATAATGATTTTCTTGTAATAAAAATCACCTTAAACAATTAAAAACAATAAAAAGACAAACACAAAAATAATTGCATCAGTGTTAAAAAAAGGGGAAAAAATGAAATAAAACAAATTGAAGCTAAATAGAATTTTTTTTACATATAATATATTACAACAATACACTAAAATGTAAAGTAAATTGAAAATGAAAACAAAAACACAAAAATAAAAGCTAACTTAAAATATTAATAAATACTATAAGTTTTTTATTGAACAATATCAATTTACAAATTCAAATGGGGAACAATAATATGCACATGAAAATATACACACTTTTCTCCAGTCATACATAAATGTCCATGTGTGTATAAATGCTATAATAGTGTTAATAATAATAAATATTTATAATAAAAATTTAAGTAGTTCAATGGGCTTGACATATATATCAGTTAATATAAATAAACTTAATTAATAATTAAAATATAAAGTCACCATTTAATTTCTCTAAACCCCAGTTTTTAATGTAAATTTGACAGAATTTCGTGGAAGTGCAAAACATCTCATAATGGAACAGTTTAGCTCATGAATTAAAAAAATAAATAGCCTACATTCTGACTGGCTGGGATTTTAACAAAATTAAAAGCAAGAATTACAGACGCAATGAAAGAAAGCACATTCTTTTGTCTTAGAAGAGCTCATTCCTTTTACATTTACAACCCAAGGATACCTCATTTTTTGACTGGATGTCTCGTAAAGCTTTTCCACTCATTCGCGTCTCTTAAGAAGCTGTCTTTGTTTTTCTGTCACTACTGAAATAATCCATCTAGCACTATAAGACATCTGCTATACGCCTAGCTGGAATTTAATTGTACCAACAGGTACAACAGCTGGGCATTGGGAATTTACAAGACCGGAGCAGGACGCAATGAATTACACGATTAAGTGATGATGACAGATCAGTGCCTAGCTGAAAAAAACCCAATTAACTAACAAGAACATCCGCAGCAGTTTAGATAAGATTAAACAATACAAGCATTACTTTACCATGCAATTTTGGCTGTCTGTGTATATATATTTCGTTCGAGGCCGGAGGACATTGCAATTCTTGTGAAATTTAAACAGCGGTTGGGACCAAGTCCACACTCATCACCGTCACACTCACAGCCCCATTCCTCACAGCGCAGTGGGATGACCAGGTCAAATCCATCCGTCAGATGTGCATTGTGGCTCTGAGATCTATAAACTTGCACTGACAGGGTTATCACACAATAGACAACAGGCCCAGAAGGAACTGGAAGGTTTCATAAAGACTGTCTAATAAAAATAACACCAAAAATCTCTCTATTATTAGTAACTGAGCAGTAAAAACAACTCTAGTCTTCTGATTAGATCATTGTCTTTAAATATCTCTCTCCTCCCGATGTCAAAAGGGATGCAAAGTAATGTGGGGCTGTTCATAAATTTAGAAATTTCTACTTTTAGAACGTGCTAGTTTTAAGAGACTTATGGGTGTCGAAGATCTCGAGATGCAGATGTGTATAGATTCTGTTTAACATAAGGTTTGCATAGATTATGCATGGCTATGTTCACACAGCAGAAGCAGAATATGGTTTTCAGTTTTAGGATGCCAGATACGAGCACATTCACACGGTTTGGGTTTTAGAAAGAACCAAACAGTTTCACTTAAATGAAATAGCTAAAAATATACAAAGAATTTGAGTATTGTCACAAGATCATATATGTTCAAATTTTCTCAAAAATCTTTTCACTTTAAATTTTCACATTTAATTCAATGTGTTACTGGTTCAGTGTTTATTGTGTTTCCTTGTATTTTATTTTTTTTTAATGATATTACTTGGATTTTAATTATAACAAAAATAAATCACAATCCAATTTAGATTTGTGTGCCAAAACAAGTTGGATAATTTGGTTTTCTTGTAATTAAATAAATTTACTACTGACTTCTTTGTAAAAATTGTTTTACCAACCTTTTTTCAGTGTTATAAGTTCAAATTTACAAAAAGGATTTTTCAAAGTTGTAAATAAGATTATTGGAGTATGTTTTAAAAGAAAAATATTATTTTTTCAACTTTTATCTTTTTTTTTCATTTTTCATCACTTTAAAATTTTACATTTAATTCAGTGTGTTTCCTTGTATTTTTTTTTTAGAATTATATTGATAAAATTGTAATTATAACACAAACTTAACAAGGAACCATATCTAAACAAAATATATATTAAAAAAAAAAAAAAAATCACAATGCAGCTCAGATTTGAGTGGCAAAACATCAAAACTTAACAAACTGTAATAAAGTAAATGAAAAAAAATGTTTAAATTTACTAGTGATTTCTTTATGAAAAAATGTTTTACAAGAAAAATATTATTATTATTATTTTTTATTAAGTAAATGAAAAAAAAATGTTTTTCCTTATAATGAATTAAATTTACTAGTCATTTCTTTGTGAAAAAATGTTTTACCCTCATTTTTATTTCTTCAGTAATATAAGTTCAAATTTACACTGTAAAAAAATAGAATTATATTTATTGAATTTTAATTATAACACAAACTTAACAAGGAACCACACCTAAAAACACACACACAATTCAGATGTGTGCCAAAACATCAAAACTTAACAAACTGTAATAAAGTAAATGAAAGAAAATTTTTTTTTTTTTAAATGGTCCTAAAGTATGAACGTTTTTTATGAGTGCGAACACTGAATGCAAATTAAAATTAGCTTTTTAAAGCTTCATGAATACAAAAATACTGTAAAAAAAAAAAAAAATCTTAACATCTTAAAATCTTAAAAGAAGTATGTCTACCTATTAACTACCTTTTAACAGAATGAGGAATCAGCACTTCCTTAACCATAATATAAGCACACTATTTTCATAACCAGTGTTATTATATTATCATTGATATATAATAATGATATATTATAGTTTTTCTTAATATTTTGAATTAATTTACATTTTATTTTTCATTTTAAATGCAATTTTGGTTAAAGTTTTAGTAATTCTGTCATGAGTTTTTGCCAATATATATATATATATATATATATATATTTTTTTTTACATAATTGTAATATAGTTTAATTTTTTTTTTTTTTTTGATGTTTTATTTTAGTTTTAGTTATTTTAGTAAGTCATGTTACCAAAATGAGAAACATTGCCACTGCAGCTTATAATTTTTTTTTTTAATATATATTAATATATTTTATGTTTTTTTTTAGTTAACAAGTTACATTTTTAAAAAGGTTTTAGTTAACTACATTAACTCATTTTTATGTGCACAATGTCATTTTTTTAACATGCATCTCAGGTTCAGTTGCTGCTAATGGATTACCTGCACTGATCTATCATGATGATGGTGATGAGGAGGAGGAAGAGGAGGACAATGGTCATGAAGAGAAACCTCTGATGGAACTTAAGTTTTTCAATTGATTCTGGCTCAGTGAAATATTGGCAGAGAACAAAGACACAGTCCATTCACTAAAGATTGATCATTTCAGCTCCTGAATGGCCAAAAATATCAAAACACAACCATCATACTGCAATAGCACATAATAGAGTTGCCAAGGGCTTCAATAGGTAGGTAATTCACATATCAGAGCACTTCAATCATGCATTCAGCATTATGAGGATGTGTTATCTTTCAGATATAGATATGACAGGAGCCTGGAGTCATGTGTATCACTACTCATGCACAACACTGACAATTTGCCAACATGCAACTGAACTGAACAGGTGAGACTGACAGAAAGGACATGGAAAAAACATATGTTTACCATTGATAAGCTTTCTAATGACTAATTGGGAGCTTATATAAATAATGCAAAATGCACTGAATGCAAACACAACACACTGTCAAAGTTATACTGATGGTCGTAAACTCACACCGGTGATTTCGACGTTTCCCTTTGAACATGGTCATCCTGAACGACTCCAGTTTGACGGCTTGAGAATCCTGCTCGGGCGCGGGAAGAAGAGACCGAACCTCCGAACCTCAGCAGAGATTTCGTACAAACAGATCCGCTTTTTCCGAAGGTGAGGAAACCAGACCCACTATCACAGCAGACGCTACCATTACCGGGGTCTGGAAGAGGAGAGGGGGTTTTCTTTTATATCTAGATAAGATACGACTTCAACTACGATGAAGGATTGGTCATTAATATTCATAAGCCAGACGTTTAGAATTGGAGGTCAACCGCACAACGTCAGCGTTAATGCTTAATATTCAAATTCGAAGTCTTTGTCATTGGAAGGCTACTACGGAACGTCAGCACGTTCTTATTAACATTCATGACACCTTTGCTATGGTAGGATTTGTAATTTCAACAAACCTGGATAATTAACGGTATTTGTATGCACCGTTTTTAGATAGTAGATTATATATATGGACGTTAAAAGTAATAACGCTTTCCACTGTAGTTTAAAGTATGTTATCCAAGTGTAGTTTGTATGCACCTATATGTTACAGAATGCACTAAAATATTACCTAGTTTATTTATATGAATATTCAGGTCTTTCATGAGAACTTGAGAATTTTTTTTAATTATTTAAATCATTTTAAATGTAATAAAGTAAAATAAAATAAAACAATTATTTTTTAATATATTTATAATATATTATAAATATAAATATATATATTTTAATAATATCTTTATAATTTATAATTTTCATAATTATTTTTAAAAGTATATTATCCAAGTGTAGTTTGTATACACCTGTTTAGATTATATTACCTAGTTTATTTATATGAATATTCAGGTCTTTAGTAAGAACTTTTAAAAAAATATAAAATAAAATAAATTTATATATATATATATATATATATATATATATCTATACATACACACATATATGCACTAAAATATATGCACTAAAATATTATCTTATTTATTTATATGAATATTCAGGTATTTCATTAGAACTTGTGTTTTAATGATTAAAATGTTCTTTTCAATTGTTTAATTAAAAGAAATATTTTTGATATTTATAATGTATTATAAACATAAATACAAAATATATATTTATAATATATTTATATTTATTATTTTATTATATTTTTAAGATTTTTATATTTTTATATTTATTCATTTATTTGATTAATTTAACATTTGTGTGTACAATTTGTATTTTACACATTTACAAAAATATATTAATATTTAGTTTATTATAATATATTATACATTTATTAATATACTATACAAATATTATATTAACATTATTATTTATTTAAATTAATATTATAAACATTTAAAAAATACTGCAGAAACACAATTGCTGCAGTCATCATTACACTTCCATTTCTCCAAAAAAGAATTACCCTTTTTTTCATACATACTTTTATTATTCATCATACTTTATTATTTTACTAATATGGAGGCAACCAAAATCTACATGCAATAATATTCAGATAATTGCCTATGTAGATGTTCAAGAAAGCAAAAAGGAACAATCCCTGGCAAATATCTATCAAAATCTCTTGGCTCTGATCAAATATTATCTGAGTTTTTCAGAACAGGAAAAGAAAAGCTGCCAGCATCCAATTTCATTACAAACTGGCATCAGTCTCTCTTCACATTCAGGGTCATTAAATGTGATCCAAGCATTTCAATCTCACACCCAAATGCAGTTTTTGTGCCAAAATTTGCATACAGTTGCATAAAGCCCTCAGGTTAGGTGCCGAGACCAAATGTGACACAATCATCCCTGCTCTTCCCTAAAAACACCCCACAATTTTCATCTCTCTGTGAACTATGATCTTGATTATATCATGATCATGCAGTATTGTTATGTTTCCTCCTGCAAGGGACTGGGTTGTTAAGGAGACAGAGAAAGAAAAAGCACAGCCCTAGCCTTCTAATAATGTGTGATTTATTCAGTTAGCTGTCAGTGCATGGCTATCAGCGTGTGGGTTGTTATGACCAAAATAGCATCGAAATGTACTTTTCAAAATCTGACTGCAGCGAGAAAGATACCAGAACAACGCTGGCAATATCTGCATGTCCTGGCCTACTTTAAAACATCACCAATTACTGCTTTTTAAAAGGCAGGAGAAATAAAGGATTTTCTATAATGTCATAAACATATCTGATCTTATTTAAAAGTGCATTTTGTACGAACATTTAGAGGACAGCTGATTTTTTTATTTTAAAAGAAGTGAAAACAGCTCTGACTTAGGATAACTAAAAATAAAAACAGAGAGGGGACAAATTAATGCATGTGAGGGATATATTTTATTAGAAATATCTTATTGAAAAAAATGAATTTTGTGGGTGCAATCTGTCTTCAATTATGTCTTTTTTAGTGTCACAATTACATAAATACCAAATATCTGTATAGGATGTGCATGGGTAGACAATTGCAGTTTTGTCCCAGAAGCAATTTGGAAACACAACAGCGCCATCTTCTGGATAATACAATGAGGCACTTTTTTAAATACACCTTTTATGATCTCCATGTTGTAAATATATATGAAATCGCAAGATATATTGTCTAGTGAATCATAATTATTTTTTAAATAAAGGTATAGGTTAATCCATATATATATATATATACATTTTTTTTTTCATTTTAATTTTTTATTTTAGATTTATATTATTTCAATTTTCATAATATATTAGAATTTTTTATGTATTTATTATAAATATAATATAATATACATTTAATTAAATATAACATTATAATTTCTAATTATTTTATTTTATTTTAGATTGAAAATAAGCATTTTGTGGGTGTAATCTATATATATTGCAATTTATTATAGATTTGTAATATATTTAATATAAATATAATATATAAATTTATTATATATAAATTTAAATAAATATAACAATAATTTTTATTAATTTTATTGTATTTTTTACATATATTTTTACATATTATATATTATAGAATTTTATTTCATTTTTATTTTTTATTTCTATTATTTTATTTTCAGAACTTGCATATATATATTAGAATTTTTTATAGATTTGTAATATATTTAATATAAATATAATATATAAATTTATTATATATATATATTTCATTAAATAAAAAATAATTATAATAAATTTCTTTTATTTTATTTATAATTTTATATTTATAATTTGTATAATTTGCTTACTATATATATTTGAAAATATATATTACAAATTATGTTTTAATTTCATTTAATATAAATATGATATACATTTATTCTAAATATAAATGTAATTAAATATAAAATAATAATTTTCAATAATTTTATTTTAGTTTTTATTTCGTATTTATATTATAATTTTCGTAATTTGCATTTTGCTTTTTCATTGAAAACCTGTACCTGACTTTATCTTTTCCAAATATGAAACAAGTTATTTTAAGAATGTATTGAAATACACAGACAAACACAAATGAACAAAAAATATCATAAAAGCAACTCCTGTTTGTGAACTATCCCTTTAAATCAAACATGTAAATGTTATCCTCACTGAAGCAGATTTATTTAATAATTACATTTGATTAATTAGATGCTGCAGAAGCTTACAACATTAGCAAGAAACCCTCAAAGACGTATCAGTTATCCAGACTGCAACATTTATTCCTGTAGAGAAAAAGCAGTGCATTAATGCTTAATATTCATATTCCCAGTGGTAACATGTTGGAAACATCCTGTAAAAACAGCCAAACTTCTTTTGATTGTTTTGTCTCTGTGAGAATGAAAGACATTAAAGGCCAGCTTAAATTAGTTTAATGGCTGTAAATGGATAAAGTTATGATATATAGCTGATAATAGCCTCATAATGGGACAGCGACTTCTAGAGTGCACAAAATCACATTATAACACTGAAATGCCATTTAAACAGTCATTGGGGTCTGACTGATTTAATGGAGTGTCATATCGCTCGCAGAGTCAGTCATCGGACCACACGAACGCACACACTCGAATATCCCAACAAATAATGGCACTGGAAAATAGTGAAAGCATCAAGCATGGAATCCTATTTGCGGAGAGAAAAAGGCAGCAGAGAGCATTTTATTTCTCTTTAGGGGTCTTTCTCGATAACCTCGATAACCATTCTTTTCCACCCAACTGGGATGCTTCCTTCAAATAATAGAAGTCATAATGAAGACAGTATTGTTCCCTATTGCTCAGTTCAGTGGAGCTGATATCCAGCATGAAGGCACACAGTCCTGGATTAATGGAGTGTGTTTGATGGATGGGACGTTGCAATGCACTACAGTGAATGACAGTCTCACCACAACACTGAACGACTGAAGATGAAAGGTAGAGATTGAAGGGAATCAGGCTTCTGATTTGGGCATATGTATATTCAAACTGTGGCATCTTGATGTTTATGGACTTGGATCTTTTGTTAGACTCTGAGCACCTCAATGGACTGATGGTAGTTTGGTAAGAGCTTTAAATACAAAAACAAAAAAACAAAAACACAAATTAACGCAAAACTGAAACAGGATTATAAAAAGGCCATGAGAGATAGACACTGCAGGTAAAAGAAATTCAGCGCTGCCATCAAAGCAATACTTATTTTACAATACATAGAAAACAGTTATTTTAAATTGTAATAATATTTCACAATATTACTATTTTTACTGTATTTTTGGCCAAATAAATGCAGTCTTGGAGAGCATAAGATTATTCTTTTGAATATTTTCTCTGAAAACCAGTTTATTTTATTTTATACCTGTTTTATGTTAAAATTAAATGTCATTATAAATGTATAAAATTATTTAAAAGACACTTTTTATTTTTTTTTATTTCAAAAACCTCTAAAACCAATTTGTTTTATTTCATACCTGTTTTTTTATTACATATAAATACATATACATATAATAACTATAAATGTATTATGTTATTTTAAAGACATTTTTAGAATTTTTTAAAATTTCAAAATTCTGATTAATACAATGTTCCAATTATATTATACAGTAAAAACGGCTTTCATTATAATATAAAGGTTATTTTAAATTGTAATAATATTTCACAATATTGCTGTTTTATCTGTAAATTTTGATCAAATAAATGCAGGCTTAGTGAGCACAGGATTATTCTTTTGAATATTCTCTCTGAAAACCAATTTATTTTAGTTTATACCTGTTTTATGTTAATATTAAATGTCATTATAAATGTATAAAAAATCTTAAAAGACGCATTTTTAATTTTTTTATTTCAAAAATCTCTAAAACCAATTTATTAAATTTTATAACTGTTTTTATTACATATATCATTATAAATGTATTATGTTATTTTTTTACATTTCAAAATTCTGATTAATAGAATGTTCCAATTATATTATACAGTAAAAATGGCTTTCATTATAATAGAAAACAGTTATTTTGAATTGTAATAATATTTCACAATATTACTGTTTTTACTGTATTTTTGGCCAAATAAATGCAGTCTTGGTGAGCATAAGATTATTCTTTTTTTTTTATATATTCTCTAAAAACCAATTTATACCTGTTTTATTTTAATATTAAATGTCATTATACATGTATAACATTATTTAAAAGACACTTTTTAAATTTTTTTTTATTTAAAAAATCTCTAAAACCAATTTATTTTATACCTGTTTTTTATTACACATATCATTGTAAATGTATTGTTATTTTAAATACATTTTTAGATTTTTTTAAATTTCAAAATTCTGATTAATAGAATGTTCCAATTATATTACACAGTAAAGATAATATTTCATAATATATTATAGCATAAGATTATTCTTTTGAATATATTGTCTAAAACCAATTTATTTTATTTTATACCTGATTTATTTAATTATTGAATATATAATTTTGTTACGTTGAAGTCAGATGTTTTTTATTTAAAAATTCTGATTAAAATAATATTCCAATTATATTATAAAAATATGTTTCATTAAAATAGAAAACAGTTGTTTTAAATTGTAATAAAATTTCACAATATTACTATTTTTACTGTATTTTTGATCAAACAATTGCAGTCTTGGTGAGCATATACAATTATTCTTTTAAAAATATTCTCTAAAATTAATTAATTTTATTTATGATGTCAATATAAATGTATCACGTTATTTTAAAGACACATTTTTAGATTTTGTTTCGAATTTCAAAATTCTGATTAATATAATGTTCCAATTACATTATAAATGTTTTATTAAAATAGAAAACAGTTGTTTTAAATTCTAATCATATTTCACAACATTACTTTTTTTTACTGTATTTTTGATCAAACAAATGCAGTCCTGGTGAGCATAAGATTATTCTTTTGAACATATTTTTTAAAACCGATTCATTTTATTTTATACCCATTTTATTTTATTATCAAATATATCATTAGAAATGCATTATGTTACTTTAGACACTTTTTTTTTGTATTTCAAAATTTTAATTAATATAATATTCCAAATATATTACAAAAAATAGAGATTTCAATTAATCTTTCAGACATAATTTTGTCCACTGACTTGTTTTTAATTTTGTGTTATTTATTTCTAATTTTGAAATTATTTGAATTTTGTTTTTTTATTTTATTATTACATGCCATTATAAATCTATTCATTTTCATTATCTTGAAGATATATTTTAGTTTTTATATCTCAAAACAAAATTCTGATTAATATAATGCTCCAGTTATATTATTAGATTTTCATATCTGACTAGAATTAATGGAGTTCTCATTTAGAAAAATCAATGCTAAAATTTATTTTAAAAGAAAATGAAATGACATTGTAAAATATATTATAAATATATATAATATATATAGCCATGCCACCAATCTCAGTCGTCCAAAAATAGGTCATATTTTCTTGCAAAATATAAATCGGTTTTCTCTTTTGATTTTGGGGTGAATTGTGACTCAGACATGTTTTTGTAAGATTCACCCACAAGGAAAAGATAAAGAAAGGCAGCACTGTTCCACACGAGCGAGTTCGCTCTCTGATTTTGGCTTTCTGTATGAACCGTAACACACCAGTCTGGTCTCATCCTGATTATGAGCTGGTCTGGGGTCAGTGCACTCACAGACCCAAACTCTAACTAATCTAATTCAGGTCTCTCTGCCGAGAACAGGCCGATCTGAAGCCTGTCATAAATTCAGCCGCGGTCGTCCTCCTGCTGGGAAACGGGAAGGTGCTTTTGAAGATAAGAGGGATTAGAGATGGTGGGAATGGTTTTACAGTCTTCATTCAGTAAGTTAATCTCGGGGAGATTACGTAGAAAATTGAGAGAGGTTTTACCCTTTTCTGATATAGATGAATCCAATCCATGTAGCAAGCTCAGTATTAAGGTCAAATTCACAATCAGACAGACAAATGAGATGTTACTTCAAAGATTAAATATGTAAACAAAGCCCTAGTTGATGATCTGGACGGCCTGCGTGTCAAGAAAAACCAGCCAATTTTAATCTTCCGCTTTCCAATTCCAACATCGACCACCGTGTGGCGCTCTAAGATCATTATGAATCCGTACTGCTGGGAAATGCATCTGAAAACGTTTCAGACGTCTGACACCAGCCGCAACACAAATTCACAAAGAAATTATTAGTTAATACGATCTGATTTAGTCTCCATCAAGAGTTATTCGTCCTATCTAGAGACTGAATTACATGTGACAGCAGAATTTGGGAGATGAGAATGGGGAGGAATATGGATTCATTTTCTTGGCTGATATGAAGTGCATAAATCCAGCAGGAGCTCATAATAATAATGTCACCGTCAGATCAGGTCAAGGGTCAGTTTGTTTAACACTCCAGACCGCCGCTGCTTCAATAATGTAAAGTAAGGACGGAGAATAGAAATTTCATTTTACAGTGTAACCTCTTTTTTTATTCACCTGACAATGAAGGTCTTGATGTGATTTCACTTGACATGTCATGTCCCAGAACGCTCTGTAAGAATAATAGACTCTCCAATCTGCTATTATTTTGCTCAGATGCTGCTCAGATTTTTTTTTGTGTGACTAGACTTAATGGAGTTCTCATTTATAAAAATCATTTAGAAAATTCGTCATAAAATTTATTTAAAAAGTAAATAAATTACATTTTAAAGTATATTAAACAGTTATTTTAAATGATAATAATATTTAATAATATTATTGTTTTATGGTCTGTTATGGTCTAACAAATAAATGTAGTGTATTCATAAAAAAAAAAAAATAAATAAATAAAAATTACCAACCCATAACTATGCCCATATGCTACATTATATATATTTGTAGTCACATATTTAAAAAAAAAAAAAAAAAAAAAAAAATACTATATATATAAACAGCATATTAAAATCCATAATTTTAATATATACACAACCGATCAAAAGTTAGGGTAATTTTTTTTCTTTTATTATTAAAATTATAATTAAATAAAATTTAATATATACATATATATATATATATATAAAAATTTTTAAATTATAATCATTTTAATATGTGACTAGAATTAATGCAGTTCTTATTTATAAAAATAATGTAATAATGTATAAAAAATGTGTTATTAAAACAAAACAAAAAAAGAAAGAAAGAAAGAAAAAGAAAAAAGAAAGAAAAAAATGACTTTTGATTGGTAGTGTATATATTAAAATTAATATTATTAATATATGATATTATTATTAATGGATTATAGATGTTAACTAACAGAATGATTAAAACTGAAATAAAATATACATATATGATGTTATTTTATTATTATTGATATACTCTTAGAATACATTTATTATATATATATATATATATATATATATATATATATATATATATATATATATACAGTTAATTATATTTATTAAAATATGTATTATTTATTACTTATATAATCCTGTAGTATTTATTAATATTTTTAATTATTTTATTTTTATATTCCGTTTAGTTTCAGTTTAAGTTTTAGTTTCCGCTTTTGTATTAAAATATGTATTAATTATATAATCTTATAGAATTTATTCATATTTTCAATTATCTTTTATTTCTATTCTCATTTTTGTTTTAGTTCCCGCTTTTGTATTAAAATATGTATTATTTATTATTGATATAATCTTATAGTATTTAATAATATTTTCAATTGTGTTTTATTTTTATGCTCAGTTTTAGTTTGTGCTTTTGTCATCTTTATTAGTTTTTGCTGTTTAATAGTTGGGTTTAATTGATTTATTTCAGTTTTAATTTATACTTAACATTAATAATTAACATTTAAAAGCCAGTTTGACAACATATATAACTAATATACTAAATAACAAAAACTATCCAAATAAATGCATACTGTGAAATAAATACTTTATACTAAATGTCACATTTAGTGTTTTTTAATGTGACAAACTATCCGCTCTTTGTGGTTTGAACATTTTTCATGTTTCTGCATGCATGCATGCATTTTAAAATAGGAAAAAAAAACAGTTCCTATCCTACACAACTATTGAGTAATACAGCCAATTTTCGCTCTGAAGCTTGTTACGCTTTTACTTTAATGCCAAACATCGAAACTTCAAGATCAATCTTTCCATCCCTTGTGCAAAAGTCTCTGTTTGTTCCGTATTGAATCTCAGTGTTGTCTACCCCAAACAATTGCGATATTAAAGAGATCCAGTTAGTGTTTTTCCCTTCCCAGCCTCCAAATCACTACTCTAACTGCAGGTAAAGACCCCTGGTTCAACCTTGGGATAAGTGTTTTGCTCAGGGCCACGGCAGTGACAGGACTGCAATGGGATTTGAGGAACTCTGGGTCGCCCCTACTTGAGATTGCACCAGGAACCTGAGGCAAATCACACATTACTCTCTTTGACTCCTTCCTGCTATTGAGAGCCAGAGGAAGCTGGAGGTTGGACGAATCTCTCATTTGGCATTATATATTTGCAGTAAACATCCCTGGTCTTGTTTCCCTCTGGCCTCTCCTACATCCTTCCTCCTCCCCATGACTTTTCTCCTTTTAAATGGAACATCTTTTGTACTTCCTTCAGGCATCAGCAGGAGATCAAAGAGCTTTATGGCAGCTTCACGCCAAAACTGCGGCATAAACGCTGTTGATGCAACGCTGATGGCTGTCAAGGCCACGGCAGTCGTGACTCAGTGAACTTGCTGTGCTTTAAAATCTATTTTATTTATAATTAGTAGATGGAAAAATCTTTCTTGGATTCAAGAATATATGTGTGATTCTCTCCGACGTGCCCTTCGAATGACCCGATTCATCCACAGCACTTACAGGGTAGGAGTCATTACAGCCAGTGCGCTGATTAAAGGCCCATATACGATCTCGATCTGTGCGTTTAATACAGTTCTGGTTGGTGTGTAAGTCAGTCTGTTCGCCTGCAGATAAAGGTCAGGTGTTGTCACTTCATGGGAACTAAAATGTTGTGTGTTTGAGTGTAAAGAGCAGATCCTTTAAAAGGTCTCGCAGGGTTTCTTCTGCTCGGCGGCCCGGCTGACATCTCCATTAAACCTCTGCATTTAGGATGTAAGTTCACTTTCTGTCCTCTCGTAACATGAAGAGGTCCCGTCACGTCAGGATGAGATGAGATGAGGAAGATGATGTGAGGTTTGATGTGAGAAAAGGGATCAGAATTTGTTAGACACTCACAAGGAAATATGACTTTGTCTGAAAGAAAGCAATAAATAAAAATATAAATTTGGGGTAAATAAATAAATATATACTTATAAATAAATAAACACATATAAATAGATAAATAACATACATATAGATAGATAGATAGATAGATAAATAGACAGATAGATAGATCAGTTTTCACAAAAATATTAACTGTTATTTACAGTATAAACTCTTAAAAAATAATGATAATAGTGATGATGATAATAAATAAATTAATTAATTAATTAAAAATGCATAAAATCTTTATCTCATTCAATTTTTTACAAGTTTGGCTTAAATAAATACATACATATACATAGATAAGTAATATACATATAAATAAATAAATAATAAAAATGCATAAAATGTAATTTTTTACAAGTTTGGGGTAAATAAATAAGTACATATAAATAAATAACATATATATAAATAAATAAATAAAAAAAGTTTTCACAAAAATATTAACTGTTATTAACAGTATAAACTATTAAAATAAAATAAATAAATATAATCATAATTAATGATGATACTTAAATAAATACATAAATAAATATAATTCTTGTGCAGCAAGTACAGGGTGGGCCATTTATATGGATACATCACACATCAAACTTATTAGGAATTTGACAAGAAAAACAATGGTGTGCTTGGTTTTAATGTAACTTGATTCTTTCATGAGTTACTTAGAAGTTTCTGACCACTTATAATGTGCCACAAACAGGACGTTAATATCACCAACCATTCCCATTTTATTAAGGTGTATCCATATAAATGGCCCACCCTGTACATACATATAAATAAATAAAAAACAAATAAATAGATAAATAACATACATATAAATAAATAAATAAATAGGTTTTCACAAAAATATTAACTGTTATTAACAGTATAAACTATTAAAATAAAATAAATAAATATAATGACAATAATGATGATAAATCAACAAAAATAAATAAACTAATAAATGAATGCATACATACTTAAATAAATACATAAATAAATAAATATAATTCTTGTGCCGCAAGAAGGATGTGGCACTATAGACTGGAGTAATGGCTGCTGAAAATTCAGCTTTGCATCACAGGAATAATAAAAAAATATATATATTTAAATAGAAATAAACTATTTTAAGTTGTATTAATATTTTACATGGGACTACAATTGTATTAATATTAAATAAAAAAAAAATGCAAAATTAAATGTTCATATTTTAATGAAAATGAAAAAAATTATACTGCTGAAGTTGAATGAATGTAAAATAAGGTAAATGTGTTAAATATAGTGCAATGGTATTGTACAATAAATAATATTCTTAATAAAATAAAAAATACAGTAAAATCATCCTATTGCATAAATTCAATATTCTATGAACTTAAATATTAACTGTTATTAACAGTATAAATTGTTAAAATAATAAAATAATATAAAAAATTAATTAAAAATGCATAAAGTCTTTATCTCATTTCTTTTTTTTTACAAGTTTGGGGTAAATAAATAAATAAACATCAGTTTTTACAAAAATATCAACTGTTAATAACAGTATAAACTGCTAAAATGAAATAAAAAAAAAATAAACAATGATGATGATGATGATAAATGAATAAATAAATAAAATAAAATTCTTGTTCAGCAAGAAGGATGTGACACTGAAGACTGGAGTAATAGCTGCTGAAAATTCAGCTTTGCATCACAGGAATACATTTTTTAAATATATTAAAATAGAAATAAATATTATTAAATTTAAATTGTATATTTTACAATAATACTGTATTTTTAAATAAAAAAACAAATAAAAAATTTAATTAATTAATTGCATGAATTCAATATTCTATGAGCTTAAAGGGGTTCATTTTTACTATCAAACATTTTAGTCACTGTCAATGTGTTAATGTGGTAGAAACTGTGTACTTATGAAACCTACAGTTACTAAAGACATAACATTGCCTTGCTCCTTGGCCAGACCTTGACATATCGTTTTGCTTGTTTGAAAGCCATTCAATGTGATTCAATTCACAAAATTCATTCTGCTGCTGTTGTGTATAATCACACAAACTAATTCATTCAGTACTGTAATGAAAACTATCGTAGCCTTTTGCTTTTCTCCCTGCAAACAACTGACAGCATTCTTCAAATATATAATAATATCAGAGGATATCTGAGGATAATTGAGGCTTTGCAGAATCCTGTGAGACTGGATTGAAGGATGAAGATGAGACCATGAGGATGAGGATGTGAAGATGTGAGGATTTGAGGACCAGAGAGAAATCCAGAAGTTTTGAATTGCATTAATATTCATTCTGTTATCATTAAATCATACTGATTTAAAACGTACATCCTTCCCCCGTCGAGCCAGTCAGATGTGTGATTCATGTTTGCATTAAAGGGCACTTTGAAGTGCGTTTGACATGAGCTGCATAGAATTTTAATGGGTGTTTTTCAACTGGATTGACTTCTGCACTCTCACTGCAGCTTCATCTGAAAGTAAAAACTAAAGTGTAATGTTACAAACTGAAGCTGGACTTCAAGTATGAGAAACTGAGGCCTTAAACATTACCCCCAGACTTTCATTAAAGGATTAGTTTACTTCCAAAATAAAATTTCCTCATAATTTTCTCACACCCATGTCATCTGAGATGTTCATGTCTTTCTTTCTTCAGTCAAAAAGAAATTAAGGTTTTGAGGAAAACAATCCAGGATTTTTCTCCATATAATGGACTTCAATGTGAGCCAACGGGTTGAAGGTCTAAAATGCAGTTTCAATGCAGCTTCAAGGGGCTCTACACAATCCCAACCAAGAAATAAGGGTCTTATCTAGCGAAACAATGTCATTTTCTAAAAAAATGACAAATTTCTATAGTTTTTAACCACAAATGCTCATCTTGCACTAGCTTGACTTCACGCATTACGTAGCCACGTAAGAAAGGTCATGTGTGACGTAAGTGGAAGTACCAACCCATTGTTTACAAAGCGAATATGCAAAGAAAGTCAAACACAGTTTCCAAAAAAAGGGTAAAATGACGATACCCTGCCCTTCCTTACAATCACCCTATCCTACCTTTTTGAACCAAAGTACACAGACAAAGAATTAACCGGACATGACCTTTCCACTGTGATTATTTAATACGTAATGGACGTGCATCACAGCGCTAGTGCAAGATGAGCATTTGTGTTTAAATGTATACTATATACAGTTGAGGTCATCAGTTTACATACGCTTGATTCTTAATACTGTGTTGTTACCTAAATGATCCACAGCTGTGTTTTTTTGTTTAGTGATAGTTGTTCATGAGTCCCTTGTTTGTCCTGAACAGTTAAAATGCCTGCTGTTCTTCAGAATAATCCATTCTTTGGTTTTTCAGCATTTTTATGTATTTGAACACTTTCCAACAATGACTGTATGATTTTGAGATCCGTCTTTTCACACTGAGAACAACTGAGGGACTCATATGCAACTATTACAGAAGGTTCAAATGCTTACTGATGCTTCAGAAGGAAACACAATGCATTAAGAGCCGGGGGTGAAAACTTTTGAACAGACTGAAGATGTGTACATTTTTCTTATTTTGCCTAAATATCATATTTTTTTTCATTTAGTACTGCCCTTTAGACGCTACAGAAGATACTTACATGTTTCCCAGAAGACAAAATAAGTTAAATTTACCCTGATCGTCACATTCCAAAAGTTTTCACCCCCGGCTCTTACTGCACTGTGTTTCCTTCTGAAGCATCAGTGAGTGTTTGAACCTTCTGTAATAGTTGCATATGAGTCCCTCAGTTGTTCTCAGTGTGAAAAGACGGATCTCAAAATCATACAGTCATTGTTGGAAAGGGTTCAAATACACAAAAATGCTGAAAAACCAAAGAATTTGTGGGACCTAAAGGATTTTTCTGAAGAACAGTGGGCACACAGCTGTGGATCATTCAGGTAAAAACACAGTATTAAGAATCTAGCGTATGTAAACTTTTGAACAGGGTCATTTTTACAAATTCAACTATTATTTTCTCTTGTGGACTACATGCAAACGTCTGTTATGTGAAATATCTTATCCAGGTCAGTACTAAATAAAAAACAACATGCATTTTGTATGATCCCTCTTATTTTGGCAAAACAATTAACATTTTGCATATTCTGCAAGGCGTATGTAAACTTTTGACTTTCACTAGATAAGACCCTTATTCCTCAGCTGGGATTGTGTAGAGCCCTTTGAAGCTGCACTGAAACTGCAATTTGGACCTTCAACCTCTTGGGTCTCATTGAATGAGTGAAATATTTTACTTGCAATTAACATATTTTCCCTGTTGAATGTGAACATGCAACAACAAAACTGTGCCTCACTAGTTGAGAACCACATATTGTGTTCATCAGAAAGCATAAAGAATTCTTGACAGGAGATTATCTTCATTTCTGGTAATGACAATGAGAATCGCTCTAAATAAAGCCCAGGCTGACTATGATTTCCACAGCATTTGAAGGAGCCATCTGAATATACAAAGGTGGTCGCAAATAAATGCTGAAATGCTCTCCGCCTCAGGGCGCCCTGTGAGGCTTATGCATAATCGTCAGTTGTGTTGAGATATGTCTGAATGCATGCCACCGATTGTGTCATAATAATGCCGGTTGTCGCCTATCTTACCTCTTTTCTTCTCTTACAGATATTATTATCAATTAATGAGCACGTTCTGTACGATTTCAAGCCCTGCCGCTGCAAGATAACAGCCACATTGTATCTGGCACAAACACATTTTATTATCTAGTTTCCGAATGGAGCGCTGGGAATGAAAACCTCACCTTTCTTTATTTCACACACACACTCATGCACGCACACACTGATATTTACCCATGGATTTTCTGGCTCTGAGAAAACGCGGCCAGTCTCAGACGATGGGGGAAAAAAGCACAGCATCAAAACAAACAGAGGGCTCAAGCTGATTCATTTTAATAGAAATGAAAGGCCTCACGTCCAAAACCGGCCTCTGTGTACAAACTCGCCATGTTTGTTTTCAGTAAACCCAACACTTAGGAATTCTGTTGTGTTGCTTTTATTGCACGGCGTGGCACAGGGACAATGTTTACAGGGCACAGGATAATGCAAACCACAAACACACACACTAGAGCCTTTTTTACGGAGTACAAGCCCCAGTAAAATAATACTGTGCCCCAGTAAAATATGTCAATGAAGATATATACTGTTCTATATATCATTCTCTCTGATAATCTTTTAGCAATCAAGTTGTGTGTTAGTTTTTCTGCAGGTTTTATAACGGTAAATTTAAGGCTTTTTGACACCAAGTAATATAGGGAATAAATTGAATTGAACACAATACATCAATATGGTCTCTAACTATAAATGTCTAGTATTAGCAATGCTTCAAAGTTTGATAGTACATCTTCCAAATGATGTCCATTACTTTTAAATTACATTTACTTAGAGATAGTTCACCCAAAATTAAAAAATACCCCATTATTTACTCACCCTCAAGCCATCCTAGGTGTATATGACTTTTTTCTTTCAGACAAATACAATCTGAGTTATATTAAAAAATGTCCTGGCTCTTCCAAGCTTTATAATGGCATTGAATGGGTGTTGAGATTTTGAAGCCCAAAAAAGTGCATCCATCCATCATAAAAAGTACTCCACATGGCTTTGGGAGGTTAATATAGGCCTTCGGAAGCAAATCGATGCATTTGTGTAGTTAAAATATTCATATTTAAAACTTTATAAACCGTTATCTGTAGTTTCAGCTAACTGTTGTACGCACATTCCTGAAAGAGTGGCTAGAGAGAATATGCTAGTCATGAATGTGTGTAGGACAGTTCATCGATTCACTTCAGAAGTGAAAATAAAATAACAAACAAAGGCAATTCATGAGCCTTTAAAGGAGATACTTAGGAAACAAAATGTGATTTTTGACAGAAATGTAAAACAGTGATTTAAAGATTCTTTCATGAAAAGAAATTTCAAAAGAAATTTTTGTGAAATTGGTTACACTGTCATTTTTGATCAATTTAATGCATCCCTGTTGAATAAAAGTATTAATTTCATAAAAAAATAAAATACTGACTCTGATCTTTTCAACAAAACCCAGGTCTGAGGTCCCTTAGAAAACACCATAATGTGTTACATCACGCTTTAAAATGCTGTCTAGGCTGTTTACGATGTTTTGAAGCCGAGCTTTCGTCTTTATATCAGGTTGGCATTTGTGACTATAGGCATATGAAACCTGTCAGTTGGTTGTGTTTAATTTGGTAATTCGGTAGACATCGCTGTCCAGAAAAAAACCCAGGAGAGAACCGCAGAGGGGGTTCGTGTGCCAAAATATGCTCATTACACACTGGGCCAGAGCTTCGGCGTGGGCAAAGTGAAATGGATTATCTGAGCGCACTGTTAGGACAAACAGCTCTAATTCTTTGATTACAAATTAGAATTCATGTGCGAGGAAATTCCAAGCTGTAAATCAAAGCCGTGAATGGCAAATCCTCAAGTGCACGGCTGTCTACTGTTTCCTTTCAAAGAGAAATATGCATATGGGTAAATGTCACAAAAACAAATCCAGGTCACAATTCTCTGGGAAATCAAAACTGAAATTATGTTTTGCATTAGAAAAAATTAAGCCTGCCTATCTATCCATCTATCTATCCATCTATCCATCTATCTATCTATGTGTATGCTCAGCGGGAATTTTTTCATTACTATAACAGCAATTCGTTTGTATTATATTAATAAAATTACTGTAATATAAGGATTTTCTTAGCATAAAGTGAGTAAAACTTGAGTAAAACTACAATGATATATGAAGGTATTTTGTTTCTTCAAATTTTAATAATAATAGTTATAATTTTTACTGGACATTTTATTGCAATGCAATGCAATAAAATAAAATACAATAAAATGCAATAAAAAATTATCAAAAAAAAAACAAAAAATTGTGCTAAGGCATTTTGTTTTTTTCAAATGATAATTTTAATAATAATAGTTATAATTTTTACTTGACATGGTAACAATCTGAAGACAAAATGTGCTAAAATTCAATGCAATGCAGTAAAATAAAATAAAATAAAATAATAGAAAATTATTTTTAAGTTAATGCTAGGAACCTTTCATGTTTACCACCCTGACAAATTAAATTTTATGCATGTATGTGCGTGTATGCATAGCTTGCACAACAATGTGCGAGAGGGCATTAGGGATTAATATCCTGCATAAGAATGAGATACCAATCCTTGAACAAGAGCGGAGTTGGATTTCAATTACATTTCCATCCCTGTTGTAATGTAATGTTTGTGAAGCAGGTCTGAGTGACCTTGTGTAGTCAAAGCTGGAACAACACAATCACACTCCGATTTCAGCAATACCACAAACAGAGGTGCTATCTACCCCATTTCCCTCCCGATTATGTATGATGCCGTGACAGTCCGATAGCACGCTGCAGCATAAGCCAGTGGGCCACAAATCACGGCCAACGGGACGTCAGATGAGGACGCTGTTTGTTCAGCAGTCACCTCGGTCTGCTTATAATGAGCGCACAAACAAACAAACACACACGCACGCACGCAGACGCACTCAATCATTCAGGATGCATTGCGATCGTTCACAAGGTCAATCAGTGGTGAAGACAGATAGACGTCTGGAAGACTGTCAGAGCTAAGTGTCTCCCATTGCAGAAAGACTTCAGATAGCACGCAATGATGTCAGCTGGAGTATGAGATCTGCTCTACATGTGCCAATAAGTGATTAGAGATATTTTGTCCTCTTTCTGTCTCTCATTCCTTCACAGACTTTCCTAGAAAACGAGAGAACAAGTCTGTACAAGAAGACACTGTTTATGACAGCAACACAACGAGATTCAGCATTAAGAGCGCTAATGGGATAACACAGATTTGCAATGCATTCATATTGATCTGTTATGTAGCGAACACAATAGTTTTGGAATTAGATGGACAATTGATTGTTTTTGTAGTGTATATAGAAATGTAGGATTGGATGGTTTTCAATAGCTTTTTTGAAAAATCAATAGGAAAGATGAAAAGTAGTTTTCTTCTAGGATATTATTTGTTGAGTTTACAGACATTTCCTTTGACTTTAAACACAATGCAATTCAAAATACGCTTAAAACACCTGTGAAAATCAATACTGAAAATTTACTCTGGCTCTGAGTGAGTTACCGCTTTAACAAACAGAGGCAACAATCATGATTAAAGATGCTCATGTTTAATAAATAGTTGTTATATGTAACCCTGGAGTTGACCACAAAAACAGTCATAAGCAGCAGCAGGTATATTTGTAGCAATAGCCGACAATACATTGTATGGGTCAAAATTATTGATTTTTCCACTCAACACACCTTTAAAGTCAGAACTGCGGTGACACCTACAAAACCAATGTCACATAAAACGTGCCATGCATTCATCTGTTCTGGGGAAAAAACTAAACACTCTTTTAGCGCCACCCAGTGGATATTTCACATTGAATATGTACATGGCATTATGTATTTCACGTCTTGCAAAAAACTTCCCAGAGGTACGTTTTCGTCACAAGACCGGGCGGGTTCAATAGGATAGTGTAGAAGAGGGAGAAGGAGACAAGATCAGGAAAGGTCCTCGAGCCAGGATTTGAACTTGGGATGGTGGTAGCGCATCAGCACTATATGTTGACGCGCTGCCCACAAGAATTGTGGTGACACGTACAAAACCAGCATCACAGAAAATGCACCATACACTGTAAAAAAAACAATTTGTTACCCAGCTGCCTTAAACATTTAAGTTTAGTCAACTCAAAAAAATTTAGTTAGGATAGTGTTGAGGAGAGAGAAGGGGGTGGGATAAGGAAAGGTCCTCGAGCCAGGATTCGAACTCCGGACGGCAGTAGCACATTAGCGCTATATGTTGATGTGTCACCCACAAGGCCATTGGCACTGACAAATTTGGGGTGATTTTGATAGCCACTTTCCCAAGGAACACGATTGGGCTAATTTTGGCTGCATGTGATTGGGATAGTTGTAAGTACCAACTGAGCTGGTTTTGTTATGCAGACCTGGCAACCCTGGTGTAATTATGCAGTATTGCTAATAAAGTTATACTCTTTACTGTTGCCAAGCAATGTAGCAACTTTATCGCTACTTTAAAATGGCTTTGAACAAGGCTCATCCAATCAGAATCAGGCTAGAGTTGTGGATTGCAAGAACTGTAGACACTTCAAAATGTAATGGTTTTGCGTACACAGTTATGATTACAGCTCTGTATGTTTCACTTTCCGGAAGTAACAAGCTTGCTCTGTAGTTCAGCCAGCACGGAATTGGACTTAAGATGCGGAATCCCTGGGTACAAATCCTGTGAAAAACGTGACTCACAATGAAATAGCTGAAAGATTGAAAAACAAGCTATGTTTGCAGCTGCGTTTTTGTCACATTCACTTTTGTTCATACTGTCGAACAGGTTTATGTGTAGTGCAGATGGTACGTTATTTTAAAATGTCACTTAACATTACATTTATAGCGCCACTCAATGGACAGTTCAATTCAGAATTGCGGTGATGCACAAAACCAGTATCACATAAAATGCACTATACGCTGTAAAAAAATTTGATTCAACTTAAAATAATTTGTTACCCATCTGCTTTAAAAATTAAGTTTAGTCAACTCAAAAAAATGTAGTCAACTTGAAATGTTAATTTGTACTAAGTGACAACTTACATATTTGAGTTCATTCAACTTAAAATTTTAAGGCAGCTGGGTAACAAGCCCAGCTTTTAAGTTTAACAAACCAAATTGTTTGTTTAGTCAACTCAAAAATGTAAGTTTTCACTTATTACAACTAAACTTATTTGAGTTGACCAAACTTAAAATTTTAAGGCTGCAGGGTAACAAATTATTTTAAGTTCAACAAATTGTGTTTTTTTGTTTTTTACAGTGTATGTAAACTCATCTGTCCTGGGGAAAAAACAAACACTGTCTAGGGGAAAACTAAACATTCTTTTAGCGCCACCCAGTGGACATTTCACATTGAATATGTCAAGAACCGTACATGGCAGTACATATTTCGCATCTTGCGAAAAAGTTCCCAGAGGTACGTTTTCGTCATCAGACCAGGTTGGATAGGATAGTGTAGAGAAGAGAAAAAGGGGCGGGATCAGGAAAGGTCCTCAAGCCCAGATTCGAACTCTGGATGGCATGCTGATGTACCACCCACTATTTGTTGGCTATCAGCGCTGACGAATCTAATTTTGACCATAATTAGGATAGTTGTAGGTACATGGGCTGGTTTTGTTACTATTATGTATTGTTTATATAGTACTACCGTTTACCGTTCCTAAGCAATGTAGCAATTTCATTACTACTTTATCCCTAAAATTTAAACAAGGCTCATCCAAGCAACCAATCTACGTGGGCCATGGATTGCAAGAATTGTAGACACTTAAAAATGGGTCGTGGATCAAAATAGTTTGAGAACCTTTATACAAACCAGGAGGGATGCAGAGAAAATGGAAGATTAAAGTAGAAGTAAAAAGATGCAAGACAGACATTGACCTCTCCTGGCTCCATGCGTCTGGCCTTTATAGTTGCTCTCTTGCCATGGTGATTATTTTTACTGCATTTTCAGGCCATTCCTGTGTATCTCAACCTCACGAACGATGACTGAGTGCTGGATTTTCGTCACCATAATGCTGTTAACATGGATTTTTTCATCCGATTCCTGCACACAATGGCGTCGAGAAACGATCTGCCTCCTTTAACCCTGAAGTTCAACTCGGCTAATGTCTCGGCGATGAACCTGTACTGTAAATCCAACCAATGATGGATTCTCCATGTATCTGTTACAACATAACTTCATTTTCTTTGATGAATAGAAAAAGAAAACTTATTTCATTTATATACACCACCAGTCAAAAGTTTTTGAACAGTAAGATTTTTTTTATGTCTTGTAAAGAAGTCTCTTCTGCTCAACAAGCCTGCATTTATTTAACCCAAAATACAGCAAAACCAGTAATACTGTGATTTTTTTTACTATTTAAAATAACTGCTTTCTATTTTAATATATTTTAAAATGTAATTTATTCCTGTGATTACAGCTAAATTTTCAGCATCATTACTCCAGTCTTCAGTGTCACATGATCTTTCAAAAATTATTCTAATATGCTGATTTGCTATTTAAGAAACATTTATTATTATTATTATTATTATTATTATTATCAATATTTCAAACAGTTCATTTTGTTTTTCAGGATTCTTTGATGAATAGAAAGATCCAAATATCAGCACTTATCTGAAATGAAACAATTTTGCAACATTATACACTATACCATTCAAAAGCTTGGAGTCAGTATAATTTTTGGGGGAAAAGAAATGATAGAAATTAATACTTTTATTTCACAAGGATGCTTTAAAGTGAGGATAAAGTCATTTATTTTGTTACAAAGGATTTCTATTTCAGATAACTGCTGTTCTTCTGACTTTCTATTCATCAAAGAAACCTGAAAAAAATTCTACTCTGCTGTTTAAAAAAAAAAAAAGTTGTTTTTTTTGACCAGCAAATCAGAATATTAGAATGATTTCTGGAGGATCATGTGACTGGAGTAATAATGCAAAAAATCAGCTTTGAAATCAGGAATAAACTAAATTTTAAAAATATATTCAAACAGAAAAATTGTTATTTTAAATAGCAAAAATATTTAAAATTGGGACTGTTTTTGTTACACTTTGTATCAAATAAATGCACGCTTGGTGAGCAGAAAACACTTCTTTAAAAAACATTAAAAATCTTACTGTCCAAAACCTTTTGACTAGTAGTGTAAATATTTTGTTTTATTATCTTACTGACCCAAAATTCTGAACGCTGGTGTATCTTGAATTACACTAAAGCTATTTCCATTTTTTTTCAAGCATAAACCTCACTGATTATTCATCAGTCTCTTAACTTTAGTAGGAACACGTCCCTACAGTCCAAATCTGTACCCATTCAATGCATGTGTATGAATTCGTAGCTCAATATTAGTGCAGTATCTCTAATTCCCAGCACGTCAAAAAAACATGTCATAAACTCTGATTAGTCTGGGCCTGCTGAAACCTTGAGCATATAAGATGGGCTTCGAATCACGGGTGTGCTGTAGATATTCGTAAGCAGACATTTTCTGTCCCGAGGTCCTGCTAACTGTCTCCTACAGGTGCTTCTCTCTGGAGATGTCATTAGCAACCCAAGTCTGACTGTAGCTGCAGGCATGAGATTCTTTGTAGTCAACTAAGCAGTACAGCGTCCTCAACACCGCATCCAGGGAACACACACTCTGGCTCGCGGTACCGATCGAGAATTTCTGCTGCCCTGAGGCTTCTCATCCATCACCGCAGCTCATCATCTTCAGCACAGAATGAGGCCTTCAGAAACGAAAGCCAGGAACAGCATGCTGGTCTCTATGTTCTTTATTGACACTACAAAAACCTTAGATCTTTGAGTTCAGCTCATGAAACATGGGGGTAAAAACTAAAGTGTTGCATTTATAATTTAGGTCAGTGTATTAAGCAGCACAACTGTTTTCAAAATTGATACTAATAAGAAATGTTACTTGAGCAGCAAATCACCATTATTAGAAGGATCATGTGACACTGAAGACTGGAGTAATGATGCTGAAAATTCAGCATGGCATCACAGGAATAAATTACATTTTAAAATATATTTAAATAGAAAATTGTTATTTTAAATTCTAAAAACTTTTCATAATATTACAATTTTTACTGACAAATTATTGCAGCCTTGGGAGCATAAGAAACTTCTTTCAAAACCCAAAGTTTTAAACAGCAGTGAACATCTAAGAAACAGTGCATGATATTTCTAGGACGCTGACAATTTGACTGGAAAAGAAACTTGAAACACAATTTTCCCATTTTATTAGATTTAAAAAGATGTCTTTGGCCATGGCGCCACATTTCCTGCTATGAAAACATTTATACAGCCATGCATGGTGGTCTTCGAACGTGGTGCACCTGGGCACTGGCCCAAATGTCCATATGGTTAATCTAGCCTAATGACTTCTAATGTCTTTAAGTAAAATAAAAAAAAAAAACTGGCTTCACTGTTCGTTTTCTAGAAGTCATAGGTGTTAATGAAATTCAATTTGTTTGGTGTTTAGAAAAAGTTGTTTTAATGTGACTAAATTGCAGTGACAAAAATGCATATTCTTTAAACAAAACAAATATGGTTTAAATGGAGCTAGGTCCGGA
The DNA here is from genome assembly GCA_012976165.1 of Labeo catla. NCBI lineage: Eukaryota > Metazoa > Chordata > Actinopteri > Cypriniformes > Cyprinidae > Labeo > Labeo catla. The sequence goes on along the minus strand of VONZ01000560.1, from coordinate 69,806 downwards.
GGCATCTGCTGGCACATGTGAACCAAACATATGTGTGAACGGACACGGCACTGGGCAACACACTGTGATCTGCTCTGTGGTTCACTTCAGTACATTTACAGACACGAAGACCGAACTGAAGGATCCTGCAGTCAATATGGAGAGGAATAAGCGGAAGCAGCCCACCGACAGAACAACCTCCACACGCCTGAGGAGAGAGCAGCTCTTCAGCTGGGGCAAACACATGCTACGGACACACACACACACACACACACACACACACACACATACCAGCAGAACTAACACACAGATTTCAGCCCTATAATTCATTCAAAGCCTTCACATCAGATCATCTCATGAATAAAGTAAATATCTGCAGTACATCTTTCACTAGAGGGGATATTAAACTCTAATGAATTTGGAGGAGAAATGTCTTTGCACTTTATTCCAAGTCGTCTGAAGTCATAAGACAACTTCGCATGATAGGCCGAAATATAATAATTAATTATTCTCTAGGGCTGATTACGTGGGTTAGACGGTTCTCGCCATTTTGTAATGTGAACCAGATTGTAATTGTGCCATATAAATATTACGGTTAAAATAATATTTCTGCATGTTTAAAATAAATTAATAAATGATTTACGTTTTTTAAAATAAAATACTCATTTATATAAACTGAATAGCATTATTAATTTTTGAGTTTATAACATGCAATTCTGAAAAAAAGGTCAGATAATAAAGAAATAAACTCAGAATTGCAAGAAAAGGTCAGAAATGTGAGATAAAAAGTTGCAGTTACCTATTTTATTTCTCTGTTTCATGCATGCATGGTGGAAACAAATTTCCTCCACATAAACAGACTAGTTCATTTTTAATCAGACATAACAGAGAAATGACTCGTGGTTCAGTGAAAGAGTCTGTTGTGAACTACATAACCGCTGTGAATGACTCACTGACTGAATGTGTCTGATTCAAACCGCTAATTCATGCGTTTCGTGAATCGTTTACAATGATTCTTTAAAAGGATCCAGAGCATTAAAATGTTCACTGAGAGAATCACTTGTAAACTCTGTAACTTTGAACGATTCGCTGACTGAATGTGTCTGATTCAAACTGCTAATTAATGCTATTTCGTGAATCGTTCAGACTGACTTGTTAAAAAGATCCAGTGATAAATGTTCATTGAGAGAATCAGCTGTAAACGCTAACTGCTCTGAACAATTTGATGACTGAATGTGTCTGATTCAAACTGCAAATTCATGCTATTTCGTGAATCATTCAGACTGACTCGTTAAAAAGATTTAGCACACACATTTGAGAGAATCGGTTGTAAACTCTGTAACTGCTCTGAACGATTCTCAGATTCTCTGCCTGAATGTGTCTGATTCAAATGGCAAATTCAAACTATTTCGTAAATCGTTTTGGCAAACTTTCCATGATTTTCTGTGACACCTCTGAACGATTCACTAACTGAATGTGTCTGAATCAAACCGCTAATTCATGCCATTTCTTGAATCCTTTTGACTGACTCGTTAAAAAGAACCAGTTCAAGTACAAGAACCAGTTCCAGTACAAGTTCAGCGAAAGAATCAGATGTGAACTCTGTAACTGCTCTGAACGATTCTCTGACTGAATGTGTCTGATTCAAATGGCTAATTCAAACTATTTCGTGAATCGTTTTGACCAATTTTGCATGACCCTCTGTGACTGCTCTGAACGATTCACTGACTGTGTCTGATTCAAACCGCTAATTCATACTATTTCCTGAATCCTTTTGACTGACTTGTTAAAAAAACCTAGCACATACAAGTTCAGTGAGAGAATTAGATGTGAACTCCGCAACTGCTCTGAACAATTCACAGACTGCATGTGTCCGATTCATGACGCTAATTAATACTATTCCGTGAATCATTTTGACTGATTCATTAAATAGAACCAGCACACAAAATTTAGTGAGAGAATCAGTTGAGAACAGTAACTGCTATGAATGATTCACTGACTGAATGTGTCACATTCAAACTATGAATTCATGCCATTTCGTGACTCTTTTTGACTGACTCGTTAGAACCAGTGCGCGTCATTGAGAATAGATTGTGAACTGCTCTGAACGATTCACTGACTGAATGTTTTACATTCATGCTGTTTTACGAATCTTTTTGACTCATTAAAAAGAACCAGTTCATAAGAATCATTTCCATGCAAATTGGACATTTTTACTGAGATGACAATAATGCATATGGACGCACACAAAATTTGAGTCATTTTACTTTTATTTCATGAATAACGATTTTACGGCGGTTTTGAACATGGCACATCCAATCTGAAATTTAGAGCCACAACTATCGTTTTTCTAATATACGCTCTGATACCGTCACAGCATTTCTGCAATCAGATCATTCCCAACATTTTCCTCAAAGAAATAACCTTTGCTCAGTTTCTGTTATTAAGCAGGGATTAGTGTCTTGTGTAAAGGCTCAGTATTAGAAACAGAATCAATACTTATGTTCCACGGCTGGCACTAAATGGCCGGAGGGGAAAGCTCTTGAAAAAAAAAAATGACAAGAGAGATATATATATATAGATTTTGTTTTTTTATAATAAAAAAAAAGCTATGGTTTCCAGGCCCTGTCTGACCCCAGAAATATTTGGTCTGAGATTGCTGCAACACAGGATGCTCAAGGTGTTCAAAGACAAATCCAGTACATTGAAGCCCTTTGTTGGATGTATGAAGTAAACAACAGCATCAGAAATACACTGCAAAATGAGTCCGGTTTCAGCAGGAGAAATCAATGGAGTCTGGCAGTGAAAATACAGATGAACAGTTTCTTATGTAAACAAGGTTATTGAATATATACATATATATAATAATAACAATACCTATATGTGACCCAGGACCAAGATTTATACAACAACAAAAAAAAAAAAACGCTTTCCATTGATGTATTGTTTGTTAGGATAGGACAATATTTGGCCGAGTACAACTATTTAAAAATCTGGAATCTGAGGGTCCCTTACGAAAAATACGATTTTTTTAAAGTGTGCTATTAGTATACTTCTTTTAAACTAAAAATAAGAAATTATACTTTCAGTTTACCTTTTATGTACTTCTCAGAAATATACTTAAAATGACATTTAAGTATACCTGACTTATACTTAGAAGAAGTCTAAATATATTTGATCTATACTTGTGCTCTGAGAATCTTTGTTTCATTGTTATACGATAGGGGGCGCTATTACACGTCTATTGTACAGAATTTCCAAAACACAAGTGAAGAAGAAACTGAAACAACAGATGCTTCCACATGTAAACACAATCATCAGACATAAAACATCAAAACTGTGTAACGTTGTGGAATAAAATGTCGACCCATGAAGAGGTAATAATGACTGTCAAGCTTTGCAAAAAACAAATACCTAAAGTTTGCTTAAAGAAAACGTATGAGTATACTTGCAGTACAAAACTATTAAACTACTAGTTTACCGGGAATATACTTCAAAATGTACTAAAAATGTTACTAGTATTTAATTAGTAAACTACCAGTATACCTATAAGTTCACTTTTAGTACAGTTGCAGTACAAACTAAAAACAGATATAAATTAGTTGTGCACTCAAAGTTTACTACTGGTATACTTAAAGGGGTCATCGGATGCCCATTTTCCACAAGTTGATATGATTCTTTAGGGTCTTAATTAAAAGTCTCTAATATACTTTGATTAAAAATTCTCAATGGTTTTGTAAAACAACACCCTTTTTACCTTGCCAAAATCAGCTCTGCAAAAATCATCTCATTCTAAGGGGTTGTTCCTTTAAATGCAAATGAGCTCTGCTCGCCCCACTTCTGCTGTAGGTGAAGCTGGATCACGAATGATTCGCGCGAACATAGACGGATATATGTAGATTGGGAGGCGCATTCCCTTCACAAACAAACGTAATCTACTGCATCTTCAGCGGCTCAGATGTCGGGAGTAAATGACGACCACTACGTTCATTATTACATCCAGCAACACAACACCTCAATCGCTCAATGGGAGATATTCTTGTCTAACTTACATCTCTGCTCTGGCATCGAAACATGGAAAGTTACTGGACTGTGACAGCTGATCTAAGGTAAGAGCTCATGTCAATCAACTATTGTGGGAGTGGCCTCTGTCAGTGTTACGGCACACCGACAGGCATCTGAGAACGGCTCGATTTGAAAAAGGGGATATTATTTTTACAGATTAATTAAAAACCACTGCATGGATTTTTATCATTATAGGGTAGATTTGTTCACACACTGCCAACAGACATTAATGTTCAAACAACATGAAAAAGTGAACTTAGCATCCGATGACCCCTTTAAAGGAGAAGTCCACTTCCAGAACAACAATTTACAAATAATGTACTCACCCCCTTGCCATCCAAGATGTTCATGTCTTTCTTTCTTCAGTCGTAAAGAGAGGAAAACATTTCAGCATTTTTCCCCATAATAATGGACTGCTATGGTGCCCCGATTTTGAACTTCCAAAATACAGTTTAAATGCGGCTTCAAATGATCCCAAATGTGGTTGTAAACTATCCCAGCTGAGAAAGAAGGGTCTTATCTAGCGTAACGATCGGTTATTTTAATGAAAATAATACAATTTATATACTTTTTAATGCCAAACGCTCGTCTTGTCTTACTCTGCCTGGACTGTTTTTGTTCCGGGTCATGACCGTTAGGGTATGTCGAAAAACTCCCATCTCATGTTCTCCCTCAACTTCAAAATCGTCCTATATCGCTGTTTTACCTTTTTTGTTAAGGGTGTTTGATCTTCTTTGTATGTTCACTTTGCATAGACTGGGT